>CM062840.1:13043920-13370358 GCA_031772345.1 Himalopsyche anomala
CAAAACGAAAACTTTATATTCATTTTGTGAGTGGTTAAGAGATGTCGGACCCTTATTCAATGACGCGAGCTGAAAAAAATATTTATTGACGCCGTAATAATGAGAACACACCGGTGGGACTATAGCGTGTGGGGTTAGTAGGTATGCGACCCACCGGTGGGTCGTTAGCGTTTAACTGGTTAAGATAATTTGTTTCCCTTTTTATTCATCTCATTGTCACAGACAATAACAATTGAGGTCTGTACACTGGGGCGCAATCGTGCAGGACTAGATGGCGTGCATCCGAGTGAGCCAGAAATGGTGTCAATGTAAATGCAGTCAAATATTAAAGAACCATATCCGAAAAATTACGCACACTGTCATGTAAAAGTCGAACCTCTTAACACTATACGTTCTATCGTGTTAATTAAATGTGCGAATGTTATTGCCCTGCATGTGTGTTATTGTCTAAAAATGTACTTATCGAATAAATGAATATTCCTTAAAATCTGACAGTTTTCGTTATACAGTTACAATGTGGGCATAAATAGTATTTAAATATGCCCGACAACCTTTTTTTTATCGCTGATTTGTTTTATTTTTATTTTCTATATTTTATGATGATCATGAAAATACATACCTCAAAAGAAATTTGCATTCTGCCTTATTAACTTATTCCAATTCATAATAGGAATTTCTATACCTACTAGATAATGTAAGCTAGTGGAAGATAAGATATCATTCGGTCCATAAAATACTGTCCAAATGAAACTATGATATCGGAATAAACAAGAAAAAATGTTTCTCAATTCATTAATTAAAGATAAGACTAGCGTTATCTGTATACGCTTCATCCAAAACCGCCATTTCTTTTTGCTCTACTTAAATATTTGCTTAGAATAAGCCTTCCTAAATAGATGACGCAGTGTCAATGTTTACTTAGAAGCACGAAACGATCCATGTCCTGCCGATTACGTACAGGCGATAACAATAAATCCACAATAAACGGAATTTTCCGTTACAAGCTTACAAAGTGTTAATAAAGGATAAACATGCTAATGCCATTCTCTCAAATTCTACATGTCTGAGTTTCCATATCCCAACCTTCAAGCACCTCTATGCCTCGCTCCTGTCAATATTTTATTGTTTAAAGCCGTTATGCTTCACAACACAGACAATCGAGAATCCTCTGTGTTTTTTTTAGATTCCTTATAGAGATTTCTGCATACAGTCCGACTTGTAACCTCATCATGGCATCTTAATTATATGCGTGCCTTATCTATATATGTAACGAACTGTAACCGTCCACAATTTAATACAGCAAAGATACGATTGCTTATTTTTAAATAATAATATTTTCAATTCAATTACAAGTGCCCTACAAACATTGTGGAACTCAAAAACACTGACTTTTAAAGTCATTCCCGTGTTTTACTCACATTCTTGAGAGCCAGCTGGCATGTAAAAGTATGTTGATTTAATTTTAGGTATGAAGTATTATCATTCCAACAAAAAGTGATGAAGACCTTCCACCAGCTGAAGGATGAAACATGGGAAGTTATCGACGCCAACAGGTATATAAAACTAGTCAGGTCATTAGAGTAACGATATAATTTCCATAGATTTGCGTGGTAAAATGAGTGTTGTGGAATGGCTCTTCAAATTTTTATCACTTTTTCAAACTAGTGGCTTATTATTTGGAGAAAATCTATAAATATAGTCATGATGCATAACCCACAAACGAGACACATATTATGTGCTCGTATTACTCATGTAGTTGTTCAATGCGGGCTTTTTTGTGAGTATGTCAAAACAAAAGTAGATGCAGAGTGAATTTTAGAAATGGGTGACTCATATCGTCTGGAAAGTAAAAAGGACGTAACCCACAGTTTTTTTCGAAATAGATTTTTTTCAATAATCACAATGTATCAAACTTGATGCATGTTCTATCAAAAGAATGCAAGCTCCAAATGCTGAATTAGTATCTAAATTTAGTTTTTAAGTTTGAAAAAGATGACCTTGTAAAAAATTAAAACCAAGAAAAAAAACTGAAATAAAGGATTTTCCTAGACAATATCTTTAATTAATATTAGATCATGTCAATTAAACACCAGTTTTAAACACTTTTAGGGTGTTCACTGTCAATACTTGGTGGAAAGGCATTATATTAGTAAAAACACAATATTCCTTTGTACTTCATTCCACTTTATTTAATATGTCAGGACCGGTTTCGCTCATTACGAGCATCGTCAACTGATAAGAAATAGTAAATAAGTAATTACAAACATAATTAAAATTTGGGAATTCTTTGACAAAGTGATACAATGAAAATAATGACATTAATAGAGTGAATAGGCTTAATGATAGTTTCCTATTTTTCCCCGCTTCCAAGTAGTTGGTGAGTGTACATACTTAAACAAAATCGAAAGCCAGGAAGATTCTGAAAAAGAAATTTTTCAAAGACCATATCAATTCTAACAAAGAAATATATATTTATACATACATATATATATATATATACAGAACTGCCCGTTTTTATTTCAGAACTGAAGACGATTTACAATCTGTTTTATTTCCTAGTGTATTGAGCCTGATAGAAGATGTCAAGAAACGAAAGCTGGGAAAATTATGGCAGTCTTAGAAATAGATCCATCTGGATAATTTGTTATTCTTCTTTATTATATATTTGATCTCTTATTTAATATGTACATTGAGTTTTAATTATGTGATGGATTCGGCAACATGAGGTTTTTCATATTTTTTATCTGATATTTGTAACCATTGTAAATACGCTGATTCCTCGATTTACGCAGTAGATATGTTACACCAAAAACCATATAATAAAATGTATCATAATCGTACAGCATAGAAATCAAATCATGGGATGGGTTCAAGGTTAAAAAATATTACGTAAAAGTGGATATTATATGCAGTATTCTAACGTGTGGCACATACTATCTAAGTCTTTCTCCGTAAAGTGAGAAGATTAGACATTTTTCGAAGATTCTTAGTCAGATAAAAGTGTGCTCACAACGTGAGAAAACTTGATATTTTAAAGCTCTTTTTATAATTTGTACTAGCTTTAATGGAATCGGCAAAGCTAATAGTAACACTAGAGTTTTCAAATACGATTTTTTAAATAAACCCATTTTTTGATGAGGCTTCAAGCTTTTGAAAATTGTTAATTGTAACGTGCATAATATTTTTAAAAGTTATTTATTTATATGCCTAATACTCGTAACATAGTATCAAATTTAATTAATGTTAAAAATGAACATCCCCAAAGTTACTGCCAAATCCATCAAACACAAGGTATTGATTAAATTATGAATTATTTAAAAAAGTTTTTTACTAATATAGGAATGAATCCTTTTTTTGGCGATAAAAAAATCATTCCACATTGCAATATTGATATGTTCTGATTATTGTAACTATCTCATTTATTTTTATATATAGTATTGTAATGAAAATACTTAATTAAAAGACATGTGATAAATTTGATACTTTTTATGTAGTTTTCTTATCTGATCTGACTGATTATGTCATCGCCATCTATTTCGAAAACTATGGCATGCCCCACCCCAAACATTATCTTTCACTCAGTTCACAATTTTTCATTGGACAACTTCTAAAACTTCATGCAGTTCTCAGTTCATCTGTACATTGACACAAACTTATTCAAACCGAAATATACGCCAAAAACCTTAGTTACACTAAAGTGCTATATTGTTTGAATCTTCATTTCATTATTTGAAGACAAGTGGTTGAAAGAGTTATGTTACAAAACCAATATTTTGAGTAAATAAAGCCCAGTGGTGTCCAAAACTAGACCAGTAATTATGGTACATTTTGCAATTGGATTACACTGATTTATGGTAGTATTAAAAATATGAATATTAGCTTACATAAATAATGACTTGAGATACCGAATCATAATTTTATTTTCAATTTCGATAAATATTTTTGTCATAATGAGTAATGCAAACATCTGCATTGCAAAGTCGACTGCTGGGATATGTTTTGTGTTATATTAGGAGGACTAATTATTCAGCTTTTTTCTACACCATACAATATATTTCAATGGGGATGGGATACAGATTTTTCTTTCATACCTAGAAATTTATTCTTCGGGGTTTTAAATTCTTCAAGTTTTGTTTAATTTCTGTAGTTTTAATTCTTTAACTTTATTGTATAAATATATAAATTGTTAAAAATTGTAAATAAAGCTTTTGTAAGCTATAAACTTTTTTTTTTTTTGATAACGCTTCTTACTTTACCCAAATAAATAAACTAGTTCTAGGGATATAGTTATTTTTATAAAACTTAAGGGTTGTACGAAAAAATGCTACTCCTACTTCACACGGGTGTGTAGAGGTAAAGGTAAAAGTCTTTTTGTTGTAATTTTTTTCTCTTCAAACAATTTATCTGGTGATAAGTTTAAATAGTAACCAAGGATCATACAATTAAACTAACATAGATATATTTTGTTTCAAACACAAAAATTTGTACATGTTTTTCATCCACTGGAGAAAATAACAAAATTAAAACAAATCTGTGTATATGAATATATTATTTTAACACTTGAAGTATCGAAACGTTGAAAATAAGACCGAGGAGAGACGCGGTACAATGTGACCGACCACACACAAATTTGTAATATTTGCATTGTATTTATTGAAGTATTATTGAAGATTACAATAAATAAATACTGCATCATCAAAAACAAAAGATTAGGACACTACCTCTGATACCCAGCAATAACATCAGACATCCCAGCAGAATCATGGACCGAGAAAGAAAAATCCTCTCCAATAGACACTATGTGCGTTGGTATGTACAACGTCCGTACCATATGCACTTTTGGAAAAGACCTGCACGCCACCTGTATCTTGCATAACTATGATCTAGATATTCTAGGAATGAGCGAGATGCTCAGGAAAGAAGCTTATAATTTAATATAAAAATATCAAGCATTACAGCTACTAGCCAAGGCACCAGATTATTTTGAAATTTGCATAATAATATGATTTAAATATATTAAAAATAAATAAAATGTATTTTCTTTGGACAGCGCGAATAAAATAAAACATGCTGCATTTAATTTTTATTGACAATCACGAATGCGTGATATCCACAATTCGCTTGCTCATTTTATTGTTTTTTATTAACAATGTTTGGTGCGTATATTTTTATTAATATGGCAATACTTATATAAAATATCAAGGTCAATGTTACGCTCGTTAAAATGTCAAACAGGCTATGAATTGACATGTAAACAGTAGTAGCATCGCAACGGACTTGCATTATAATTTATAAATTATTTAGACAAGTATAAAACGCGTACGTTATCATGACTAAAAAAGGATTCAAAGTGACAAATCTCTCGAGGGAGAAAAAAATCGGTGTCGCGGCAGATTCACTCAATGAACTATTGAAGAAATCCTGCGAGAAATTCATGGTAGGACATTATATTTTTTGACAATATAAATATGACTACATTAAATTAATAAGAAAACACATTATTTATTAAATCACTTAAACAGTGTGAAATGTTTCTGACGGGTATTGATTTATTTTGCGTCTTCTTTCAGGTCAAGGACATGTGGCAAAAGTGCAAGTGTTATGTTGCAGACGACGGAACCTTGGTGGATGATGATGAATATTTTAATACTCTCGAACCTCAAACTCTCCTTGTTGTCGTCCAACCTGATGAGACTATGAAGACAGGTAACATATAAGTAAATATGTTTTTTTTATTTCCATAAACCTATGACATTCAATCGTAAGTTTTCAAAGTTTTTGTGCAACAAAAAAGGTTTTTATCAAGGAAAATTTGGATTAAAATATCTCAATATTTTGTTAAATTAATTAAAATTATAGTTTACGTTAAATAATTAATTAAAAGTGTAAACTAATATCATTGGCGGATCCAAGGGGGGGGGGCCATGGCCCCCCCCTGAGGAGATTTTTTTTCTTCATTTTTCTACTTTATTAAAACTTTATTGTGAAATGGGATCTTTAATTGTTTAGTTTACGATGTTTTATAGAATACATACTTAATTATGTATTGACTACTTTTATAAAGATATATTATTTTTAAATCATCTATTTTTTAATGTATTATCTTTTTATGATGTTTATTTTCGAATTGAATGGCCCCCTCCTTGGACAATTTCTGGATCCGCTAATGACTAATATACTTTAACACAAGTGCCACTTTTTCAATGTTAAAATTGTGCGATTCAAGTAAAAAGTAAATTTTCCAAAAGTTTCTGACTTATTTTCTTGCCATATTGTATAGACAAGATCAATCATAAACAGTTTTAAAAAAATTACAGTCAACCCTTCTATAGTGCCACTTCTATAGAGTTTTGTCCAAAATCTTTTGCAGCAATCTTTTCTTATAGCGTACATATTACAAAATTCTGTGAATCACCACGCGTCAGAGTTGAAGCACATTCTAGGGATTTTTTTTTAAAATTTAATATGTATCCTAAAATTAAACATATTCCCGAAAAAGTTTTATAGTTTATATTTACTTTTTTATTATTTATTCATCATAACTGATTTCAAAAAATTCCATGTTGAACTATCCTAGGTTTGCTATTATGCATGACATCACCGGCCGGACAAAATACGAAAATCGTTAATGCCCCGTCGCGTGTACACGTCACTATCTTTTGCGGTGCCAAAATTTCTTAAGCGTTTTTGGTATAGCGTAGTCCTGATCGCGACGCTATAGAAGGGTTGACTATAAATCTCAATACGTATTACATATACTAAAAAAAAAAATACTCAACTAGAAATAATGAAAATATGTATTATTGTAAACATAGACAATAAATACATGAAGAATTTATAATGAGTGAATGGAATAAATGTTATGTTTGAATATTATTTCATGAAATATAACTGCCCCTGCATATACAAGGGGTGGATTGATCCAATGCCACATTGACCGGCCGCCACTGGCCGCTACTATGTATACATATATATGAATTGTGTAGGATATTAGTGGATTAAGAAACCCTTTTTTTATATTTTCGGCGTCAAACGATACCATCTCGTCGGCATTGATCTGTTGCTTCAAGGTTTTATGGTACACACAAATGTTTTCAATCTGTCGATCCGAAAAAAATACTAAATTTTAATTTTATAGAAAACACGAATTTCCACTTAATCCTCTGTCAAAAGTGTTATTATCGCATTATTATTTATCTATTAATTTCTATTTGGGTATAAATCTATATTGATTTCATCCATTGGCATGCAGTTTCTCTATTGTCATTTATTCCAGTAAGGAAATTGAATAGAAATGGATTTCATGCTCAATATTATATGGCTTCAGATATGTCTAAAAATCTACTGATATATAATCCAATTATTTTCTGTATTTATATTATATACAGTGGAACCCACAATTACACTACTCCGAATTATGCGCTGGCTTGAAATATTCGCCACAAATCCCCCAATTGAACGGTCGCATTCCATTGTCGTTGCTACGAGACGGCTGTCTGTGCTGTCAAATGTTGACTAGCGTCTGTGTATTCAACACGTGCCAGGCTATACACGCATAGCTGGGCGACTGTCTGTGTGGTGGATTTTGCGCGCGCTTTGCATTTTATCATGTAGTAACTAAATATTTTGTTCTTTTTTTTTGGCAAAACTAAGAGAATTCTTAGTTTATGCATTTTTCAGCGAATAAACAAAATCCCTAATTTTGTATGCGATTCACTCCCCCTATAACACTACATACTCCAAATTACACGATCCCGGCTTTAGTGTAAATGGGGGTTTTACTGTATGTTGAAAATTTGTTGTAATAGTTGGACTAAAATTGATGTATTTCATAGACATAGATGTCACCTAAGATTATATTGGTATTAATATTGTTCGGTTTTGCTTACAGAGTTTGAACACTTGTATGAAATGATTCGTTCAACCAAAACAGAATATTTAAAAGCTGGAGGAAGTGCACAGGATTTCCTAAGCAAGAATTTAGAAGGAAAAATCAAAAGACTCAACGACCAGATACACAGAGCTGAATCAAACAAAGTATACCTCACCCATTCTAAAGACGATTCAGACTGGTTCGAAGGTAATATATATTATCATTTTTTTTTTACTTCCCTCAATGCCGTGGGTGGAACCCACTAAAAAAGGGTTTTTTTTATCCATGTCCGCTCTCAATGTGAAGCATATGGCCTCCTAATGGAGGTATCTCAACATGAGCTTTTCTACGGGAACTGTTTCTTACTCAGTTGCTCAATCTCACTTTTTTTTTGAAAGTGAGTAGTAAGGAATGAAGGATAAGGCTAGAACAGGACTAGTGGTTTACTAATCGCAATTGCTACGCCCAGTTATTAAAGGATCAGAAGGATGGGAGGAGAGGAAATAATGTAAAAAAAGGGGTACTAAAGATTTTTGTATTTGAATTTATTGAATTGACAAAGGGTTTTTTTGTTTTTGTGGGGCTTTTAGCACACTTTAGGTGCACTGATTATCCAGTGCACTGGGACCAAGAGGGTTAATATAAGACTATTCGGATAACCCTCAATATATTTTGTTTAATATAGTAGTTTCTTATTCATTGCATCAATAGTAATGGATTTAGTAAAACCAGAAGACAGATATTGCTGTTATCGTAATATAATAGTATATTTCCACTGATAAATGTCCATGCAATTAATCTTCTCTTTATTTACAATGTAGGAACTGATACGAACGATACCACCAAGGAAGCATTTATGAGACGAAAAGCTAAAGACAGAATTAAAGGATATTTCTATAAAACGAAACAACTTCTCACTGGATCCGAACTGTATATTAATTCCAAGAAAGGGCAGGCCAAAGTCGAAATCGATTTATTGATCAATAACCTTAGAAGCCTGTTGGAAACCAATAAATATCACTGCTTCTACTTTGATAGAACCCATGACTGCATGCGACTGTGTAACGATGAAGGCGAATTCAACTGCGGCGGTCTGTGGAATGAAGAACGCTGCAAGTACGGCGGAAGTCACACCATCAATCCTTACCGAAGTAGAGAGGAGAGAATTCTATTCCAGACCTGGAATCTCGACCACAGAATAGAGCTATCCCGTAGCACGATCCCCAATATTTTACAAGCTGTACAGATTCTGAGTAGTAATTTTAATAAATGTCAGTCGTGTCGCGGAAAGATCGCAACCGGCCATTTGTCAGCGCATTGGTATCATAAAGAAATCTTTACAGTTGATAACTTGAAACTTGTTCATATCGTATGTCATGATAAAGCCAAGCATAATTCATTTTCTGACGAGTATATTGTGTGCGAGCACTGCTACAAAAAAGAGATCTTTAAATAAAGATTCACGAAAAAAGAGAAAATGCTTATTATTATTTAAATCATGAGAATATGTACATAGGTGTATTTTTGTATTTACACACCCTAATTTTTTTTATTTTTTTCACTTGAAATATTGATTTGAGTCTTAAATATTAATTTAATTCCATAATGTATGTATATAAATAGGATTTTTATTGATTCTTCAATAAATTTAACATAGTCTACATTCAGCTGCCGTATGAAACTGCCGATTTCCAATCTGCGTTTTTCATACAAAATACAGCTTCAAACATCTATTTACAGCAAAATTCACATTCAAGCATGTAAATAGATGTTTTTTTTAATGTTTTCACAGTTTTTGCTTATAAATTAATTATTTTGACAAAGCACTATGTTATAATTGGTGTAAATTACCTTAGGACTTGAAACGGTTGCAGGTTTTATTCTCAAAGATTAATATAAAACAATTGAAAAATAATTTAATATCAACTCTGAAACATTACAAAATTAATGAATGTACTGTATGCTCAATTGAAAGAAATGCAGCAAAAATAGATTTAATCTGTGATTTACTGCAACCATTTTTACAAATTAATCTTTCATTTCCGAGCAGGGTCATTCAATAATATCTAGCTGATATTTATTTTAATCTTCAATGATACTTCAATAAATATTACGCAAATTTGTCTAGGGTCACTTTGTACCCTGTCGCTCCTCGATCCTCAATACACCAGCGACGTGCTGGTATGTCGCGATGTTTCCTCGTGGATAATAAATATTTTTTCAATGTCTAAAAAAATATCATCTAGTGGCATTTTTAATGAACCCAATAACAGCTAAACCCATAATCCATATATTATATTTTGATCTCTTTCTTTACACTATGATCCTGTATAGAATATTCAATATATAAATTATTGCAATTAATTTAAAATTTTCAATTGAAAAGATTGATAACAAGTATCGCAAGCTCTATTAGTGAATAGGTAATAAATGGATTTGAATAGAAAATGTAGTGGAAGTAGATGTAGAGTAATTTAGAAAAACGTAGGCTTGAAAAATATGTGCTTTTGTATAGTGGAAATTCTTTTTGAATAGCAATTGAAGTGACTTGACATAAATGTTAAATATTGATGCGAGTAGTTATAATATAGATAAATAGTTGTGTGAATTGGTCGCTTTCATTGTGCGTATTTGACAATATTTGTTACATAGGCTGACGCTTTAGTGTCTTAATTTAAGAAATAGTTATACACGTATAATACTCTCAGCCAACAGTCCGAAACCTCTAAAATTTACTCTTAGCGTCCAAAACTTGATTTCAATCTTGTTATCTCCAAAATGAATTCATTGAGAGGTGTTGTCTTTGGGTTAATTTCTGTAGAATAATGTCACGTGATATTCCTAAAAAAACCTATATAAAACTACTATTGTCTATTAGACATATAATTTATGATTGCATGATGGCAATAGATTATGAGAAAATCTTAAAATTGCTAGCAATAAAAACAAATTATCGTATCTCCTTGATTATAAGCGCGCTTTGTCTAATTCGGGGTGTGTTTTATGATCGCTGTCATGACGGTCCCCAGAAAAAGATAATTGCAGAAAGGGTATCAGTTTCTCGGAAGAAACTAGTGGACTCTTTAAAGAAATCACTTATGTTCCTGGTGGAACTGAAGACATATTTTTTAAGGGTAGACAACGATTTTGAATTGAAATAACCGTACACTGAATATCTGACTACTGCGGAAGAAAATACATAACAGCTACTTTAGATGCTTTTTACCGTATGACTTGGTTTGCTAATAAATCTTCCAATGTATTTTTATTGGTACTTAAAAATAAGCTTGCTTATCTTAATCGAAGAAATACTGTAAAAATGCTTGCTTTATTATTATGAAAAGAAACCATAAGGATATGATGAATTAGTGTCGTACGCAAAGAAATAGATGTGATCTTTGGAACATATGTTTCTCTAATTTCCACAGGGTTTGCAAGGTGTTTATGAAAAGTGTGATGGTAGTTTTGTTTGCCAAAATTAATACACAGTTATTCAGAGTGTGAAAAGATGATACAGTGGAACCTTGATCTACCATTCTCGCAATCTTCGTTTTCCCGCAAGTGCCAAACTGCAAATAGGCATCGTACAATAAAATTAATAAACTTGAAATATATAAATAAGTTTTTGAAAATTAAACATTTTTTTTTGCGTTTGAAGATTTTCATAATTTTTATTACGGTTCCTTGAAAAATGTAGAGTTGTGGTTTCACTGTATACCTAATATGAAATACTAAAAATTTATTGTGTTGCATTTCTGTAAAAATCTAAGAATAGAAATACTATGTAATTTTTGAAACTATCATAAGTCATGATTCAATTTGAAATTGATCAATGATTTCTTTTGTTTTATGGATCTCATACTATGTGATAAATGATTAATGTTGTATTGTATATTATAAAAGTATGCGTATTACATAACTGATTGAAATAAAATGAATCATTCCTTACACATGTTAACAGTTTTATGTTTATCATCATATAGGGAGTGAAAATGTAATCATTTATTTTTTTAGGTTCTTTGTTTTCTTTAACTATATAAAGTTTACACAGATAAATCAGTAATCATTCAGAATTAGTTTTTAGAGGAAGTTGCGCAGATTTAATGTTAAATTCAAGCGTTTAATATTACAATTCATTACTAATTACATAAATATAATATGATTATTAACTTAAAATGGATTTGGAACCTGATTTCTATCACTCGGTTCACCAATATTTTTTATTGAGACTTGAAGTTTTAGGTACTTTGTTCCTCTCACAGGATGTTAACTGACGCCATATGCAATATCAGTATAAGCAATCGGTTAAAAAATTCAATGTAATTTTGAATAATTATTGACTTATTGTGTTGTCTTAGAATGATGTCTCATCTATAAATTATGAAGCAATAATTTTAACATGTACTTGAAAATATGGTCATTTATTATTTTCAAAATGTATTTTTCTACATATTTTATTATAAAATAATATTGTAATCCACTTAACTTGTGTGATTATTAAATGCCAAAAAACGGCTGATAAAACTAGAAAGCCGTCTTTTTAAAGTGATTTAAAAATCATCTTTTAGTAGCAAATACTTTTTGAAATATATACAAATTAATGTAATATATATTTTTTGACTATTTAAGGCATAAACCTTCTTGTATAAGGAATATTTTATGAATCTTCACATTGATTAATTAGAAATTTAATTTGTCTGAATTCTTTTGTTTCGGTGTCGTTGAAAAAATATAAAGATTCACTTGATCTCTTCATAATTGTGTGAAAATTTTAAAAGGCAGAAACAATTAAAATGGTCATTTTGAAAACCCCATTACTGACAGATAGTTTATTTGTCCAGAGAGATAAAGCTGTTTTTTTAGCTACATACTTCCAAGTATGGTTTTTCCAAACTGACATGAAAAAAAAGAGAATGATAGAGATAAATTAACAAAAATCCGCAATTAAAGGATTTTTTATTAGTTATCGCGTTTTTCAAATGACAGGTTCAATCAGAGTAATTATTTTTTTAGCCCATTCACAGATATGCTGAATGTTTATATATTTTTACGCACTTAACGTAATAAATGGACTTACTTATGGGCCTCTCTCATCATAGATACAACATTTAATGTATCACAGATTTCCCGAGCCATGTTGAGGTCTGTAGCTCACTATCAAATATAATTGTTCCTGTTATGAATGATCGGTGATGTATTTTAATGCCAATAATTCACTCAGATTTCAGATGTTTCGTTTTGAAACAGCTCAATATTATCTAATATTTCGATACATTGTTATAGCAGTCTTACTATTAATGATTATTTAATTACAGGTGCCAGACTAAATATTTAGGAAAAAGTTTACATTTTATGAATGAAAATCTCGATTGCTGTTAGAGAAAAGGTCAACTAGTCATTTTAATTTTATAAAAATTTTACGCTTTCCAAACATATCAGTTTTTTCTGCAAACTATCGTAAGTACCCTGAAATTTCATCTTGGTATTACATTCAAATGTGATTTTTGATGTTACATTTGTTTGTTTTAAATTAACAAACAATCATAAACTTTTTAAAATTAATTTTCAATCGGTAATATCAAAATTAAATCATTCTTCTGGCACATCTTTCTGTGTTACAGTTTTATGTTCCAGACAATTAAAAAGTGTATTTATTTACAGATTATTGTTTACGTTCAGGTTTACACATGACCAGCTATGTCCATAGAAATCGGACAGATAATATATCAATGCAACGATGTAGGACAATCCGAAAATCTCAGTATATAATAATCAGTAATGTATATTATTGTTTTATTTAAAAATTGGCAAAATATCCATTGCAGCTGGATGTCTAAAACATGATAGAAAGAAAGAAGCGATCCCATTAGAATAAAATCAATACATATTACCTACTAAAAAACTTGTTTCCAGATTCTGCAAACAATGTGTTCACCTATTTTAAATTTTGATTATTTTTAATGTTAAAAATTATTTGAATATTTGTTTCCAACCAATATTTGGAATCCTTATGTCTCTTTTATACCAACTGAGTACACGGCCAAGAGCTGAACTCGGACAAATACAAAACAATCTAAATGTGATACACTCCAAGGAGTGAATTGAAATTGTATTTATTTCCTCGGTAGAAAGGATACCCCCCCATCACCTTTAGCACGCCCTCGCTCACATACTCGGCGTGTCTGAAAAGGTGTTTGATGAGTGTTAAGTGGAGATTTCTCTGATACCGTCATTACACATCTAATATGTTTTTAGGAAATAGAAGTCTCTGTAATTCCACTCTTAGGGTATCCAACTTATCTTTCAGTGGTTATCTGGTGGTTCTATCATCAGAGATAATTCAGTTGAAATATTACTTGAAATTTTTTCATTTTACAACCACTTAATCATGTTGGATAGATGTCGAAATGAAAAAAATCCATGTAAAAATGATCTGGCCTGCTCAAGAACTTGTTTTTACTCGGTCAATATTACTGCTGGACCAGACTTGGTCTGAGTATTTATTTAATTTTTAAAAAATCAGTTTTTAATTTCCCTTATAGTACTTATAAATTAAGTACAGTATTTCCAGCATTCAAATTATTTTTAATCTTCCACATTATGAACTGACTAAATTTATTTTCAATGGATTCTGAGGTAACTTTGGGAAAGGTTATTTTGAATACAGAATTAATGTTATCAAAATTAATTGACTAAATATATTTTATATTCCAACAAAAATCATTGAATTGTATTGATTAATATGTATATTTAAAATGTTATTCTGTAGTGTAAGAATAAGCTTTAGAAATGCTTTGTTAATATTGTGACAAAGAAATAATAAACATACAACACCGTGAAAGAAAATTGTTTTATTATAATAAAAATATTCGATTCCTGTCTCACTTTTATTCAGATAGTTTTCAACAGAATTATGACAAAACAATATGACTTGTCTGTAACTGCAATTACAATAATAATTAAGTATATATATTTAACGCCTCTTCCTACCCAAACTTCTTTTATTGGGATTTCTCTGCCCTTTACCGCCGGTGGGCTTAGCGGCGGAATGTTTTCCTCCGGTTGGTTTTCCGGCTTTTCTTCCTTTAGGACCACCGAATCCTTTCTTCCCTTTTCGTCCAGGTTTTTCATTTGCTCTCTCTTCGGCCCTTCTATAAGATGTTTAAGAAAAAAAAAATATGTTCAGTCGGTCAGGATTAGATATAATTCATTTAATGGTTCTTTATTGAAGAAAGTTAAGAGGCTGCAATGTGCCTTTTATGGTAGAGTCCACAGCTGAATAGAACAAAGAAAACATCAATCAGGACGCACAAGCTGTCAGAATTCAGTTTAAAAATGCAGAGCATGTAAGGCAATAAGTTTACAAACATGCACCACATTTACCATATGTATGGAGAGAACAGCACTAATGTACATATACATTCGTAACAGTGGGACAACTTGATTGATAAAAAATTAACCTAAATAATTGTAATCAGATTATACCAGTTTGAAACATAAAATCATCATGAGTTTACCCCTGTGTCGATCAAAAAATATATCAATAATTTCAATGTAGTCATTCTCCATTGAGTCAAAATAATGAACACTACTTTAATTATTTTATTAGTGACGGACAAAGGTTTGACAGATAATATATTTCAATATATTGTATCATATGTTTATAAAATACAAAAATGTCAAAAGAAAAGAGACAAAAATACAAATATTTTAAAAATTAAACTCAGTTTCTAGATATAAATGAACCATTCTTACTGCGCTTGCTCTTGTCGGAGCTGTTTGGAAACGGCCATATCCATATCGATTTTTGGTTGCTTTTGAATAAGTGAATCAACGATGCTAAGATTGTTTTGTCTTTCAGTTTTGATGTCTGGAGGGGCAGCTTTTCTTTTTTTGCCGGCTCCGGAAATGAGAGCGGACACACCCTTTCCGTGGGCTTCTTTTTCTTTTGGTAACTTCGCTTGGAACTTACCAGCTGAGGCGGTGGACGATCGGGCCACGGTGACCGCAGTGGCCAGCTGCAAAGATTTCCTTTGTCATTAATCTTTTCAGTGCAATTGGCACATAATATATAGTGCATAAAATCACAGCATATCGCTCGAAAAAAAGCAATACGTCTTCAGCCATTGATTGCCATTAGTGGGTAACAATATAGTGCTATTTTCAATGGAACTTTGTTAATTAAAAAATAAAGATTATGTTGTGTATGAGTGAAAGATTCCTCTAACGGTTAAGAATGTCAGAATTCTCATTTTGGCTTAGTATAAGCCGAAATATGTGGCCAGGTACATTCCTCTTTGGGCATTAAAATCATTAAATGTGAGAATGCTCAAAAGAAAGTCAGTTGGATAAAACCATTAGTAATTTCTATACACCGTCATATAGAAGTCTCAAAAATTTCTTCAGAACTTTTTCCATCAAATTTATTGTTTTGCTTTGAAAGTGCAAGTCAAAGAAATTATCTCAAATTGGTAATGTTGAAATTCAAATGAGAAATCATACTGATCCTAAAAATATAAATTTTATTGGTCACCTGCGCGGCTGTCGCCTTATCTGAGGTAACGGGAAGGCCTACTCGGGGAATTTTCACTTTTTGAGCTCTTGCTATGTTTTTCAATCGTTGCAATTCATTCTTCGCAACCTTTTCTGATTTTACATCAGCCTTCGCTGCAAACATGTCTTTCATAGGATCATTTTGAGGCACTTCAAGAACCCAATCTTTATCAGCGACGGCAGCTGCTCGCTTATATCTATTAATTATAAATAAGCAGTGAGAAATATTAAAAAAATGACATTATATTTAATAAAATATTCATGGATATTCACAGATATCAGCGAATATAATAAAAAGGACACCAAATCAATTTTGTTGCATATACGTTGCAATTCACGGGCTTTCAATCACTATACTGCTCTGATAAATAAAAACACAGTAATTACAGAAAATGACGAATTTAAAATAAGTATAGGGTATGATAAAGTGAAGAATTTGCAATATTTAACGGAAGAAAAACACAGTAAAATTTATATTTTGTATTAAAGAAGAACTTAAAAATCAGCTAAACTTTTTTAATAAAAACACAGCTTTATTTTGATTGTAAGTGAATTTGACTTTTTTAGTAAAATTGTATTCAGGTATCCCTTGACATACAGCATAAGTACATTATTCCAAGAAATCAACAACACTATACAAAAAGGTAAATGAAAGTATGATGCCTGATTCTGACAATAGAAATTGTAATTACTGTAACTTAGCAGGGCAGTATAGTGGTATGTGTCTGGGGTGGTTGAGGTATATCATAAAAAAAACATCAGATTAGCACAATACGTCAGTCAGATTATATCGATAGCCTAGATCCATAGAACAATGAGTAAAAAATGTTTCATTATTGCCCATTATAGGCAGATGTTTGGAAATGGAAATAAATCAATCTCCTCTCAGTTCCATATAAATACTAATCGAAATACCATTTAATGTTTTTGTCAATGCTTGAATAAATTTGAATTGAAATAAAAAAACTATAAAAATGAGACAAATAATAATTATCACTTTTTTACAACTCTGTTTATATGTGTCAAAACTTTAGCCAGCCATATCTCAAAACTACCAAATTTTTAGTTGTAGCACTGTGGAACTAAGCCATCAATATATGAATGATTTATATAATTTATTTACTTTTCTCAAATCATCATCTATGCACAGGATAAGTTAAACAGAGAAGTACCAACGACAGCGCAAAATGCAAATAAATTTTTCATTGAAATTGATTTTATATTGAAATGAGCTAACAGTATTTACCCCTACAGGCACGTTTACCTGAAATAGATTATGAATAGCTCATTCGTTGAATGTGAATATGAGAATAAGCCGTACATGAATAAATAAACCCAAAACGTGTAAAAAGGGAGTTCAATATACTCAGAGTCCATGTTTAATTATTTTTTAATCTATGTCCACTCCCAATGTGGAGCATATGGCCTCCAACTGGAGGTAAATCAACAGAAGTTTTTTCTACGAGAACTGTTTGTTACTCAGTCGCTAGTGAGTAGTAGGGATAGAAGGATAAGGCTAGGACAGGACTAGTGGTTAACTAATCGCTCTCGCTACGTCCAGTTATCGAAGGATCAGAAGGGTGGGAGGGAATATTTAGACATCACAAACTCTCATGCCTACGAACAAAAATTGATCGAAAAAATGCTGTTTGTACTGGGACTCGAAACCGTGAAGTCCGGCACGGAAGCCAACAACACTAACTGCTGCGCCATAGGATCCGGCAATATATGCTTTACAATGATATAATCAAGGAAATAGGATAGGTGTTTTTCGCATCCATATTTAAAATGAAGAAGCAATGACCATTCTTGGTACAGCAGATGACTGGCCATGTCGGTTGACATAAAAAAAGGAAATACAACATACCCATATAATGGCACCCATTTCTGGAGTGTTTCATCCCAAGTGGCTTTGTCTTTTTTTTTTTTCGTGATGCCCTTATCTTTAGCAAACTGCTCCCATCTTGTGAGCGGTTTTGCTTTGGGCACACGCTGGGCACGAGGTAACACAAATTTGGGTTCAGGCAATGTTACTACAATTGTTTCTTCCACTCTTTCGGTTGGCAGCTCCCATATTTTATTGAATAATAATTGTGTGTTGTCTCTTGTTAAATTTAAAATGTATTCATCTTTCTGTGATCTAAGAAAACAAGGAAAGTAGAAAATTTGACATTTTGTCTTACTTGGTCTCACAAGAGATCAGTTTTTATCACCAACACCCAAAAATGTACTAAATGCTGTATAAAAACAACGCAATTCTCTATGAAATAAAAATTGAGAATAGGAAAATACCAAAAAGACAAACATTGGAATAAAAAAACGAGAATTATGAAAATGTTAGTAATAAAAACGTTACGATATTTCTAATTGCTCCTATTACGTCATGTTCTATTTCATTAGAACGAACTATGCACATATTTGACAAATTATTGCGACTTTTTAAACTGATATTGGTATGTATTGCGCGTCATTTGTTGAATTGACAGGTATGAGTAGAGTAAATATTTTAAGCATATTTACCCAAATGATATATACAGTAATACGAAACGGCATATAATTAAGACGTTAAATGCTCCAAGACGCTATTCTTGAATTTAACCTATAATAAATTATATTGTGGGTAAAAAGAATCTTAGAGGTTATGTTAGTCTCAAATTCAGAATGGAAGAGATTTAACGAAAAACTACGAATGTAATTAAGACATCACATTTTACAACGATAATGATTATTATTATATAGACGAAGTGAACTTACTCTAATGTTTTTAGGTCCAAATCATTACTATCTGTGACAAGTAACGTGCCAAAGTCGTATTCTACTTCCAAGTGCTTTTCCACACTAGTTGATTTATATTTCTCTGCTCGTTTCTGTTCTTTTTCTATAATTCCAGCTAATATATCCATTGTTAACCTATTGAATTTATACTTAACTAATAAAAAATGTTAATGTAGTTTAGTTATCTCTGGTGTAGTTAATGTAGTTATTGACATGAGGTCGAATGGTTGGTAAAGACATAGACATCAGAGATAACTAATAGACATAGATAATAGAGGGCAAGCATAGACAGTGTTAGCCCCACGTGTAGTAAGCTACAATAATATAAATATAATATGTATGTGTAATCAATAGTCGACGGTAGGTATCTTAATATTGGAAACAACAAAGTACGTATTAGAAAAATTGTTTAAATTGTGTGATTTATTGACAAAAAAACACAACCGCTGAATCAAGGTGTAATAGAAACATTCAAACGCTCATATGCTGACAATTATTTCTCAAACGAAAATAATCAAATAATAAAATAACAGCTATCAACTTCTATAAGAAAATAAATTAAAATTAATGTTGCTATATGGCAATAGAGAGTTGGAACTCTTTAGATCAGCGGTTTCCAACCTGGGAGGCGCGGAGTACCGCCAGGGGAGGCGCCAAAACTTTTTAATAAAATAATAAATTTTCATACCATAATTTCTTCATATAAATAAAACTTTTTATCGTAACGGTAACAAATCAGTGTATTAATGTTTGAAATTTTATAACAATTGAGCAGTTCAAAATATAAATCAATGCAGGGATCACAAATGCATCCATCTACTTGTTCAAAATGCCAAAGAAAAAGCTTTCATTGAAATGTTGAAGTTATGGAAATCAAATTTACAAAAGAATGAATTAGATATGTTTTCATTTTCAAAAGATTTCTGGGCCACCATATTGAAGAAGCAAAATATTTCTATTGAACACTTGATGGTTTATTGCTGCATTTTTTAAATTATTTCAAAGACATAATTTCTCAACATTTTTGTGGATATAGAACCCATCGTCACTAACGACCCGGGTCTCGCCTTTCGGCGTCTTCAGGCGTTCAAGTGCACGGATGAACTTGAACTGACGCTTAGTAAATGAATGTTATGTGTTTATATAATGTACAAATTCTTTTTTATGTTTTGTCAACTATTATATGTAAATGCTTAGAGTATTTTGATGGTTATGCATGCATTGATTATACGTTTTAGGTTTGAAAGGCTTTATGAACGAGGTTTTAATCTATTAGCTGTGTCAAGTCAATAACATTAATTTATGTTTTTTACTATTTAGATTTATTTAATAATTTGATTTAGGTAGTTTTATAGTAAGGTTTATCTTTTTAGAAACGGTAATCATAGAACAATAATTTCGAATACGAAAAAAGACTTAATGTATGAAATAAAAGTCACACAATCATGATCAGAGAATGGAACAAATCGTGGAAAGTTATGGAAATGAATGTTTGTTTGTTCGTACTTTATGAGTTGCCACACCGCTCATCCGATTGCAATAAAACTTTGACAAACTTTTTGCTTGCACTTCCGGGAAGTTTATAGGTCTTATATATAAAAATCAATGTTTGTATGTCTGCCATACGATTCATTTCGACAACGTATGCTTGCACTTGCGCGAAGATTATAGTACAATTAAATTACAGTAGATGGCGCGTGTGTTGTATCATAGACAATCGGCAACAAACGTCAAACAGACAGAAAAAGAAAGCATGCACTTTTAAAACACAATTAAAACGCAAACACTTTCTTTCTACGAGTGGCATTTCAACGCTTGCGGGGTACTGGCTACTTTAATATAAAAATAAGTGTACATGTTCGCATTGTTTTTTTTAACATGTAACTCGGTGAAACGGTGTTCCGGCACCTTTTTCTGGGCATTTTTTATGTTTAAAATCAATTTTAGTAAAAAAAAGCCTTGAAAACCACTATCTGTTTTTCCGTTTTGAATGTTACATATCGCAACAATCAAATGTAAATTGATGTCATAATACAAAACAATATCAGGTCCATAGACTTACTCTATGACCAGAAACAGGGATCTAATGCTTGATTTAGTTCGCCTTTTGTGTCACATGTATTCCACGTGCAACAGTTTTGTCACTTTTGTTCATCAAACTCATCAAAGCAACTTTGACACTTTTTTATTCTTTAAAATACGTTGAATGGTGGTCACTAAAAGGAAGACAACGCTTTCGTGACGGATCTCACAGATTCGAGTTCCAGTACGAACAACATTTTCTTCAATCGATTTCTGTTTAAAAGCATGAGTGTTTGTGGCATCTAAGCATTTCCTCCCACCCTTTCAAATCTATAATAAACTAGACAAAGCGAGAGAGATTGGTTAATCACCAGTTCTGTCCTATCCCCATATTTTTATTCTTGAAAAAAAGAGAGGTTGGGTAACAAGCATTTATTCTAAAACAACTTCCGTTGAGAAACCTCAATTATTAAGCTATATGCTCCACATAAGGAACGGACATATATAAGAAAAAAAAAATTGTATAAATATTGACAAGTGAGTTCCGGCATCTTTTTTTTCAAAAAAAAGCATTGCATGTTATTATATTTTATGTTATTGTTCTGTTAATTATGGTTTTTAGTATTTTATTTGTAATACAATTATTATTATTTAAAACGGGTCTGTATTACTATATTTATTAAAAAAATAAAAAGTAGGGGAGGCACGGTAATTTTATTTTAATTTTAGGGAGGCGCAGTATCATAAAGGTTGGACACCGCTGCTTTAGATGAGTCAACTCTGAAAAAAATATGGAACAAAATTTTGATTTCCCCATTGAAAGCAAAGAAGAGTATAACTCAGGACAGCTTATATGTTTTAAAAGCATTTGCGATTAGGGAGCTTAAAAAAAACAACTATCCACTTTAAGCAACAATCAATTTCTGAACAAAAAATAATTTAATACTGAAGACATATGTAAATCTAGACAAATAAGAACTATTCATACTAAATATATAACCTATCATTTTTTTTTTTCGATTATCCGGATTTTTCTATATTTGGACTACCTTCATCCCCAATTAGTCCGGATAATCGAGGTTCTACTGTAACTCACTGAGTAATATCCTCAGACAGTTTTATTTACAATTTCATCACGATATTATTTATATCAACAAATTTGTTACATTAAGTGTGGCACCCGAAGTTAGAGCGCGTGACGTAGATGGCCGAGCACGCCAAAAATGCTTCATCATTTCAATGTAATAATATTATAGTTATAATGACTGATAAAAACTTCAAATAAATTGTTTTTATACCTGATCAAACTGACAGACTTGTGTGAATCAGATAAACTCGGTGCAACTCTGCTAATTGATAAAACACTTTATAGATAATATCTAATTTATATTAAAATTTAAAAAGTTTAATTATAAAAAGTTTGATATTAATATAAATTACTTCCTCGCGGTACCACATTGGGGAAACGATGGATCAATCTATTTTGGAACACTTGCAAGCGTCTAAGCGTCAAGCGTCTAAGCGACTAAGCGTCAGTTCAAGTTCATCCGTGCACTTGAACACCTGAAGATGCCGAAAGGCGAAACCTGGGTCGTTAGTGACAAAATCTGTGGGAGTGTACATAATTTGAACGATTCAAATTCTGTGTAAATTATGTTTATAAAAGATACTATTATATTTTGCTAATTAGGTCATTTTATTTATATCTAAGAATCCAATCAATCTATCAATTATTAATCAATCTAATCTAATCAATGGAAGATACTATCATTATGTCGACGCAACAAAAAGAAAAAATAATACAAAAATACATTACATAAAAAATGGATACACAATATAAACTGTATATACGCTGTGATATGCAATAAAATTAAATATGTCTATTTAAATTTTATGAAAGAATTAACCTCAAAGAGCCAAAAACCAGGTAATTTTTGACAGGTAATCGATCATTTTAATTTAATATTTGATTTCTCCAGATTCAAGATGCAAAACCCATCTAGAGATAAAAAGAATCTGGAATTTTCTAGTAAACAAAACACAATGCTAGAAAAGCCTTTTAATTACTCGTTATCTATTCAATCCAGTGGTGTAGGAAGGGGTCCTGCCGCCCCCAATATTTCCTCTAATTTGGTTTTAAATCTCATCTACTATTATTTGTCTATGAACTAGGAGTTTTTACTATAGGTGGCTCATTTAAAAAATATATTGATTAGATGGTATCTATCAAGTCGCAGAGTTGCACTGAGTATATATAATACCCAATCGACTCTCCTTATAAAATTCTTACAATTGACGACTTGATTGACTAAAGAAAAATTTCACATAACTAAGCCCAGTATTCATTTTCAGTGTCCAATTAAATTGACTCATTCATGTTCCAAGATATTAATTTTAATAAGAATCATTTAAAAATGGATACCATTTTAATTTATTGAAAGCTATTTCTTTCTTCTTCTTCTTCTTCTTTGGCCATGTTCGCTCCCTATGTGGAGCATATGGCCGCCACGCGGCACCTCCATCGTGGCCCAGCCAGTTCCAACGTCTCTCCATGATCACTGACGTGACGGGATGCTGTCTTGTACGCTGATGGTCAATGGCTAGGGGTCCCACGTGGGCATGTCAATGCCAGCTGATGTGCCTACTAAAATGGTGGGAAATGCAGCACACCAGCAAGTCCCATCTGCTGGCCTCTCCGTGGCGTCCATCGGGCAATGCAACAATGTTATAGCTAACAGCAGGGGTCGCAAGGCGAATGTCCGGCGCCTCAAAACTGGGCTACTGGCTAAGGGAAGGAAATCCCCGACAGAAAAACCAGGGTTGAGCCGACCCTTAGAGCCCTTGTGACCCAGGCCTCGGGAGCGCATGGTTAATCACCCTGCATCCTTAAAACTAAAACCAATTAGAACACCGCCACGAGCGCCTCGGACACCCGGAATTCAAAATAGACAACCCAGCAGTGACATGGACCGAGAAGATAAAATCCTCTCCAACAAATATATTATGCGCATCGGTACGTACAACGTCCGTACCATGCGCACTTCTAGAAAGTACCTGCATGCTACCCGTATCTTGCAAAAGTATGGTCTTGACATCCTAGGACTGAGCGAGATACGCTGGAAAGGCGCAGGAAAGATGCTGTTGGAGGGGTGCACGTTGATCTTTTCTGGCCAGAGCTAATAGCGTACAAGCGTACAAGCTATTTCAGTTGATTTTAATTATTCTTAAATAAACGATAGTCATTTTTAACAAATGAGCATTCTAAAATAGTAATATTTAACGAAAATACAGTGGAACCTCTCATAACGAGTTTAATCCGTTCCAGAATCTTACTCGTTATGTGAAACACTCGTTATGCGAAACAATTTTACCCACATAAACAATGTAAAATACAATAATACGTTCCATGACGAATTTTTTTTTTTTTAATATTTTTAACATGTATTCAAGTAAAATTACACACTTATAAATTGTTAACCGGATGGCTGCCACAAGCGTCTTAAGACGCGAACATTTCCGTGAACGGTACGCCAATCATACATAAAATGACGTCTTTGGACGCACGCTTTGAAAGGGATTTTACTAACGTAAATCAATTATGTTAAACATACAACTGTGTCGAACACACTACGACATCTATTGGGAATATCGTCCTATACTCACAATTGAAACAGTTTTCGTTTTTACTACTCGAAAAAACGATAAATTAAAAAATATATATAATTGGAATTAAACTCGTGGCGTGCGAGGTACCGCCATACATACACCTGCTGGCAGTTAAAAGGTTAAGGAGCGTAACAACCTGGAATGCGATTTCGATTAGCAAAAAACGATAAAAAATCGACTAGTTCATGCTTCTTAATGCACGATGCAACAGTTTCACTTGCTTTCAGCTTTTCTCTTATTGCGCCAGAAGATTGTTTCTTTGCTACTTCCTCCTCCTCCACTAAAAAACTCTCCTCCATAACTTCTTGCTGTGAAAAATAATGCAACTCCATAAGGTTTTCGGTGGTCAGCTCTTGACTGTACTCTTTCACAAGCTCATCGATATCGTTGTTGTCCACCTCCAGTCCCATGGTATTGGCCAAAGATGCAATCTCGCTGACTGTAAACTCCACAAATACTGTTTCAAACCCCTCAAAATCACATCCGACAACGCTCCTTGGCAAAGCTTCTTCCAAGCTGAAGTGAGGGTTTTCTTGGTAACCCCTTCCCACACCTTGTCAATCATCTTGAGGCAAGCAACGATGTGAAAGTGATCATTCCAAAACTCTGCATCACTCGTTATGTGAAATATTTTTTCACAATCTGTTTTGCTCGTTATGTGAATTACTCGATATAAGAGGTGCTCGTTATGAGAGGTTATAAAAATATCTTTGACTGTCTATTTTGCCATAAGACTAAATTTGTCGTAAAATGCCCAATATGGGAAAACGCAGGCACGAATATATTACGCGCAATCATGGACACTCCTTGGTACATGCATAACATGAAACAGAAACCTCAACATCAATCCCATCCTCGATTACATCGTAAAGCTGTCAAAGAAATTTTATAGCGGCATGATTGATCATTCCAACCCAACGATAAAAAAATTACTAGACGATTACATAGACCATAGGTTTCCAACCTTTTTCGGGTGGTGACCCCTTTTTATAAAAGCCATGTGACTAGCGACCCCCCAGGAATTTGAAATCCTCGATTTGCTATATTGTTTGAATCTCTAAAATCTAAAAAAGTTGGCGACCCCCCAGGTTGGAAGTCCGTGACATAGACTATCCCCACACAATGCGAGGCCACGGAGGGTTTTTTTGCTCAAGCTTGCCTAAGCCCCCCTTACTTCCATCACTCCCTATCTCACCTGCCAAATTGACAACGTCAAACCCCGGACAGATGAAAAAGACACGGACCACAATGACCGACATGGACATCATACATGCAATGAAGAAAAAAAAAGAGGGAAAGAAGAGGAAAAGAAATACATCAAAAAACAACATCATAATACATGTGAAGAAAGAGAATTAGAGCAAGAGCTTTTCTTTATGTAAAAGATGAGACACCAGACATCAGTTTTTTCAGTTTGGTTGCCTCTTTTTTGTTTTACTTACTATGGCCCTGTGTGCCATATCTTCAGGTATATATATAGATGATTTCGACTATCATTTAGTCATTGTATTATATCAAAATGATTAAGTTTGTATTGCTGTCTATTCTGGCGTGCTCCGCCATCTCAGCGGTAAGTATAATAGATTAACTGAAAAATACCATATGGACGTCTAAATTATCTAATATAAAAATTTGATTGCTTAACATATCACCTTGAAAATACTACCAGAATCATTACTGATAGAATAAAATGTAATATTCAAACACAGCATTCATGACACATACCAATAACATATAAAGATTTCCTTTAAACATTGTAAGTAGTAGCAGTATCTATAAACAGCCATTTACGCCGGACGTAAAGTTACAATCTATAAAATATCTAAAAACTATTGATTGTTCAATAATTCATAATGTACATAATAAATTGTTTAAACATAAATTGAGGAATTTTAAATATTAATAATCGCTTAAATTACAATCAAATCTGCAATATTTGAAAATAACAATTTGAGCACAACTAGTGGCTCTTCCACCCATACACGCACACAAAATATAGTATGGTTATTTTTTGTAACTTTTATGTGATAACTTTGCTTGAAGTTATTCGAGGGAAAAGTAATATATTTTTAGAGATATTCTAAGCACAGTAGGTCCACAATAAATTGGATGTAAATAATTAGTTAGTTTTTAATAATAATTATATAATGCTAATGCCTTGATGCATCTTATAATTACTAACCTATTTTCATCATTGTTATATTTTGATCATTAGATGAATTTTTGTAAAGAATTTTAATATATTATGTTTTTGCCATCCAGAACATATACTGAAAATAGAAAACATTCCGCACAGATGCCACAAAAAGAAACCTTTAGTTGAAAATAAGTAGGTCTTGATGTATTGAAAAATTTAAAGTAGACTGGATTCGAAGAGTAGAGAAAATTTACAGCACCTCAATTGTTAGTAATACGGTTGTGATAGATTAGTTGGCAATGTGGCCGACGAGTCTAGACTCTTTTTTATAACTTTATTATTGTATCTTAAACAAATGAACATATTTATTCATTATATTGTAGGTCATAGCAAAGGACCAGGGAATTGCATTCTTGGAAGATTGGAACAGAGGTAATTTTGAATGAATATTTTCTTCACTAATTAAATAAGAATGCATTGATGCATTTTTTTTTATCGTTTGTGTGAATGACGCATCACCTCCTAGCGATCAAATCAGTTTAAGTCCAGTGAGGTCAGTATTAAATTATACTTAAGATCTTAGACATGGGTGTTTCATTAGTCATTAAGTTGATCTGAAGTGATGTAAAAAAATTCTCATGGGTCAAACCTCTCGTTTGTTTTTGAAGAAAGTAGAGCTCGGATAAAGTTAGTGGTTACCTATTTGCTCTTACAACGCTCTGTTAAGGAATGTTAGTAAGTTGCGAGGGAATTTTAGGCATCACGAAAACCCATCTCTTCAAACAGAAATCGATAAATGGATTGAAAAAAGTACTGTTCATACCGGGGCTTGAACCCGTCACAGAAACCAACCACGTTAACCACGACACTCACGTGCCAAATATTTTTCTTTTAATTTAAAAATAAATTTTGAAATTTTTCTTGCATTTACCGGTATCTGGATAACTATTTATGAAATTTAAAATTATGTTAATATCAAGGGACAGTATTCACCAAACAGCATGATAAGATTTGTACTTACCGCATTCAGCATTTTCTCTCTTAAAATAATATTGGTATTATCTTACAGATCCGCGCATCATCCAAGGATCACCCGCCGCACAAGCCCAGTTCCCTCATCAGGCCCTCTTGGAGATGAAGAATGCAAACAATCAATGGTTTAGGTGCGGGGGAGCCCTCATCAGCACCAGATGGGTTCTCACTGCAGCCCATTGCCTTCGCGGGTGATGAACCGACTAACTAAATACTATAATATTTTTGCCAGCCAATTTTATTTGATACATAGATAACTATGTTAAATTGCCTGTTTTTTTACTGTATTTTTTCTATCCTTAAACTTAGGTGGTCAAAAAGTAAGGTGACTATATAATATGAGCTCTTGAGTTGTAAAGTGAGCGAACTAGTAAAATAACCAAACTTTTCTAGTTGACTTTTAAATACAAACACGTCTTTACTTGGTGTTTTAGTGGATAGCATATTTTAAAGATAAAACTATTGCAGTGTGTATTTACTGATCTAACATAATTTTTATGATACTTTAAGACATATAGAATATAATAACACACCTAACTAATGCTTTCCTTAAATACCACTTAACTCACCTCTCAGGGGATCATATATCGTTTGAAAAATTGAAGCCAAATTCTAGTACATCGCTTTCTTGAAAAAGAGAGCTTCAACAACTGAGATAGATAAAGATTTTTCTTAACCGTCTACGAAGAGAGAGGTTGAGTGAATGACTTACATCAGTCACTTTTGGGATGTCCACTGTCAACTACTTGGTGGAAAGGCATTACATTCAAAAAATAAAATACACATTTGTACTAATTCCCACTTTTATTTAATAAGATCAGGACCTGTTTCGCTCATGATGAGCATTTTCAACTGATAAAAGAATTCAATGTAACAGTGTTATTTATACAAGCCAAAATGAAATTAATAATGTTTAAAAACAATTGGTATTTAAAGGAATTTACAGATAAAAGTACAAAATGTGAATAAGTGACACTAAATTGAAAATTTTGAATACCTCTAAAATGTAATAACATCAACGAGTTGATTTAAGCTTAGCTTAATTAAACTTTGATGAGTTTTGTTATTACATTTTAGAGGTAGTAAACATTTTAATTTTAGTTTATTTAGTTTTTTAAACTTTTATTTGTAAATTCCTTTCAGTACAAATTGTTTATTACACTTTATGAATTTCATTTTGTTTTGTATAAATAACACTGTAACATTGTATTCTTTTATCAGTTGATAATGCTTGTCATAAGCCAAATCGGTCCTGACCTTATTAAATAAAAGTAGGAATTAGTATAAATGTGTATTTTATTTTCATCAGCATCATAAAAAAAAATTGGAGATGCTCCATAACCGGAGCAGGCTTGGTTTGAAAAATACATGTCAAAAAGAAAAGTAATGTCTGTGTATCCCTTTTGCAGTTTCTGAAATCCCTTTGCATATTCTGAATTTCAGTAAAGTGAGTGTGCTTGTCCGACTTGGATCTGTTGACTATAGCAATCCCCAGATTTTGATAGCAGACCTAACAAATTTCCACGCTCATGAAAAGTACAACACAACCAGTGCCAATAATGACGTTGGTGTCGTCAATCTCGGCCGTGATGTTGCAATTACAGGTAATATGACAACAAAATCAGGTCCTTGCTATTTGCAAAATATCACTATGAAGCATTGATTCATAACAAACCAATTTTATTTACTTGGCACCTTGGAGTGATGTTCAAATTCGAATGATTTTATGAGGATTTTTTCAATCGTTATGAACGCTCGAAATTTTTTTTTTTTTTATAGATAGATTAAAGAAAAAATATTTGACATTACAGCTTACGCCAATGCGTCAAATATTTTTTAAGTTTTAAAGTTGAAAGATCATACGAGATATACTCGATGAGAATTTTTGTAAGTCACATGAGATTAACTCAAGGAGAATTGACGTCACAAACACCCATGTCTTAGATCTCAATTGAAAAATTGAAAAAATCCAATTTGACATTGACCTTACCGGGAATCGAACCCGGACCCCCCCCTGATCGGTAGAGCAAGCTCTAACCAACTAGACCACAGCGGGTTATTTATAACAGGGTTTCTCAACGGTGGGCCATGTGGCCCCCAGGGGACACAGCATGTTCTAAGGGGGCCACAGAGATTTATTTTTGTTTTGGGGAGCCACAGCACAGCTTAGAGGGGCCACGGGCATTTATAAAACGATACAGGGAAGAGCATAATGGCGAACGTCGCGAAGCTATTTTTTGTAAATCCGTAAATAAAATAAATTACTGGCATTCTAGATTCGAAAATCTCGGATGAGCTATAAAAAAAGGTGGGTTTTTAAAATTATAATTTTCATGGGAAGACAAAACAATGGTATGGGGGCTACAGAAAAATAAGGACACTAAAAAAGGGCCACGCTCCCAAAAAGGTTGAGAAACACTGCCTTAGCCCATCAGCAATTAAACAGACTTAAAAGTATGTTATATCCAGAGCTGTGAAGCCAGAGTAATAGTCGTAAAAAACGAATGACTCCAACATTCTTTTCTTTTTTGTAATATAAATTAAAATCCGAAGTGTTTGATGAATTCAAGCCAGAGATTAGACAAATACGTGATATGAAAAAAAAATCACATCCTAACTATATGCAAGATATCATTTTGATCCAGTGTTTCTTAAAGAAGGTGATAGTATTTTTAGGCATTTCATATCAATGTAAAAATCTGAAAGGCCAATCGCATACCTAGGTACTGGATTTATTTAATTTATTTATATTTTTTGACAAACCTTGCGAGGTGCTTGTGATCATTTGTTATGACAGTTTATTTAAGGCAACCTGCAATTTAATAAGTATAAATATACACATATTAAAAAATGGAAACAGTTGATGGTTTCGAGGCGGCCATTGAATGAGAATGTCTTCATATACATAAGTATACTGATATTACTTTTTACTGTATTATATTTATTGACGAGATTTAAATTTTCAGCCAGTGTCAGGCCGATCCGTCTTCCAAGAAGGTCGCAGACTACTGAAACCTTTGTTGATAAAACTGCTATCTCTATAGGATGGGGACAAACCCACAACGGTAAGTCATAAAAACTTAAGTAAGGTTGTCAGTAATCAATATCTATGTCATATCCTGTCGACCCTAGCGATCACCAATCAGACTGGCATGGACACATTTCTCGACAAGGTCAATATACCTCTTAGACATGCTGAAGGCTCAGTCATCTAATTATATTTTTCAGTTGAAAATGATGATTTAAACCAGGCCTAGTTAACCCAAATTGCACCCCGGGGCGCATTGACGACCTAAAAAGTGACACACATACAACTTTATACAAAAAAATACTTTTTTATTACAACGAATTTCATACTTTAATTCAAGATTTTGGCTGAAGATGCTTGGTGGAATTTCAATATTAAATTTTAATCATTCAAATTATGTACATTCACACTAGTTTTGTCACAAGCAATATAGAATTTTTACTTGTGTGAATGTACATAATTTGAATGATTCGAATTTCATACTTATTGATTGTTTTGTAAGTACAATAAATGATTTGAATTCAGAGGTAATCTGAAAGCATTTAATCAGGGTAATTGTGAAAAAAAAACATACTACAACCTGATGTGAAAAGAGAACACGCATTGACTTAACAGAAAAAAATATTTGTATAGCATTAAACATAAATAGTTTTAACAATCAAAAATATTTGAATTCTTTTTTTTTATTATATTTCATTTTGGAAAAAAGCTTCACAAACGTATGTAGAGGAAAAACTTTTACTATGAATTTTTTCTGTAATGTCAATTAAGAAACATAAGTCTTGCAACAACTCTTTATTTTTTTATTTGGGAATTTTATTTTGACACTTGAAATTTATACTATCTAACAATTTATGATGTTTCTATTTTAGTTGGGCCAGTTTCTGGCATATTGAACTACGTCCAATTACGTGTGATCACCAACCAGCGTTGTATCACAGAACTTGGAGCACTTTCTATCGCTACATCTAACATTTGCGGTGTCGGCATAAAGAGCCTAGCCCAAGGAGCTTGCTTTGTAACTATTTTCCTTTTAATAATTTTAAGTGTATTGCTTACTCCTTATACCCTTTTAATCCCATAAACCTATTGGTTATGACTTTAATGAGTATAGTTATATTGAGAATTTTTAGCAAACATAATAGCATTTAAAACAAATTAAAATAACTTTTATATCTCTAATTGGGTAACAAGACAAAAAAGAACAAGTAATAACAGAACTGTGATAATTCAGAATCAGTAAAAAAAAAGGACTATTATTTAATTTATGGCGTACCTATTTGTATACAACATATAAAAGAAATCAGGTTACTTATAATATAGTAATATGTATTATTAGAAGTACAAAATTCAAGGCTTTATTGTAAAAAACTGGTTATATATTTATGATTGTTATGTCCATTGTTGGCCACTACTTTCTCTCATCTTTCGGGCAGCATATGAATCCCACGTTCATCATCATCATAATCTTTTGAAGCGATCCACGAATCAATCCAATTTCTTACTTCTTCATAAGACCAGAAGACCTGGTCAGCCAGGGCGTGTGCTATTGATCGAAACAAGTGATAGTCAGAAGGAGCACCGTCTGGAGAATACTGCGAGTAGGGTAGGACTTCCCATTTCAACGTTTCCAAGTACGTCTTGACCACTTTTGCAGTATGCAAGCAAACAAACGCCGAGAAACAAATATCTCGAGACCATTTAAAATTAAGTTATCTTGTTGTAGTATTGAAATGGCGATATGCTAAATAAATAACATGTCATTGACTAGGCATTGTTACTGTGGCATTTCAGTAGTCTAGTTGTTGAAAAAGCGATGTCTCTATTAAGGTGGATAGAAATAATAGAAAGGGATAATATTTACCTCATTGAAACCAGGAGGCTTTCATCCAAATTTTAGCTTTATGTTGAAACCAATTTGTTTGCTGCGCCTATGTGTAAGGCGGTGCTCTACAATAAAGGCCGTTGGCCATGTACAGCATTACCTGACACTAGGTGCAGCTGCTGTTATCGCACTTCGTGGTTTTTATAATCACTCTTTGATGTGGCACGCATCGGTATTTGTGACTAGTCACATTGATGGTTGTTTTATTAAATAAGTGAAAAAGCATTTATATGGTTACAATATGAAATTTGAAGAGTGTTTGAGACTCACAGGGGATCATTTTATTTACTATTTGATAATACTTGAAGAGAATCTAATAAAACAATGTGGAGCATATGGCCTCCTAATGGAGGTATCTCAACAGAAGTTTTTCTACGAGAACTGTTGTTACTCAATCGTACTGGTACTCGGACCCGTGAGCCGGAAGCCCTCAATGCTAACCACTGCACCATAAGACCACGTTGTAGTATTAGTGCATAAAGCCGACACTTCACATGCTGCTTAAGCACCTGGAAAATAAACAATATTCAATTATTTAATAATGTCATTTTTTTTTGTATGAAAATACTAATTTTGCGATCATTTAATTTCAGGGTGACAGCGGTAGCCCATTGTCCTTGAGAGAGGCTGATGGTCTTGATACTCACATCGGTGTCACCAGTTTTGTTAGCGGTGCAGGATGCGATGCCAACTTTGCTACAGGATACGCTCGCACCTCGAGCTATATCGACTGGATTTCACAGAAGACAGGAATCGCCATCAGGCCTTAGCTTAATCTCAATTGAATCGATATATGTAAACTAGACATGCACAACCTATTTCTTCTAGTGGGCTGCATCAAAACAAATTATCTGTGTTAGGGCTGCAAGGAAAAATTAAAATTAATGTTCACTAAATCCTCTTTTATACAGGGGACACATTCCTTGTAAAAAAGCGTGCAAAAAATCTGTATAAAAAAGTTGAAGTAGATATAGATATATGAATGGGTAGGTTCCATTACATAGGACCATGTTTTTTCAAAATCATGTAAAAAAGGATTATGTGTTGGTGTTTACAAAAAATGTTTTATTTACATTGTATTAAAAAAATAATGTGATCTTTGTTCTTGTTAATTTTAAGCTAATCCTTTAATATTTGATTTAATATTTATATTATTAAGTCAGACAATTGAATTAAAATTTTCATCAGTAAGTCAATTTCTATGAAAAGATTTATTCTCCTTCAATAATAAAAAAGCGTGCTCACATTTAATAAATTCAATGATTTACTTGAAATTTTTTTTAAATTTAAATTTTTATTAAGAAAAACATTCGTGGGCTGTAAAAAATTCAAAATGGGCTGCGGATTGTGCATCACTTATGTAAACTGCCATATATATACACATACATAAGTAATGAGAATTCCTAAAACATTGAATTTCAATGTAATTTTCTACAAATATCTCAATCAATGAATATTTGTCTTGTCAAACATTTTTTTTTTGAATAAATCTTCTAATTCACTCTATTCATTGTATGATTCTTCAATAAATTTCTTATATCATTTTATTTTTAAGGTGTCCACTATCAGTACTTAGTGGAAAGGCATTATATTCAAAAAATAAAACACTCTTTGGTACTAATTCCACTTTTATGTCTTAATGCATAAAAGTGAATTTTTTGAACTCCCTAGAGTACTCGTACCCACCACCACCCGCTACGGCTTCACACTCTTCTTATAGGGTGTATTCCGTAGCGTAACAACGTTAGTCGTGTTCAAAATTTTGTCAGAAATGTCCCAAGAAGAAATTTCTCAAGACTTGGTTGCATGCCCTACAGTGTGCAGAAAGTAAAAGTAAATAAATAATTATAATGCTTTTATCTATTTAATTCAACTCTTTTTCCAAAAGACGCGTAGAATTCTTTGATAGCCCTATAATTTGCCTTAGACACAACCAAGTCGGCATGACCGACGGGGCCGACAAATCCGACAGATAGTCGTATCGTCTTGAGCAATTTTTCCCATTCGTTATTTAAGTCCGGACATTCCCAGAGGATGTGATCAGCATCCTGAATCTATACCAGCATTTACATTTAGGACTATTTACTAACCGGCTAAGCTGAAGATCTTGGCAGCGAAGTTACCGTGGCCAGTTATGAATTGGCGGGTCCAGAAATTAGGAGTCAGGACTTTGGTTATCTCCATTCGCCATTTAACATTCGGAACGAATTTAAAAGTTTGCCTCCCCTTAGAAGAATTCTCCCATCGAGCTTGCCAAACTTTCATTGCAGCTTCTATCGCCATACTGCGCGCTGCAATTCTATGGGCTTTAGAATTGTAAGGGTCTGATTGAGGAGGAAGCAGTAACTGAACTTCTCCAACCTTGGACTCGACACCCTTGTACAGCATTACTGTTGCTCCTCTAACTTGAATGTGCAGATCCAACGGAAGTATACCAGCCAAGACCGGCAATGCATCCGTAGACGAGGATCTGTATGCTTTGGTTAGGGCTATCAACGCACTGCGTTGTCCACTTAGAAGGATTTTCTGTATCGAAAAAGTGTTGCATCGTTTGTACCATGTGCTAGCGGCGTAGCTAGCAATCCCCATGTATATGGCATCGTAAGCGATTTTAAGGGCACTAGATCTTAAGTCCCAATTTCTACCTGCTAAGCGTGAGATTGAATAGAAGGCAGAAGTAGCCTTGCTCACTGATGTCTTGGCATGGTATGAAAAAGAAAGTCTGTCGTCTAGAATAAGACCAAGGTAAGTGACCTTTTCAGAAACATTAACTGTCGTAGTTCCCATGCGTATAGTGGGAGGTAGGGATGCTGTCTCGTGACGTCCCGGGACTTTTAAGCTTTTTTGCTGTCGTTAGTCCCGGGACTTTGTTGTTGAATGTCCCGGGACTTAAGACAGCCAAATTTTACATTTTAATTTTGAAAAAACCATTCTAACAAAATAAAATTGGATGCAAGCAATCGCTCATGTGACCAAAAAAGTTAATTTTGATTTAAAATAAATTTACAGTTTAGTTTTGAAAAAAATGCATTATATTCAGGCTAAGGATTAAAGGCCGGGGTTTTAACAAAATTAAGTATGCATATATAAAAGGGACCTTATGAAAGAAACAGCTGTTTAGATTTATAATTGTAGAAGTTTCAAATAACATCTATTTATATATTGTAAAACGAAACAACCATTTTCGATGGGTAGAGACATGCAGAAATAGAAAAAAAAACTTAGACACGTCTTCGCTTAACTCAATAGTTCAACAATTTGAAGCTTGGAATCGCACAGAATTCCAAGAAATAATGAAACCAATAGTTATTTCTTGAAAATTATGTTATAAATCAAGGCGGTTTATAAATGTTTTATTATCAACAGTTCAGCTGGGACTAATTGTTTTTCGAAAAGAATACAAGAAAGATCAATGTTTTGGAAAAACAATGTTACAACAACGTTTTTTACAAAAATAAAATATTAACTTTTGTGTAAATAATACATACTATGTATTTATGATTTGAGGTTCTGATTTTATTATTGAATTAATTTAATATTTTCATTATTAATATATAAATGTGTTCAAAAGATGTATTTATTTTAATTAACACATAATTTCGGCGGCCTTTTAAAGTACGTACGAAAAAAAATATACGTTTAACTGCGTAAAAAACGCTCAAAAAAAATAGTTTAATTGAAACAAAATATAAAAAAACGTTTGGGAGAAAGATATCTCCATTTATGTTATTAGAAATTTGTTTAAATCAATTTATATTCGTATAAAAAATATAACTGTAGCAAAAACAAATTACAAAATATTATAATTAAATGTTCATATGAACCAGCAGGCTTATTCTGGCGGCATGGTACTTATTTCCGACGGTCTGAAATAATCGACCATAAGCAATATTATTTTTTTAAGTTGGTACCAATGATATATCGCGTTTGTCCACACTAATCGCCGTACTCCTGTCAAACTATTCACTGAACTAAACATAACCTCTATTACTATGGTAAACATAGATGATACTTTGATTATTTTAATAAATTAATCTATGAAACGAACATGATGTCAGGAACTGAAAATATTCTTCCAGTATTTTTGTGCCTGATTAGTTCTGCCCACTCGCTTTATACGCATAAGAGTGATTGTAATGAGACAATAATATGTCTTACGCTTACTACAAATATGCTACCTTTTCTACGTGAAAATCACCTAAATGCCGCTAATAGCAACGCAGTTCTGTAGGAAATTGGCAAACTATCATACAAGGAGATCGGGGAAAGCGATAATTTACTCTAAATACGATATCAATAAAATATGATATCCGTATGAAACAGAAACAGAAAGATGTCGAATTGAATTTCTTATATCCATAATAGAGCAAATTTGAAATACGTCGACGAATTTTCCTTATATTCTTTTAATTTGCATCGATTATCGGTTCCTTAGATTCCTAATTTTATTTTTGTATATTGTTCAATTGGAAATTAAATATCCTAGGAATAGCATTGCTCTTTGTGGAATTTGTCAATTTTCAGGGTGACAATGAGTACTTAGCATGTTGTCAAGCATTTAAAAATATGAAAGAAATAATCAAAATTCGGTCTTCGATTTTCATTCAATCAAATAATAAAAATAAACCAAATATCGCCTTTGCTTAAGGTTTACGGCAGAAGCTTCCCCACATACGTTTGAAAAAAAGCGCGAACATAAATGCAAATATATTTAACGAGTACCAACAGTCAGATACTAATACAAAAAATATCGTGTGTGGCATGAATGGGTTGAAATAACAGACCGTCGGAATCGATAGTAAAATTTATTTTAGACGGTCTCAAATACTTCACCCATTCGAGTCGGGCGCAAATTTTTTTGTATTATCATTTGAAGGTTGGTCAACATCCGTTGATTTTAATCTGTCAAACGCATAGGATGTCACATAGTGGAATGTCATATTTTCTTCATTTGATGATAGTTCAAAGTACTTAAAAGTAAATGTATCACTATTATTTCTGTAAAATATAGTTTTAAAAATTATCTTGTTAGATTTGTGATTAAGTATTTAAGACTTCCTTATCGAGTTGACGTTGATATTGTTTTAATTTATTTAAGGAATTCTATCAACAACATAAAAACAGTGCAATCAATGAAATCAATACATAGTTGAACGAAAAATTTTGCACCATTGCTCCTAATATAACATTTCTTACAAAGGCAGGTTTCCCTGGTGTAATCACCTACATGTAAATAGTGACTCCGCATGTGGAAAAATAGGCATGCTAAAACCATCATGGATCTTATTCTATTAATGTTCAAATTGTTAGTCAAGTGATAAATATTTTTTGTAAATGATATTTTAATCAATTTTCAGATTTGTTACAATGATCTTAACATGCTGGATGTTATTGCGAGATATCCGGGAAGTGTCCATGATGAATTCAATTTTAACACTTCTAACACTACGATTGAAAGGAAGATATTAGTCAACGAAAGGATTTAAACTTTTTTCTGTTGGGTATATAAACATATTTTGAATTTTGTGAGGAACTCGGAGATAAGGGAACGTACAAGACAGCGACTGGGTCACGTGCTGCGGATGCCTCCGGAAAGCCTTAATCCTGCCCGCCTTTTCTTTTGACCAGTGGGATTCCTTCGAGTACACCCTATGGATACTACCCGACGGAACTGAGGGATGCTGGCATGTCATGGGAGGAAGCAAAGCAATTGGCGTGAGACAGGGTAACACAGAGGTGCCGCGTGGCCGTCATACGCTCCACATAGGGAGCGAATATGGTCAAAGAAGAAGAGGAAGCATATAAACAAACTTTTTTTCTTATAATTCACATTTATTGGAAAAACATTGGAATCAAAAGTAGAACTTGGAAACAAATATAAAATTTCTGAATTCAAGAAGCAAGTCACATTCAATTACATTAATTAATACTGTGAACAGGTTGCTCAATGAATTTTTAACAAAATACTTGCCCAGAGTTGTACCTTAGTTTGGCATGCACGTTAGTGACACAAAAAATAGTTTGCAAGTAGGAAAAGGTTGATATTTTAAAATCTTGTAAATGACACAATTTAATTGGTTTTACAAATTATCAAATGAATGCAGGTTTGCGCGAAAACAGATTAAGCATATGGTCTATAAAGTGGCATAATAATAATGATTTTTACAGTTTTAATAAATTATTTATAATATATTCGCTAATGCAGTAAGGTTAAAAATATTATTATTTACCCTGTTACAGACGTTCAAAAGTATAAATGAATAATAGAGGTTTCATTGAAATTGTTACTTTCTATACTATACACAATATTATGAATTTAGATAAAAATTTAAAGTCTTTCGATAAATTAGAACAGTAAACTCCTGAGTAATCGTTAATGGCATATTTTATCCTTGCAGGATTCCAAGCCCACAGCCACATTCAGAAGAGATGCCAGCAATACCTCTCGGGCAGGCAACAACATCATCAACGAACCATCGGTTAGCGGAAGCTCACGCTGTTTGGTGTGAAATCGTACGATATTAATGGATTTTAAAAGAAAATGTTTTTATGAATTTGGGGTAAAAAAAATTGTACCCTTTTCCAATATAAGTATAATAAATGAATTATCAACTAATGCTCAAAACAGACAATTACCCAGAAACCTCATTTTCTTAACTTTCAAAAAAATATATTTGTGTATAAAAAGATTTTGATTCATTAAATATAACAGTTTTGCGGAAGTCCGTTGTTTAAATTTGGTTGACTGGTTTCTTTGTTATTTTATTACTTGTCTTTGTAATTTGTTGATATTTTATTAAACAATTGAATGAAAACATAAATAAAGGCAGTCTTATTTGTTATATTACTCTGCAACAATACAAAAAAGCTGGATATGGTTTAACCATCTTCAAATGCTTCACTCTTTCTTCTTGAATGACTGAAAACAAGAAGTATCATGAAAGGTAAACACTCTTTACAACATGCTACCCATTTTCTCCCTGAAAATTGACAAATTCCACAAAAAGTAATGCAATTCCTAGGATATTTAATTCCCAATAGGACAATATAAAAAAAAATGAATCTAAGGAACCGATAATTCATACGTATTACAGGTAAAATTCGTTGACATATTTCAAATTTGCTCAATTATAGATATAAGAAATTTAATTCGACATCTTTATGACCTGTTTCATACGGATATCATATTTGTATTACGAGTAAAGAATATTTTCAGTTCCTGACATCGCCTGAATAAACCTGCTTTAATTCAATTTATTTTATATAAATACTGTTATTAATATAAATTTATTTTCATTGAACATAATTCAACAAAAACTTATAAAAAAAATGTATTTGTTAGCTTTTATTTAAGCACTTTAGCCATATTCATAACATCAAAACATAATATGTATATTAAAACTCTTTAATCAGTCCACTGACTTACATTGATTTATATGTTCTAAAATAAAATACAAAATTTCGATACTTTCTTTATTTTTAATTATAAGAAGTAAAAAAAACAGGAATTCACTCTATGAATATTACAATAAAATTTTCCAAAGAAAACGAACCTTCTAACATATGTTTATATACACATTTACCATGTCCGCTCCCAATGTGGAGCATATGGACTCCTAATGAAGTATATCACAACATAAGTGTTTTTACGAGAACTGCTTGTTGCTCAGTTGATCAACCTCTCTATTTCCAAAGAGAGTAGGAATAAAAGGATAGGATTAGGACAGGACTAGTGGTTAGCTAATCTCTCTCGATACGCCCCGTTTATAGGATAGGATGAGTGGGAAGGGGGAATTTAAAACATCACATACATCCATGCCTTCGAACAAAAAATCATAAATCAATTGAAAAATCAATTTATAAAACTGTCTGTACTGGGATTCGAGCCCGTGACCTCCGTAACCGAAGCCAACGACATTGACCACTTCACCACACAGGGGGCAAATAGATTTTTATATTTACCAACATTAATATTGTTAATTCTTTCATTTCAAATTTAATAACTATAGTCTAATGTTTAAATTACAATTTGATAAAATATGTTTAAAATTTGATATACCTACACATTTTTTAAGTAAATGTATAATATATGCGTATCAATAAGATAGTAAAATCAAGTAAAAATACTGTGTATGTGAATTTTCAATATTAAATACCTATATGAATGATATTTTTTTTCAATACGATCAAAGATATCGGCCCTATCAGGATACAGCACAATTTTTCTAAATAAATAAGCCAAAATACGTATTAAATGATAAACTGTTCATAAACAATATATACATTATGCACGAATGCACTTGATAATACCCGAAGATGCCGAAAGGCGAAACCCGGGTCTTTATCGACAAAACTACTGGAAGAGTACAGAATCAAAATAATTCAAATTTGATATTAAAGTTCCATTAAGCACCTTCAGTCGAAGTTCAAAATTATATACATTATAATTAAATATTTTGCTTGTTTTCACTCTGAAAAATATTTGGCATAATTGACCCAAAACATTACTCATTATAATAAAACAATGATTTTCATATTTAAAATATTTAAATGTACGGAGTATTCTATGTGCGAAAGGTTCTGTGTGCGGAAGATTCTGTATTCGGAGGAATGCTGGCATCTCTTCTGAATGTGGGTGTGGGCTTGGAATCCTGCAAGGATAAAATATGCCATTAACGATTACTCAGGAGTCCACTGTTCTAATTTATCGAAAAAAATTAAATTTTTATCTAAATTCATAATATTGTGTAATGGTAAAAGTAACAATTTCAATGAGACCTCTATTATTCATTTAGACTTTGAAAGTTTGTGACGAGGTAAATAATAATATTTTTAGCCTTATGAACTCAAAATGATTTTTTTTTGACTTGTCTAAGATATGTATAAATCAATTTAGGATTGACATATGCCAAATATATTATAAATAATTTCTTTAACTATAAAAATAAAAATTAATAAGAGGCGGGCTCGATGAAGGCTTTCCGGAGACATACGCAGCACATGACCCAGCCCGTTCTTACTATTCTTTATACCTCTGACGTGACAGGTGGCTGTCTTGTGCGTTCCCTAATATCCGAATTCTTCACAAAATTCAAAATATGTTTATATACCCAACAGAAAAAAGTTCCAATCCTTTCGTTAACTAATATCTTCCTTTCAATCATAGTGTTAGAAGTGTTAAAATTGAATTCATCGTGGACCCTTCCCGGATATCTCGCAATAACATCCAGCATGTTAAGATCATTGTCACAAATCTGAAAATTGATTAAAAAACATAAAAATATCATTTACAAAAAATATTTATCACTTGACTAACAATTTGAACTTTAATGGAAAAAAGATCCATGATGTTTTAAGTATGCCTATTTTTCCAACTATGTATTGATTTCATTGATTGCACTGTTTTTATGTTATTGATAAAATTCCTTACGATAAATTAAAACAATATCAACATCAACTCGATAAGGAAGGAAGTCTTAAATACTTAAAACTATATTATACAGAAATAATAATGATATATTTACTTTTAAGTACTTTGAACTATCATCCAGTAAAATGAAGAAAATATGACATTCCACTATGTGACATCCTATGCGTTTGACAGATTAAAATCAACGAATGTTGACCAACCTTCAAATGATAATACAAAAAAAAATGTGCTCGACTCGAATGGGTAAAGCATTTGAGACCGTCTAAAATAAATTTTACTATGGATTCCGACGGTCTGTTATTTCAACCCATTCATTCCAGACACGATATTTTTTGTATTAGTATCTGACTGTTGGTACTCGTTAAATTTATTTGCATTTATGTTCGCGCTTTTTTTCAAACGTATGTGGGGAAGCCTTGTGCCGTAAACCTTAAACAAAGGCGATATTTTGTTTATTTTTATTATTTGACTGAATGAAAAACGAATACGATGTCGGGAATCGAAGACCTAATTTTGATTATTTCTTTCATATTTTTAAATGCTAAGTACTCATGCTTATACATGTTAAGTACTCATTTTCACCCTGAAAATTGACAAATTCCACATTACAGATTCCTAGGATATTTAATTTTCAATTGGACAATATAACAAAAACAAATTTAGATTTCTAAGGACACGATAATCGATGCAAATTAAAAAATATAAGGAAAATTCGTCAACATATTTCAATTTTTCTGTATTATGGATATAAGAAATTCAATTCGACATCTTTCTACTTCTGTTTCATACGGATATCATATTCGTATTTAGCGTAAATTATCGCTTTCCCTGATCTCCTTGTATGATAGTTTCGCAATTTTCTACAGAACTGTGTTGCTATTAGCGGCATTTAGTTGATTTTCATGTAGAAAAGGTAGCATATTTGTAGTAAGCGTAAGACATATTATTGTCTCATTACAATCACTCTTATGCGTATATAGCGAGTGGGGAGAACTAATCAGGAATAAAAATACTGGAAGAATATTTTCAGTTCCTGACATCATGTCCGTTTCATAGATTAATTTATTAAAATAACCAAAGTATCATCTATGTTTACCATAGTAATAGAGGTTATGTTTACGTCAGAGAATAGTTTGACAGGAGTACGACGATTAGTGTGGATAAACCGATATATCATTGGTACCAACTTAAAAAAAAAATATTGCCTATGGTCGATTATTTCAGACCGTCGGAAATAAGTACCATGCCGCCAGAATAAGCCTGCTGATATTGTTTTATTTACAAATGTTTTTCACTATTTTTCAGCTGTATTGTGATTTGTAAAGTAACGGTCATAATTTTACCCAATTCATTGTTATTTTTTCAATACATGTACCGCTATCATCCCTTTTTAGTACATACATACAAATATTTAATTTTAATAAATTTATAATTTTATTGAAGGGGAAATAAAAGTCCCAAGTCCCGGGAAGTCCCGGGACTTTGACTTTATCACGTCTCGAGTCCCGGGACTTTGAAAAACCCGAGACTTCAGAATCCCTAGTGGGAGGTCTTTGTCTGATTAGACCGACACCATTCTTGAGCCATTTTAGTAGAATGAGCGGTGGCTGCTTACATTCTAATATAATCAAAATTAGTACAACGCAAAAAGATTAAAGATAGTGGAACAGTTGTATTGCTTTTAAAAAATCAACTGGCAATGTGGAGCTTATGGACTCATAATGGAATTAATCTCAACATAAGTGTTTCTATGAGAACTGCGAGATACTAAATTGCTCAACCTCCGTTTTTCCCAAGAATAGAAGAATGGAGCTAGGATAGAACTAAAGTTTAGCTTATGATTCTCAATAAATGCTGACTTTGGTTTTTTTTGGTTCATTTCATAAATATCATTCATCACTTTTTTTATACCTCGCTTAAATTTTTCCTACGATCTTGATATTTTTATTTATTTTTATCTGTTTGGTATTAAAATACGAAATTCAAACTGTATTTTCATAACTGTTCACAACTTACTTCTTGGAACAATGTACCATTATTTTATTACCATAGCCCCCTAATGGTTAATTAATATTTATTTATATAGGTGGTTATGCCAGTGGCGTTGCAAAGGGAGTGCGGCAGGGGTAGCATTTAAAAAAATAAATACAATATTTTTCGAGAAAATATATTTTAGTATACATAAAAAAAAATCATAGTAAAAACTTTTAGTTTATGATAAAAAAAAGTAGAAAGGATTTAAAAACAAAATTATAGGAAATATTGGGGGCGGCAAATTCAAGGACCGCCCGGGTGGCAAAACCCTTTCCTACAACACTGGGTTTATGCCAATACACTTTTTTTTTTAAAAAAAGTGCCCGAACTTATTTCTTGTCAAGCATTTTACTAAAGTTGTTTTCCAATCCATGTCTTTCCAATGCGGAATGAAGGTATCTCGATATAACTTCATTAACGAGAACTGAATGTCAATCAGTTGCTCAACCTTCCTTTTTTAAGAAATAAAAGATATACAAATATAGGGTTAGGACAGGACTAGTCGCTCTCTCTTTGCCCCTTTAATTTTTGGATTGGATGGGTGGTAGAGAATTAAAATATCACACGCCTTTGAATAAAACATAACCTAAACCTCTGTGTTTGTAGAATGAAGAATATGACCATTACCGCCTACATATAGGGGGCTATGATATGACCCATTTTGTTCTAGGAAATTTATTTCACTTTTCAACACATTGACAGATATATTTTCCTTTGCTTATTAATATTACACAGCCATAGCCCCCTATATTTATGTAGGTGGTAATGACACAGTTCTTTTTTTTTGCTGTTATTACTTCTTTGTGAAATATTTTTAATAGTTATTGAAGCAAAATAAAAATATTTTTTTGTGAATATTTATGAGAAATATTAAAATGCCAAAAAAAGTGTCGGAACATGGAAAGAAAAGCACTGGCTATACTCAGTGCCGGGGTGAGGCTCTTTAGCGCCCTAGGCAACGGTTATTGGTGCGCCCCCTTTTTAACAAAACGTCCCGTTATTTTTTCGAAATAATAAAAAAAACAATTCAGAATCATTAAAAATATATTTTTTTAATATATCCATGACCGCTCCCAATGTGAAACATGTGGGAGGTATCTTAACAGATGTTTTTCTACGTGAACTTTTTGTTACTCAGTCACTCAACCTCTCTTTTTCGAATCATATAGAAAAAGATACACAATTACAACAAATAAATACAAACATCAAAATAAAATAAAATGTACTACTATTTATTATTATTATTAAAGTATATAAGAATAATTTAAATACTCCATTTATGCGCCCCCAATAGTTTGCGCCCTAGGCGGTTGCCTATTTCGCCTGTATGGTGGCGCCGGCCCTGGCTATACTCATTCTTTGGACTCACGTAGGACTTATTTTTGTGCTTAATTATGGTAGGTGTCACAAAGTACAACATAATATGTATGTTGAATTTTGCCACAACTTTGTATTTGATTCTTTAGGACCCATTTATCCATTTTTTTAAGCAACATAAAATTTAGAATGTGAAGAAAAAATCTTTGCATCAAACTACATTCATAACTTGTTTTCGACAAAAACTTCCATAGGAAAAATTAAATATGTAGCGATGATAAATATAAGTAAGAAAAAAAACATTCAAGTCAATAAATACAATAAATTAGAAAAGCTTTTAGTCTTGTTGATATCTATGACACAATCTGTCAAAGTCAAAATAAAGTTTACACTTTCGACTTGGGTGTATTGATATTGTAGGTTATTTTACGCATTTCACATGTTTATTTATCGTAATTAATCAATAAACGCTAATGATATTTATACAATCGCATAATATGAATATTTTTTGCTTTATTAACGTTATAAAAACCATGATAACAAGGAAAGCAATTACGCCAATCTTTGAATCCACGTTTCATCCATATTTTCTTTCAGCTAGAGTAAATATTTTTGTATTTTAATAATGTTCATTTTCAACAATGGCTCTTCTACAAACTGAATCGAGTGTTTGTATAGCACCCTAACGATTTTAACATTTATAAATATATTTCGTTGCAGATTAGTTACAGAAAAATGAGTAACGAAGCGATGGAAACTGATTCACAGGGATTAAAAACAATAAATGAAGGGCAAGCAAAAGTTCTTTTAACATCTGACCATGTGTTTTATAACCCAGTCCAAGAATTCAATAGAGATCTTAGTATAGCTGTACTGAGAACATTTATCGAAGACTACCAACAAATAGAAGAAGATAAACAGTTAAAAATAGATAATAGACGTAAATTAGATGTTAGGACTCACAACATTTCCCAGGATAACAAGGTGAGTCTGTCTATTTCAGATGTGATTTGTGAAATGAGATCCTCTGTACATTGCATTCATCTTTACAGAATGAAATCACCGTATTGGAAGCACTTTCAGCTACTGGGTTGAGGAGTATACGGTATGCCAAAGAAGTGCCAGGCGTCAGTAGAATAATAGCCAATGACATATCCGCCAAAGCAGTTGAAAGTATTGGTGCCAACATAGAACTCAACGGAGTCAAACATCTTGTTGTGACAAGTCATGATGATGCCAGGTGAACTCATTATTTTTATTGGTAAACTTGTGATAAAACATACTACGATATTTCTCGGCCAAAAATTTCACAATGTAGCTAAAAACGACACCATGATTCAAAATCTTTTTTTGCTGACTCGATTTCGCCGTGAAATTAGTCCAGATAATTTTTATGATGTGGATAAAAGAACGAAGCTCGAAACATTTCATATAAGATGGCGATGTTTTATCAGAGATCTTGATAATAATATGCGATTTATTGCGAAAATCAAGTTTGCAAAAATAAATTTCGAATCATGATGTTTTTAGCCACATGGTGAAATTTTTCGCCGACAAATATCGTGTCATATTTTATCACATATTTACATTTTAATTATCCAAGATCTCAATGTACGAGATTTCTGTTTTCTGATCTAGAGCTCAAATTTCTTGCCCACAATATTGATTTTTAATAGTCACCATTAGGGATTCCAACTCGGATATCCGGATATCCGATATCCGGATATATCCGACCCTTTTTAACTATTCGATATCCGGATATTTGGGCAAATATCCGGATACTATTCGTTATAATTTGTAATGAAATATTAAATAAAATCGGCGAGAAATGATATGAAAACTGGGGCAAGAACTACCTAGGAGAAACCATTACTTAAGAGTAGTGTTTTTTGTACCTTCCCCAAACTCGGGTATTATGAATAAATATCTCATCTTGTTATCTTAATACTTAAAAGTTCGACAAATCGGCTCTAGGCAAAAAAAACCTTTAATGCCGAAATTTCATTCATTGAAGAAATGCCGTTGCATCTAATGCAGCTGCAAATTTAATATTTTAATATGATGGAATAGTATTGAAATGTGTATTGTCTTTATCTAAGGCATTTCAGAAGTGGGAAATGATTTAGTGAGGATAATAATAAAGAATTTAGCAATAATAATGCAACGTTATTAACGGCCGAGGGAATTTATAAATTTGTATTCAATAAGTTGGAAAAATTTAGAAGTTCATTAAGTGAAGAATCTTTACATGTGATTAAAAAGAGAATGAACGAACGCCGACTAAAAAAAATAATAACACTCGTGATATATCTACAAAGTGAAAATGTTCCCAGTTCTAATGAAAATTTTCGATACTCCAATAAATATGAGGCCATTTCTTTAGCACAAAGTATTATTAAGAGAATTCACCCAAATTTGTTATCTAGTAATAATGAAATCTCTCAGGACTCTGATGTAGAAATAACACCTCTCTCTTATTCGACATCCGAATGCTTAATTCTATTTTATCTCTCGCGGAAACTGAAGACAATACAAATAATCTGAAAAAAGATTTTAAATACTTAGATCAATTTAAAAAAAGGACGGAAAAGTTGTACGTGTTGCTTAAAACACTTCTAACAATAAAATCAACTGCAACGGAACGAGTATTTTCAACAGCAGGACAAGTTAAAACTAAATTAAGATCAAATTTAAAATATGATACATTTAATGCTCTCTTATTTTTAAAATATGAATTGTTAAAATCTGAATAAATGACTTATATTACAAATGAACTCGTTTTTAATGTATTATTTTAGTACATAAATTTATATATGTAGTAATGTTTTGTTATTTTCATACTTACTGAAACTATCCGGATATCCGGATATATCCGGATAGTTTCAGTTTTACTATTCGATATCCGGATAGTTGAAAATGACGAATAGTTGGAATCCCTAGTCACCAACAACCAGTCAGTGAGTAGGGTTCCACTGTATTGTATATATTATATGTGATGATATATTTCACAGGCTATTTTCAATCTTGAATCCTTGCCCTCTCCGACAAGTATAGTTTGAGTTTTTAATTGAATCATTCATCAAATATACTACAATATGTGTCGCAGACCACAGTGCTCATGTAGAATTGAAATGATTGGCACCAGTGCCCTGTCAAGTCTATCCATCCGCGCTTATAAAAAGATGCTGAAATTTTCTTTGAATTACTGGAAAACATAGATTTACTGGAAAATTGACTTTGATTATTTTTTTTTAGTATGGTTATGTATAAAAATCGAAAACACTGCGATCGCTTCACTGCAGTAGATCTTGATCCATATGGTTGCCCTTCGATCTTTCTTGACGGAGCAGTGCAATGTATAAAAGATGGAGGTTTGCTGCTAGTGACAGCCACCGATATGGCAGTACTGGCTGGCAATTCTCCAGAAACCTGCTACTCCAAATACGGTGCCATCAGTCTACGGTCCAAAGCTTGCCATGAACAGGTGGGTACCATGATTTCGGATGAAAGAGTATTAGCTTAAATCAACAATTTTCTTTAATTATTAACATTAGATTGCTATCCTTGGATTGCATATCCAAGTTTATATAATATATATATTGAGAGTTTTTTTTAACTTTTTTCATAATTTCTAGTTGTATAAACATTAAACCAGGGTTTCCCAAACTTTTTCCATATTATATATAATATATATATAGAGCATATTTTTTATGTCAGGTAATTCATAATAGTATAAATACAATTTTTCTTTATTAAAACACTTAATATTTTTAAATGGTATGGCGTCGAACCTGTTCCTACAGCATACAAAATTGTATTGCAGTATTGCAGCATACAAAAGAAATCCTGCTTCGCACGAATAGGTTGTTGAAACAGAAGTTAAACAATAATTACTTGTTTTGACACGTTGGGGGATTCTTCTGACAAACTCGCTAAAAACGAATTTAATGACATTTATATCAGAAACACTGATAAAATCAGTCAGGTTTTCATAATATGTAGTTTTTGGAAAACATTGAAAAAGAATTGGTTTTAAGTTCATGGAAAACCTATTCAGGTTCTGTGGAACATAGTTTGGGAAACCCTGCATTATACAATTGTTTTTTATTATTTTTTACCATACTAAATTCTTGATTTTAAGGATATTTAATATAATTTAAATCCTCAGATTTTGGGACTAGAATTGTATGCGGGTTCCCAGCATTGTAGTCCCTAATAGCAACATTAAATTTTCAACATAAATACGAAATTAAACTGCCATAAATATTGGTATCTCTTGCTGTTTGAATCGTAAATACCGAAGGTGTATTCCATTGCTAAAATTGTTATGCAGATTTTTTTATTTTCCTATTATATCACTACTAACAAGTATATAATTATTTAAACTTTCAGGCTTTAAGAATATTACTCCAATGTATAGAATCACACGCTAATCGATATGGCCGATACATAGTTCCACTTCTAAGCGTCTCAGCCGACTTTTACATACGAGTTTTTGTGAAAATATTTACTGGACCAATTCACTGTAAAAAGAGTACAAGGTATCTTCATCGAGTACATATTCAAAATTGAATAGAAATATTCTACTTAAGTATTTAATTTTTACTATATGAAAACTATTTTCAGTAAGCTTTCAATGGTGTACCAGTGTGTCGGGTGCGACATGTTTACTTTGCAGCCACTGGGGACATTTAAACCGAATCCCGGAACCAACGACCCTAACCGAACGAAAGCTTGCTTGCCACACGCTCCGCCTATTTCGACCCTCTGTGTGAATTGTAATCAAAGGCACCACGTAAGAAATCTTTATATATATATATCAATCTATTGTGTTTTGTAACTTTCATGACTGCGCTTAAAGCAATGCAAGTGAAAATATCATCTTTTAAGTATTCAATTCTGTAAATTAAACGTGCCAAATGATATCTATGACATTTACTGACTATTAACCCTTTGAAGAGGATCGCCATACCAGTACGTCCAATCATCGCCATACCAGCAGTCTTGTCATCTGTTATTTATCGCCATTCTAATATTTTTTATTGAATTTTTGTTATTCCTTCAGACATGGATACTAGACACATTCATCAATAATTTTTTGCTGCCACATTATTTTTATTATGTGTTGCAAATGAATAAAAGTTTTTTTAAAAAAGGTTAACATTTGTAAACAAATTGGTAGCCATATAATATTAAGTGTAAAATACTATTTGGGATCGATTCCCTTCCTGAAATCGACGTCTGTAGAGTGTCATGTACACAGATAAGTGCTAAAAAAGATCTAGAAACAAAATCGCAGTAATAGCTTCTAGAAAAGTATTTAAAAGTAATAAAGAATTAGTTTACTTCACTTTTTTAACTATGCGTTTTGTAATTTTAAAAAAAAATGGTTCGTATTTCACCAAATAAATGATTTACATCATTTCATGATTTGCATCATTAATAAATTAAAAATTTGAGGAGCCTATAAAGATTTGGCGATTACTTTTTTTCAATTCGTTTTAATATAATTTATGAGTGTCCATTTAAGAATTTGAACACTGGGTATACAAATGAGTATAAGGAATTTCCAAATGCGTTTACCACTTGTCTATTTGTACTACTTTGGATTACCATAGAAATGCAAACAATAATTATTATATGCACACAATAGCACAATTATTTAACAACATTATCACTGTGGTTGATTTTAATAAACCCTTTTTTGCAGATAGGGGGGCCTGTGTGGTCAGGGCTGTTGCATGATATAAGCTTTGTCGAAAGAGTGCTGACCATTGTAGACAGAGAAAATGAAAAGTTTTCTACTGCAAAACGAATCCAAGGCATACTTTGCATGGTACGGGAAGAATTACACGATGTGCCTTTATACTACTCTATGGACAAACTTAGCTCTTGTCTTCATTTAGAAAGTATGCCCATGCTGGTAATGAGGTGATTATTTTTTATTAACTCAGGCAGATATTTTTTTTTTATTATGGATATAGCGGTAAAATTGATATAATTTAGAGTCACTAGATTATTTTATCTCAGTTTCAATGAATAACCGAATGAGCATCACATGAATACGAAAACTAAAAGACAATTGAGTTTTTTTTGTTATGAAAAACATTTCTTCAGTGCTATTCTCATGAAAAATTTTACTGCTGTCGCATAAAAAAATCCATTGATCAACTTATAAGTTTATACTCGGTCAAAGATATTATTTTAAATATCAATATTTACCATAAAGCTATTGGTGGCCACACATGTGAACCTCTGATCAACACCGTTTTGTATTATTTAAACGGTTGGTATTACACAATTGCATCTACGTTAACAGTTTTAATATTATTTAATCTGTCAAAGGCTTCACTGTTGTAATCATAGAAGTTACGTTTGTTCTTATAGTTGAACTGTTGAATGTAAGATGTCAGGAAAAATGGTGGTCACAAATGTGTTAATTAAATTTTTCAGTAAATAATTTCATAGATAGCTGACTCATACATAATTTTTTCCATGTAAACTATCAATAATATCACTAATTAAAGTATTTTTAAGTTTGACTTTTAATATATTCAATAATTTGCTTGGTTAAATCAAATTATTTCCTTCGTAAAAATATATTGACAGTGTTGGTAATTTTTGCAGGTCTGCGCTAATGAATGGGGGTTTCAGAGTTTCTTATTCGCATGCATCCAAGACATCCATCAAAACTGATGCACCGCCCAGGTTTATTTGGGATATATTAAGAAGTTGGGAGAAAGAACATCCTGTTAAAAAAGAGAGGTATTAAAAATAGCATATTATTTATTAAGGTGATTTATTTAAAGTAAATATCAAAGTATTTTAACTGTACAAATAATATTTATATGCATACGGTTGATAGCTATTTCGGCTTATGCCTTCATCAAATCTAGGCATAAGCCGTAACAGCTATTATCAAAAAATTCTATTACTTTTAGATTGGAAGAAGATGCTGTTACTAAATATATTCTATCGCAAGAGATAACATCACATGTTGATTTATCAATAAGGCAAGATGCCAACCCAACTAGTCGGAAGGAAGGCTTTCTTCGATTTCAATTTAATCCAACAGCACACTGGGGACCAGGAACCAGGGCTTCATCTCGGTACGTAACTCAAAATAAATTATCATACGCGTAGTCGAGTCGCTGTTTTTTCTAAATATTTTTCATAATACATTAAGAGCTGCCAGCTATTTTCTTTTCATTGGTAGATTGAAGTCGCTTATAAGCGGAGTTAAATATAATTTTATATAAAAGGATTTTCTGTTGTGTAGATATGGTGGATGTTCTTGTCTTGAACTTAAATAGTGTCAACAATCACTTTATTCATTTGTTCACATTTGAAAACAAATGATACCTTTATTAAAACTATTTCCGTTTTCAATTTTTGTTAAGATTAAACTGAACAGTTGATTAGATTAAACTGATACAGTTGTAAATATTCTATCAAAATAATATGCTTCCAGGCCTCTTTTGTATTTAGAGAAAAGTTTTGAAAACATTTAATTGCTTTCCTGCAATATGACAAATTCAAATTTGAGACTGTATTTTACTGGGGCTGCGATGTTTATGATATTGCGAATATACAAGCAATGATTTAGTGAAGTTCACCTTATTTATTGTCTATGGTCTGAACTTTCACTATAGAAGAGGTTCATTGTATGCAAACAAAACAGCATCTAAATAATCACCTACAAGTTGTTAGCTGTAAATTTATATTCCTCATCCCAGTGTAAACATCAAACACATGGCACTCTCTGTGGTCTGATTGGAAAGACATTGACCCTAATGCTCAGATGGTTCTTGTTCCAAGGTCCTTCCTGTAAGGTTAATATCAAATTTAGATTTTTTAAATTTTAAATTGAGAACTTGGGCCTGATGGGAACTCGTGATGTCTGTTCACGCCAAGTTGATCGAGTTACTTATAAAAATTCTCATTAAACTTATCTCGTATTTTTAGTATTTTTTTAATACCCTGTTATGTGCAGCACAGGTTATTAAAAAACCCCTGTTGTATTAAAATAGTTTTATTTTAGTTAACTATTTATTTTGGAATAAATTTAAATTGTATTGTTACAGAGTTGGAGAAGATAAAATTAGCAAGAGTAAAAAAAATCAAAACAAACATCAAGGACAGAAGCATCAATATAACAAAAATAATGAAGAGACACTTGACACATCCCAGGAGGAAACCGTTCATTCGAAAATAGCAAAAATAGAATAGTTATTATACATACAATATATATTATATATAATTATTATGTTTTTAAAATAAAATTATTCCATAATATACATTTCTATATTACATCTTGGTGTTATATTACTATCAAAAGAATATCGAAGAAATTAATTGTACAAAAGACAAGTAATATTTGTATTAATTATTACAGAAATACTAGAAACAATTAACAAGTGAGCACTCACTTAAAATAAGACACATTTTTTTAAACATAGATTGGACTCTTTAACCCTTCAGGCACATACAACAGAAATAGATTTTGAAAAGCAGCACTTTCAAAGCCAATGAATAGTAGAATGAATAAATAAAAAATGTATTTTTTGTTTAACACGTCCACTGCGTTAAAATATCGCATTACTTACAGAGAACCTGAAAAATAACCAACTTTCGAAACCAAATAACTGTGTTAAACATTGAAAACTATTGTTATATTTTATTTCTGTTCTATTGCTTGAAATGTCAATTATATAAAATACGCGTGTTCGCCACGTGTTCTTGCATTGCCCACTGCACATGATCAACATTTACTTTATTATGTATGTTACTTATTTTGCTGTAATTCCAAGAGGAATTCAGAAAAACAATAAAACCATGAAATGAACTGTACCAGTCAAATCTTTAGCCATACATAAAATATGACACATTTGAGTTGAAATATGGAGCATACATTACATTTTTATGCTGCATATAATTTATTTGTATTTCCATTTAACAATATAGTTACTAGAATAAAATATTTTAGGTAAAAAACACATAACACAGTACGAAGGAATACTGTGTTTTGAAAAAACACATTACATTAAGCCAGTGGTATCCAACCTTTATGTTAATGCGCCTCCCTTTGAAGAAAAAAATATCTTCGCGCCTACCCATCCTTTATTTCATATTGCATTTCATAGGCGCCTCCCAAGTTGGAAATTGCTGCATGCAAACTAAAATAGATTATGCATTGTAGCATGCTGATTTTATAATATTATTCTCGTTCGCAAATTTAAGGAATGCGTATCTGTCTTGATATTTTATGTTACTTAAGAATAACCGGCGCCTGCATAAAGAATAATTTACAATGTATACGTTTCCAAGATTTTTGTAAATAAACTAATTGCATGTTAGCTTTCATTTCCTCGGCGATTAGTCGTTAATGTTAATGCGCCATCGAATTCTGACGATATCGTCAGAACGTTTCAGCAGTCTTTCCATTTAGTTGCACATATTCCTTCGGGTGTATATTTTATCACATACTCGCTTCTTTAGAAAAAATATTTGTAGCTTTTTTTGTATAAAATTCTAGATAGAACACTTCAATACTCAAAGAATCTTAAAGAATGTAAAAAAAGAACAGTAAATAATGCAGATTAAAATTTGAAACTTATGTAGTAAATGTATTCTAAGCGAAAGTGTAAACCAACCTTTATGTGAAAAAAAGAGATGAAAAAACACGACTTCTGCAGGTCTGCAGTACCGATTCGATATTATTATTATTTTTTTATTGCAAAATAATAAAATAATAATATCAGGCCAAAGCGAGTTGCGCCCGTGCTTAAATAAATCCACCAACACGTTCTTGTCACCCAACGAGTTAATCAATGTATTTTTCAAAAATATATATAAAAAAAAAAAATATAGATGGAGTTTGATATCTTTTTGAACACTTCTCTCCGTCATAGTTATGAGTTTCGATTTGAGCTCCAAAAATAGGAAATACATTTTTTTTGGTTTTATTTTTATCTTACATCTAGAAACCACATTTTGTTGTTACTATGTTACTATAGCGACCATTTTTGTTTGATATTTGATCAATGCTTTGACTTTTACCAAGCTCATCAAATATTTAGTGTTCTAGTATTGATTGTGGACTTAAAATAAATGTCTGCAATCATGGCTGTTAAACAAATTCCGAATAGAAATTTGCTTCCAAATCTTGACAAAGAAGGATCATTTTCAAATCAAATACCAACAATTGAAGGACAAATTTATGATAAATCTGTCCACCAACGAATGTTTTTGCATCATACATTGACAAGTGCAAGAAGAGTTGCTTTTTACAATATATCTAGGTAATAAAAAGAAGCAGATTAATTTATTATTTTTATACTTCCTGAATGAGATTTTACCATACTAAATATATTTTACCAAGAAAGTTTACCATACTACAGATATTTTTACGTTTGAGCATGTCAAATATTGTTGGCAGCTTTCTTTGTGTTACACTATTGTCTGAAAAAATATTTATTAAATATAGTAATGATAGTTCTGAAGATGGTGTTAGTGAAATAGTTGAAAAATCGTGTATTAATAAACACATTACTCATTTTTGCATTATCATTTTGAATAGTTATGAATTTCATTTTGATATTTAAATAAAATTAACATTTATTACTTGGTTTTGTCACTTCTTGCGTTGCAAGTTGTGACATGTGTTTCATCTCTTTGATGTTGGTGTGAATAAATTCGGATTCAATCGAGAGTAATCATTGATTAAGATGATGTCCATTTCTAATAGCAAAAGTTTAGTTTTCATACAAGATTAGATTGAAGTTTTAGTTATTCATACTTTTTATTGTATCTGTTTTAGTTCACTACTAAAAAAATAAAATAGTACACAGTTTTGAGAGATAGTGCAATTTTAGAATTTGACACATTCTAAACTAGAGGTCTGCACAGGCCGGTCCAGGTTCGGGCGGGTAAGTGTAATTGAGATTTGGGCCCAGGTAAGGAATTTATTTCTTCAGAAAAATATTTCAGACTATGTTCGTATCATAAGTCAGACATGATGATTTTAATTATGACCAGTTTTATAGAGAATCGTAAATTGTTGTGAATTTTTAAGAAACAGGTTTTTTTCGGGCTGAAGAGTATAAATCTGGGTATAAAAAAATAGTATAGGTCGGGCTCTGTTAACAAGTGTGGTACTAGACTCGGGCCTGAGTCTTTCGGGCTCGGACCGGGTAATTTCGTAAAATTTCGATCCGTGCAGACCTCTATTCTAAACACAGAAGGAATTATTTTTATGAAACTATATTATCCAAGTGATATTTAAAATGGTGAAAAAAGAACACTATACTGTGGTTAGAGCTTTTTGGTATATCATAAAGCAGTGCTTCCCAACCTTTTTCATGCCACGGACCCCTAAATATGAAAACAACCTGCGGACCCCTGAAATTTTTTTATTTCACATGTTCACATTTTATCACAAAAAATGTGGAAAGAATGAAATTTTTCGCAGACCCAGGTTGGGAAGCACTGCCATATAGCACTAGTTTTAAAATTATTTGGTCAGATTGTCACTTAAAATGTTTATAAAAATGAAACTACAATAAAACCACAATGCCATTTTAATGTGATGTCTGCTTTTACTTTAGCGTGTGATCTACTGATATGTAGCACCTACTTATAAAAAGTGATATGTATACATTTCATTATTTGGAAAAAATGTTTGTTTGAAGTTAAGATTTTGTTTCTATTGTTTTCTATCTTTTGATAAAAACAAAATAACTGCTTTTATTACCCACTAAACCAGAGGAGGGCAAACTTTTCGGATGAAGGGCCAAATTCAGGAATTCAAAATCCGCCTTCGGGCCGCAAGTAAAATATAATTTTTATATGTACACTATTTATTATCATGAAAAGAAAAAAATCTAATAAGAGGAATGGAACTGTTTTAGGTACGTCTTTTAGCATTTTTTAAATTCTGGTGTTAATTTTGTAGTTGAGATTCTTAAACCTGCTTGTAAATGTTCATCGGTGATGTTTGACCGTAAAGAGTTTTTATTGAAGTTCATGATTGAAAATATTTCACATATATAGGTTGATCCAGAAATAACGATTATTATATTTATTTTCAATCTTTTTAAAAAGGCGTTAAAAGATAAATACGTGAATCTGTTGCTTAAAATATAATATTGCTTGCGGGCCGCAGAAAAATACGCGGTGGGCCGCATGAGGCCCGCGGTCCACGGTTTGCTCATGCCTGCACTAAACCATACAATTAACAAATAGACTCAAAGCTTCTCTTCTCTAAATTATTTTAAAAAGTGAGTAGGTATCCCAGGTATAAGAGATAGACCTTAAAGAAATATTTTATTCTGGAATAATGAATTTATATTTTGTATGTTTATGTCTGTGGTGTCACATTAAATTGACTTGCTCTCTCCCTTAAGCCGTGATAGTATAAGTATATATGGATAGCTACTTATTAAATGAAATGTCTTATTTTATTTTAATATTATGTTAGTGATAATTTTTGCCTCGCTTATTTAAATGACGTATTATTAGTGGTGAACGGATTCTACCGAACTTGGTTCTTCCAAATACAAAAACTCCTAACAAGAATGGTCGAACACGAACTCTCTGAACAAGAATACTCCGAACACCGATTCTTCCGAACACAGAATCTTCCGCACACAGAACCTTTCGCACATAGAATACTCCGAACATAGAATACTCCGTACATTTAAATATTTTAAATATGAAAATCATTGTTTTATTATAATGAATAATGTCTTTTGTCAATTATGCCAAATATTTAATTATAATGTTCATATATATTTTGTTTATCAACAGTTTATCATTTAATACGTATTTCGGCTTATTTATTTAGAAAAATTGTGCTGTATTCTAATAGGACCGATACCTTTGATTGCATTGAAAAAAAATATCATTCAAATAGGTCTTTAGTATTGAAAATTCACATACACAGTATGTTTACATGATTTTATTATCTTATTGATACTCATATATTATGCATTCACTTAAAAATGTGTAGGTATATCAAATTTTAAACATACTTTATCAAATTGTAATTTAAACATAAGACTATAGTTATTATAATAATTAAAACAATTTTCGATGAAAGAGTTAACAATATTAATGTTGGTAAATATAAAAATCTATGTGCCCTCTGTGTGGTCAAGTGGTCAACATCGTTGGCATTCTTGTTCGGAGTGTTCGTGTCCGGGAGAATCATGTTCAAAAGAATCACCGAACCATTATTAGTCAATCATTATCATAAGAAAAATTACAACTGCAAAAGTATAGTACTTTGTTATATAATAATTTGTCTTGTGACTAAATTTAACTTGGATATCTCAACCAATTATTTATAATAAAACCTACCGTATAATAAATATGTTTTCTAATAATTTCTAAGATTGAAAAAGAAACATGATTTTAAAATTGTTTGTAATGATTTATAATTTTAGGGCACCAAAAGACAGCCTGGACTTACTATTATCATCAACTTACAACCACAGTAAGGGGCTCTTTCCTGATAAAGAAGATTTCCATCTCCAAAAAGAAACAATTGGAGAATTATCATGGCGCCGTCTAAAAAATACAGTAGATAAAATGCCAGCTGTTGTCATTCCATTGGTAAATACTAAAAATGTTGTGTTATGCCTTCTTGTAATATATAATTGAAGAGTATATTTTTGTGTAAATGTCTATTGTGAGTAAGACACCATTCTAACTAAGTACAGTTGCTTTATCAAGTGGGCAGTGTATATAAATATTTTGATTATTCAATTCATAAGAAAGCTTAAAAATAACTTGTATGCTTATTTAAATGCTCAGTTATAAATTATAAAATTCAATAGAACAGTAAAATTATCAATATATAAACTAAAATAGCATCACCTACATTTGACTTAGTATTTTTTAATTTATTTATCTTAAGTTATCGAAAGAATAACAATTATTTAATTTTAAAATACATTAAATGAGGCCATATTTAATATTATAAAATTTTTTTTTTACTGATAAACATTTTTAATATGTATTTTAGGGGCACCCATTGAAATGGGGTGGCTTAACAGAGCGTCGATCACCGCATAACACAAAATTAATGAATTCAAGCCATCACTCTGCTAAAACTGTTCCAGGATATTCTCGTCAACCTGCTGGAGGAAACATCTTTTACTATTAAATGTTACAAAATTATTTATTTAGTGCAGCAAACATTGTGAACTGAAATATTTTGTTGTACATAAATAAAACATTCTTTATAATTGTTGTGTTTTTATACCAAACAATGATTAACCTTTGAAATATATTTTGGAACAAAACGCAGCGGTACCTTATCTTTTAATATAATAAAGTATACGATTTTTAATTGTTTTTTATTAAACAATGCTATTTAATGTTTTTTAAACTAAATATATTTAATAAAATGTTTTCATTTTATGGAAGGTCATACTTAAATCTTGTCGATGGTTATATTTAATTTTTATGCTGTCAACTTTAAAATGGCAGCTCATCCGGTTCCGTGAAGCCAGGAGGACGCTCATCTTTGACTTGACACGCTCCTTACAGAGTTTTGCTCAGCAGTCTTGAATTTTATGCAGTTGTTGCAAGTTTTGCACCGGCACCTGCATAAATACTAAGCAATAATGAGTTACGGCCGTCCTCCGCCTCGTATTGAGGGCATGGTGTCATTAAAAGTGGACAATTTGACATACAGAACAACGCCTGAAGATCTACGACGCGTATTTGAAAGATGCGGTGAAGTGGGCGATATATACATTCCGAGAGATCGGTTTTCACGGGAAAGCCGTGGTTTTGCATTCGTCAGGTGAGATTTTACAATGATCTTGTTAATCATATTGGCATGTCGGTTAAATAGGCCAAATCTAGACGCCATCTTTGTTACTGGCTTTTCACCATCCCTTATTTATTTAGATTCTACGACAAACGCGACGCTGAGGATGCGCTTGACGCTATGGACGGAAGACTTTTGGATGGCAGGGAGCTTCGAGTACAAATGGCTCGCTACGGTCGTCCATCGTCTCCTTACCGCGGCAGCAGATACGGCCGCTCTAGCAGAAAACGGTAGGACTAATTAGTATTCATCTATCGTGTCGTTAACATTTTATTTGGAGAGATAAAAGGCGCGATCAAGTTACAGCAAACAAAAACCATTAATAAACAAATCAAGATCGATGTCAACAGTTAAATCAGCACATGAATTCATTTATACTTCAGTTATATTTCAATTAAAGTGCTGTTTGAAGTCATCACAAAGTCTATCTCGTTTTCTTTTATTGTACATAACTTGGTTATTACGAGGAAGATGAGACCTACCGAATTTGCTTGTTATATCAGAGAATAGGTATTTTTAAATGCTTACAAACATACCCATCAAATGCAGACATGAAGTATCTGGAGCAGCCCCATAACACAAAAAGCTGCAATTCAAACAAATGTACACAATTGGAATTGTTTTTGTTTTATTGTTTTCACTCATTGATGATATTTTTGCTCAGTATGCCCGAGAAGTAGCTCATTATAAAAGTGAATAAATGTATGGAGAAAACCATTAACTAAAATGTTAACGTATGTTTCCTCATTACATCTGAGATCTCGCTATTTCCGTAATAATCGAGTTCGACTGTAATTACTTGTGGTTGAAATCACAGCTCAAAATATGACTTAAGCACTCTTTATACTTTTGGCTCCAGAATTGACATCTCTGCAGTGGTTCTCACATAAAATTCTACTGTGACCACCTTCTAAACATCAGCATTTCTATGGAAATGTCTCGTGGCTGCATCAAATTTTTGTTTTGAAATGTGATTAAAATAATTGCATTTATCAATGATTGATCAACTTGTATGTTTATATTCAGTTAAAGACAGTGGTGTAGAAAGGAGTCCTGCTGCCCCCAATATTTTCTCTTTTTTTTTTTACCCACTTCTATTTTTTTTTTTTTTATCTATTAAGAGATTGTTGAATTAGCTTAATTTAAGGAACTATGTAAAACGCTTTAATTCTACAAATCCATGTTTAATTAGAGAATTTAAATAAATCAAAAATCACAGCTTATTTTTGCCATTTATAACCTATCTAAGTATGATCTTAAGTATTGTAATGTATGGTGGGCTATGAATTGTAGTATTAAATGAGATTTATTTAGTGATGAGTCTAATATCTGGTTTATTTTCAGGTCACGATCCAGGTCCCGTTCTCGCCGTCGTTCACGTTCCCGCTCTCGTTCCAAGAGACGGTCTTATTCACGCTCCCGATCTCGCTCAGATTCCAAAAGCAGTCGCGGTGTGAGGACACGTTCCAGATCAGCCGGCAGCCACAGAGCCTCCAGATCACGCTCCCGTTATTAGGTAAACAATTCAAATATGAATTTCTTAAATTTATAATTGTTATATTATACTTATGTATGACAATGTTTTTGGCCTTTTATAAGCAGCTACCAATTCGTTAAGCGGGGTGAATAACTACATAAATTGAAATACTGAGTTTTTTTAAATTGTTTCTTTTAGTAGGCGCAGGGAATATCCACCTAAAGAATTACTGTGGCATGTTTAAAATTAAATGTTAACATATGTAACCAGATATGAGGCATTAAAACCACATTTTTTTATGATTTAGGAAAAATGCATGCAATTTTACAGTTGGTGTTAAAATATATGTTTCAAAACCTAATATATATATGCCTATGAAAAAAAAATGTCTTAGCAATAAATTCATAGATCGTAATATTTGAAATCTGGTTGATCGTTTGGAAACACCGATTTAAAGATAGAATACAATAATGAAAAAAATCTTTACCTAAAACAAATAATTTTTGCTTAAAGCTTTTGCCGCAAATATTGGAATGTTCATCTTTCACCTTTTGTAACTTGACACTTCATATTGTGTTGACAATGTTAAAAAATATACTGGTTTTGCAAAAGGCAGATTATAAGGGGTTGATTATTAATGACAATTATTTTATATAAACTTGTTTACTGATTTCAGATGGGGCATTGAAGGAAAGCAGAGAGAGGTGTATTGTGCGGCCGCCCAGTGTGGGCGCCGCCCAGAAGGTACTTCATTGTGTTTGCCCCCTTCAGAACCGACATTATCAACCGATCTATCTGTGTTGCAATTTCTCCGTCGGTTTCATTAACCTTAAGTAATCAATAAATAATATGTAGATTCCTCTAATCTGATTGTTCTTAACCTTAGGTGATAAGCGTCTCAGTTTTGATGTTCATAATAATTTGTATCATTTTATTGTAGCCGAACACGTGTCATAGTACTTGTCGATGCTTTTTAACCTGTTGAAAAATAATTTATTCATCTTTCTCCAAAAAATGTCACGACAGTCCAGATGGGGAAAGATAAAAGACGGTCAGAAATCTATAAAATTGTGTCTAAAAGACACCAATTACAATAAGTTTTATTTTCCTATAATGGAGATATTTGAAAGCGGTGTGACCGATTTCAGGCCGATACAATCTGATGATCTTCAGCTTTCTGGACTGTCGACGGGCTCGCTCTTGTCGAGTTTTATAAATGATTGTAAACTTATTTTATTTTGAAATTAACTGAATTTTGTTGTTACCTGTCAGGCCGGTAGCTGTGTGGCCGTGTAGCTGTGTAGCCGTAGGCGCGCAGAGAAAGCGAAAGGGTGGGAAAGAGGAAAAAGGAGATTGCGGAGAGGGTGGGGAAGAGCTGATTAGCAGCAGCGAGGCGAGGCTGACCTCGTCGAGGCTAGAGAGAATGCGGTGAAACGCGGCAGCCGAACAGGCAGACAGTTTGTGGGAGGGAAAAGGAATGGCGTATGGCGAGTGAGGAGAGGCAGATTAGGCTGAGTGGAGGTGGAGTTGGGAGTGAGAGAGGAGTAGCTGCCGTCTGCTGCCGCGGCTGAGCGTCGCCAGCTCGGTATCAACTCATTTATGATTGAAGTATTTTACCCGGCATTCATAGCATCCAATTATTAATTTTTCCGTGCTGCGAAGTGCGGTGTAGAGTGGTCAATCGAATCACCTCATTGTTTTTCGTTTCATGAGATACATAAAACCTAACATTCGAGTTCATCTCGAAGAAAGTATTTTTAACTGATAATAATCATCTTAAAAGCAATAAGCAATGCATGAACGTCTCATAATTCTTAAAAATAAGTTTTCCACTTTCTCGAGAGTTGACCTGCACTTGCTGAAATTTCATCACACCTTTTATTTGAGATGACTGCGGAGCTTTATTTTAATCAATTAAAAATTGTATTAATGGTTAATAAATGTGTCAACAGGCTGCAGGTTGCAGGCTGCCACTTCGCCCGCCCTCCGCTTCTTTTTTAGTCTACCCGCTGACGCTGTACGCCTCAATAATATCAATATTAGTTTTCTTTCCCAAAATATTTTTTTAACGGACCACCTCGCAGATGGCTGCCGGCGATACATCAATGTTCAAATTATCTATATATTATATATATTAGTATATCTTTGCGATTGGTTTTCTTGTGTCAAAAGTCAACAAGAAACGAATAGCAGAACATTGTGTATTTTGAATCTGGTAACTATTAATTTAACTCACTACGTGTAAATTTTACTGAATAGAACGACTATTGATTTGGGTTCTTTTCAAATGTGTGATGGAGAACAACAGAATCCATTAGAGGTAAGATGAATAATAAATTATTCTTTCAGCTAAGGAGATTGACAAACTTAATAAATATATTATTATTCAAAACTTAAGTATTTTTATTTCATTGGTTATCCTACATTTTCCTTGTGCAATAAGGTTAATTAAATAACTTGCGGGCAACAAATATGTAGTAACATAAGTGAAGGTGCTCTGTCATTAGGAACCTGATGATTGAGTGGTTCCACGATTCACTATTTTGCATCCTTGATTAACAGGGGGCATACAGTGTGTGTAGGGCAGGAGTGACCTATTCCGGTGTGTCCGCCATCTGATTTGGGCAAATTGTTAGATTCTTGGGATTTTGGATTTCAAAATTCTAGGAAGAGCTAAAAAAAATTGTTGATAATTTGGGGATAATGTGCTGCCATCCCACCAATATTAGATTGTGCTTTAGGGTCCAAAAAGGTTGTTAACCCCTGGTGTAGAGGGTAAGTAATTGCCAAGGGGATAAAACCCTTTGATAATGCATAACCCTCCAGAGACAAGAGGTTTTTTTCGATAAAAAAAATAGTTTTTAAGCCATATTGAAGTCACGGAATTTTTATTTCTAACCAAATTTAAATTTAAAAAAAAAGTGCAGTCGTGTAGAAACCCCCCATGACTATATGGTCATCCTCATCCTTTTATTACTGTGTAATAATGAGTACAGACATTAGTATGGTCGCGCAAACATTGGGGTTGAAATATAGCTAAACGTGTAATTTTTTAAAATATTTATAATTTGACCTCTTTAGATCAACATAATTTCCAACACAAATATATTAGCAAAAGAACTTTAAATAATTTGATGTTTTGATAAAAAAAAATAACTAACGGTTCCAAAAAATTGCATGTGCTTTTGTTGGCTGTTTCTGTCCCTGCGGCTGATGACTAACTGAAGTCTACCCTTAACCAAATATGAGTAAAAGTAACTATTCAGGTAGAAAAAGGATGAATAGTGGGATCAATGGACAACGCTCATCCTTGAAGAGTTAAAGAAAAACTTTCTGTGGGGCCTCAGTGGACAGCGTTTGCAGGGAATTAGTAAAAAAAAATTGAATACACCAGTGGGGGGAATACACTTGCGGCCATTTGAATCAAAATGTTAGATGAACCAATGTTCGACAATTGAAAAAGAGGGGTGTTCACATTTTCTTTACTCTGGCCTTGTGTTGATCAGATACATTAAGGTGGCCTTAAGAAATGAAAAGGTTTCCCACCCCTGGTCTACACTAAATCTATTTATAGACTGAAAGGTATGTTGTTAACCATGCGGATCCATGTGTCAATTTTTTTTTTAATCCATGTTAGGGTTTTTTTATCACATGGTTGCATAGTAGAAGTCTGCATGGGCTGAAATTTTACAAAATTACCCGGTTCGAGTCAGAGTCTAATACCACACTTGTAACCCGAAGCCCAGATTTATACTCGGTCTGAAAAAACCCGTTTTTTTACCAATTTATCATTCTCTATAGCATAGTTTCCCAAACTATGTTCCGCGGAGCCACAGTATAGGTTCCGAAAAAAATTGGAATGGTTTTATATGCTGCAACAGTTTAAAAAAAATCTTAAAAATTCAGGTAAGTGTTGCGTTATAATTTCCGGACTTGCGAAGTGTTCCATTCCAGAAAATGTTTGGGAAACCCTGCTCTATAGCACTGGTATTTATTAAAATCATCATGGCTGACTTATGACACTAATATAGTCTGAAATATTTTTCTGAGGGAACAAATTCCTTACCCGGGCCCGGCCCGAGCTGAATCTCAATTGCGCTTACTCGCCCGAACCCAGGCCTCTACTGTTTAGTATAACTATAAGTATGATCAGGACGCAGCAGTGGTAGCATTGGATACCCAAATCTGTTTTATCTCAGATTTACCACTGCAGTTGATACCTTGTTAAGAATTTATAATCAGAAACTGGGGAATGTAGTCATAAAATAGTTTTAAAGACTGGCAATTTTTCCACGATTATTTTAATGGAGTGGGTTCAACAATGTGTCCCGATTATTTAAAATAAAAGTGGAATTAGTACGAACGAGTGTTTTATCTTGAGAATATATTGCCTAGCCACCCTGGTTAGTATCGACATCAAACACCATAAAAGAGATTAAATTGTCAGGATATTTTTGGTTCTGGGTTATATTTTTCACAAGTACATATCATTTCTATTTTATATTAACTCATTTTATAGTGGGTAAATATTCACAAAATTCTAGGGGAGTAATTAGTAGGCTGTGCCATGAAATTGTCAAAGCATGATAGATATCTTCTATATTTAAGAATAGATTTTGTTGAAAAAGGATGCTTGTAGATTGGATAGATGTATAGCCTAATGTTTAAAGAGAATTGACAATATGATGCCTTTGTGTAGTGAAATAGTGAAAAGAGCAAATTACTACACACCTGTCTTATCGATTTCTAACATACTAAAATCGTCAAATTCATATGGAGCAATCTAATATAACAATGAACTCAAATTAATAATAGTTGAAATATTTTTGTCATCAATTAGATGAATGTTGTTTTTTATTTTCTCTGTAAGTTGATACAATATTAAGTAAAAGAGGAAGCGTTGCGGAGTCTCCATCATCTGCGACCCCGAGACTAGACGCCATTGTACTGCGAGATAATTTTTCTGGAAGCATGCTGGATTCTGAAATAACGAATATTCAAGATATTTTCTCTTATATAATCATTAAATTTACTGAAATGAAAATATTTTTTTCCTGTCAACAGTTTTTTAACAAACATCTCAATACTGGCTTAATTGACCCCCAAGTAAAAAATCCACTCACTGCAATTCAATTATGACAGGGTTAGTAGCTAGCAAATGTCCACCTTTGTCTAGCGAGTTCCGAGGACCTAGGGCAAAATGCTGCGGGCTAACGAAATAGAGGCCATATGGAGAATTAATTTCCTTTCTGGACATCAAGTGGTGTATAGGGATAACTCGTGTCCCCAAATTTTCATGTCATTTAATTTGTCAAGCGATTCCAAGATTGCAGGTTGAAAGAAACGTCTTATTGTAAATGCAGTAATAGTGTACGATAGTATTTTATCACATTTTATAGAATGTGGGGATGGGTGACGAAAGAGAAGAGTTAACGAAGTTTACTTGACCATCAAATTTAATATTGAAATTCCACCAAGCACCTTTCAGTTGAAATCTTAAATTACTTGATCATATTCAGGGTAAGTTGTTTTGTGAAAAATACCAAAAAGCAAGTAGATTTAAAATTATACATGCTATCCAATTTTGAACTGTATTTTAAAGTTTACTAGTAATAAAGCATTGCACCCTGGCCTCGAGTACTGCTCTAAGACTAAATCGCTTAATACAAAGTTACAAGAATATGCCCAGCACTGTACATCGGCAGCAGGTGGTGGACAGTACATGGTGAAGAAGTCCAATGATGTTTTTCAATGAAGTGAATTGGTTGACTGTCACTAACGACCCGGGTTTCACCTTTCTTTACGTGTTCAAGTGAACGGAAGAACTTGAATTGCATAAGTGTATCGTGTATATATAAACATGTAGGAATATAAAAATTTTGAATGAAAGTTTAATATTGAAATTCCGCTAAGCACCTTCAATCGAAATCATAAATTATTTAATATTGTTACCTGATTCAAAAATTAACGATGTGTAGACATAGCCCATCCAATCCATATATTCTCTCACTAGTTCATTGAGAATAAGCACGTCTTCAGGCATCTTAGGTAAACTGTTTTGTGATGTTTGATTGGTTGAATCATTTAATAGTTGCATAACCTTGACTCTCATCTCGGCCTGCATTTTCTTTAGATGTCCGTCTTTAACGAGGGTATCTTTAATCACTGGACAAATAGAAAGTTTTCGAGTTACTTAAACTCAGTTCTAATTCTGTGAAAGATATCTTTAAAACAGAGAATGTTTCCTTAATTCAACTATTATAATGAAAAGTTCAATATATGATTGCAGAATCTGCCATAGTTAGTTACCTTTGAAGACATTTAAAAAAAGAGTCAAACCATCAGTTCAAAGTTTTATTTAAAATTAAATCTATATGGCATTTTTTGGTACAAGAATTGAAAATACAAAATATAAATATTGACATTTGTTTTTTTTTTTCACAGAAAAAATGTGAATTTAAAACAATTACACATTCTTTCACACCTATATAACTAATTACAAAATCTTTCACGTTTCCTCCACAATGAGCTAAATAAATAACAGCGTTCAATAATAGTACAATTATTTCCAAAATTACATGAAATAAATTCACTCATATTAATTCTTAGGATTTCATTTCTGGGTTTTTGACAATAGCATGTAATAAATGAATAAAATTTTTCCCTATTCTCAGCATTCTATAGCGTATCACAAATAAACAATTAATATTTATCTTTGATTATAAATGTTACTATGACAAATTAAGACAACAGATATGATTTAAACGTCAAGCAATTTATAGTGGACCCATTTGATAGAATATTGAATTGTTTATGTCTGCAATCCTCTAGAAATCCGCTCCCACATAAGAAATTTTGATTGAAGTTGGTGTGAAACTATAAAAAGGCAAACTGTTATTTCAAAGCTAAATACTATTGTACAATATGCAGTAATATGTCTGATAATACAAACAGTCCATACACGCATAAAAAATGATGACCGAGATATTGTTTGTCGAGCCTGTGGCCTTTTGTATTTTTCGTTTGCGGTGGTCCAAGGGTGGGAACAGTTTCATACACCAATTGTTTGATCAATTCATGTTCAAAGGCATAGATGTCTGTGATGTTTTTTTTTCCTTTCAAGCATCTGAGTAGATGGAGGTTTCATTCACTTAACCCTTTAAGCCCGGATGACGTGCACAGCACGCCAAAAAAAATACTCTGCTATGTCCATTTATAATAGCAAAAGTTTAGATTTCATTTAAATAACATGATTTCTTAAAAAAAAACTACGTTTCCGTTTGTAATTTTTTGTTTAAACAAATCACTAGTCGGGTGACCCCACTGTGTGCTACCAAGACTGAAAAAATATTTAAAATATTACCAAAAATGTTTTCAAAGCGAAAAATCAATTTTTATATCTATCTATTTGTTCATCTGTAGATCATTGGATATGAATCAGCATCGCAATTCAAAATCTACAGGCAAGCTTCTGCCATGCAAAAGTTTTGCACCGCTGATTTATTCAACAATATTTTCCTTAATTCTTTTCATATACTTCTCCTCTGTTCAAAATGTATCAAATTCAATTTTGAAAATTTAGTATACAGTGGAACCTCTCATAACGAGTAAAACAGATTGTAAAATAAATGCTCCCTTAATGAGCGAAATTTCGCATAACGAGTGATGCAGAGTTTTGGAAAGATCACTTTCACATCGTTACTTGCCTCAAGATGATTGGGGCGTGGGAAGGGGTTACCAAGAAGACCCTCACTTCTGCTTGGAAAAAGCTTTAGCCAGAGAGCGTTGTAAAATGTGATTTTGAGGGGTATCTGTGCAGTCTATAGTCAACGAGGTTGTATCGTTGGCCAATATCAATAATAATGTTGTCACATGTTCACCAAATTTTGAAGCGTCTGCAAAAACAAATGTCTCTAGACAGCTTTCTAGTAAAAGGAATTATTTATTTGTCATAAATAATAAACTAGTCGATTTTTAAATTGTTTTTTGCAAATCTAAAAAGCATTTCAGGTTGATACGCTCTTTAACAATTTATAAGTATGTAATTTTATTTGACATACATACGTTAAAAATATAAAAAATGTTTTTTTTTCGGCATGGAACGCATTATTTTATTTTACATTGTTTTATATGGGAAAAATGGTTAAGCATAACGAGTATTTCACATAACGAATAGGATTCTGGAACGAATAAAACTCGTTATGAGAGGTTCCACTGTAATTGATTTTAGATTTAAACCATAACTATTTTCATTTCACAAAAAACATAATGCAACAAATACAATCCTACCAGAAGATGTTCAAAAATGAATTAAAAAAAATATCCATAGGAAATATAGTGTATTTTAACACTAAATCGACAAGGCACTTCGTGGATGTTGCATGTAGAGAATTGGCAAAATGTTGAACCTTTAATAACAAAACAGAAATAAGGAGACATTATTTTTATCAACTTTATGTTACTTCACAAATATAAAAAGTTCCCATACAATGAATTTATACTTATATTGAATTGTCTGAAGAATTAAGACTTTATGCAGCTGTCAAGACGAAATGATTTTTTTTGTTGAACTAATTGTAAAATTATTATAACATTGAAAATAACTTGTCACTTGGATGGACTTGTCAAAGTTGTACTGCATTCAAGATAGAATAAAATTAAAATTTGAGAATTCATGGTAAGATTACACTTTAATCCGGTTACAATATCATTATAATGTGGGTTGAAGTCGTCTCCTGCCTTTGAATGAGATTTTTGCAGATAATACAATGCTTACATTGAATTTTTAATTTTGCACTTCATATCCAGGAAAGCCAGTAATCATTAGGATTGCAATACTGAATGATTATGTCAAAATCGCTATGGCAAGAGTTGAAAAGACTACTTTCATAATGCTGGAATCTATCAAGCATGAACTGATATTTAAACAAACACATCCGTATATATAATTATATTGCTATTAAATAATAATTGGTATTGTAATACAAGTATTTTACATTTTGTAAACCGGTGTGTTGGCGTTTGACAAAGCTCACAATGAGCGAAACCGGTCCTGACCTTTTAAATAAAGTGGAATAAAGTACAAAGGAATATTGTGTTTTTATTAATATAATGCCTTTCCACCAAGTATTGACAGTGAACACCCTAAAAGTGATTGAATAAACAGTTGGAATAACTGGATCTCGATTTATGTAATACCAGTATTACAAACCTTAGTAACTCAAATTTTTCAACAAAATAAATTAAGATAGATAGATATAAAACAATTTCACAGATCAAAGTACGAAGTATACAGAATTGGGAAAAGAAAAATCACAATCATTTTATGAAAGAAATGATGCCAATTGTTTTGGGTAAAAAAAAAAATTAGAAACCTATGAGTTTTAGTACACAATTATCTTGATAAAGGAATTTGCTACCCGAGGATATGGAATGACCTGATACCGTCACCGACAATGTCGCACTGATGATTTTCAGAAAAAATGTTTAAAGTTTCTGAGGCGGGAGTTGTGGATTCACATTTCCTATTATGGGAAATTGGGTCGAAGGAAACGCATCGGCGGATTGCTGAATCTGAGCGGAGATTGTTGCGGCCAATTGAGCGGCCAGATCCTGCTGATGCGCTGCGGTACGACTTCTATGTTTGGGCGGCACATGGTTAGGCTGGTTTTGTGGATTGGCTTGGGGGTGTTTCTCCACTCTGCGGATGTGAGACGTGCAGTCGATGCCGTGCACACTTCGCTTGTGCTGAGTCAGATGATAGCCCTGTATGAAACCTTCTCCGCAAACTTCGCAATTGTATCTTTCTCCCGTGTGTCTGCGGACATGGGACTTTAAGTCGTTTCCTTGAGCGAACCGCTTGCCGCAGTAAGAGCACACGTAAGGCTTTTCTCCAGTGTGCACCCGCAGATGCACCGTGAGATTGTATTGTCTTTGAAATCCTTTGCCGCATATTGTGCACAGATGCGTTTTTTCTCCGGTGTGATATCTCTCATGAACTGTCAAATCTGTCGCCCTTGGAAAACCTTTTCCGCAGAACTTGCATTTGTAGGGTTTCTCTCCTTTATGTCTTCTCATGTGAATTACTAAATAATCGTTTCTGATGAATCTTTGCCCGCATTCCGAGCACAGGAAAGGTTTTTCGGCCGAGTGCCACTTGTTGTGCTCTTTGAGATGCCACTTTGAATTGAAAGACTTATCGCAAACTTTGCAAGTGAATGTTTTATCTCCGGTGTGCATGCGCATGTGTGTCTCCAAGTACTTTTCTGTTGTGAAGCCTCTGTTGCATATGGGGCAGAAAGTAGTTTTGGGATTTTTCTCCTTACCCGAATGCAGAGCCGCCTTGTGGCGTTCCAAATGTTCAGGTCTCATAAAACCGCGGGGGCACGCGTCACACTGGTGGGGCTTGTTCTCGGTGTGCTGCCACATGTGTTTGTTTAGATGATCTTGCCTGTTAAATGTCTTATCGCAAGAGTTGCATTTGTACCTTTTGGCTAGGCCGTGAGTCAACTCGTGCCTTTTGAGGCGTATCGCTCTGTTGAAAGATTTACCGCACACCATGCAAGTGAAAAGGAGATCTTCTCCCGTATGCTTGGCCATGTGTATTTTTAAAGCGAGACTAGAAGTGAGCATCTTGGGGCAGACGTCGCAGGGGTATCTGACGGAGAGGGAATCGTTTTCGCCGATCTCTAATTTGAGATGCTTTAATTTGTGTTTCTTTTTTTGTGAAAATGAATCTTTTCTAGGCCTACCGACTCTCCGCTTAGTTTTGAACTCGGGCGGTTTGTAATCGGAATTTTCAGACTTTACTCCTCCGTCATTTTCATCGAAATTCAAGAGTTCCGCGTGATTGTCGTAGTTGTCTGAAAAATCGTGGCCGTCCTCGTCATTGAGGTCGCGGTGTTCTCTCTCCGCTTCCTCCAATAGTTCATCTAGAGGTTCTTCTTTGACGATTACTGGCAGGTCGATAGAGATCTCTTTGAAAATAGATGGTGAGGATTCGTTCTTTGATTCGACTTCCGTTTTGGGCGGAATTAATATAGGAGTTTTATTTTTACTTACGTTTTCATCAGGTCCGACCTTATCTGTGTGAACAGTTTCATTGTGCGTTTTTAACATTTCTTGCTTGGAGAATGACAAATCGCAAATTTCACAAGAGTATTTTTTTCCTTTACACTGCCCAATATGTGTTTTGTAATTGTCAGAATGATTAAAGCCTCGCTCGCAAGTTTCACAGTTATAAATTTTCTTTTTGCCGTGAAGCGACATATGTTTTTTCAATTGATCTAAGTCGTCAAATGAGGATTTGCACATTTGGCAGTTCAAAAGCGGAGCTGATGAATTTTTTTCTGGAACCCGCACGCTGTGGTCTTCCACTGTGTGCACTTTGAGGTGTCCTATGCTAGAGAAAATTTTACCGCACGCACTGCAGGGAGCAAATTTCTTCTTAGAGTGTTTCGACAGATGTTCCGTTAGACCTGAGAGGTTTCCGAAAACTTTTTGACACTGAGGACAGTTATATATTTCGACTATATCTCTCAATTTTGTCTGAGTACATTTTTCGTTTGGGTTTTCGGGCATATTTTTGTTCTCGCGCTCGGCCTGGGAGGCATTTATATCACCTTGATCGTGCACTTCAGTTTTTATCGAAGACAATTCCGTGTTAAACATCGTATTGAAATCTATTATGTCAGTGCCTGTCGTCGATGAGAGATTAGCTTCTTGTTTTACACCCGTAGCATTATGATTTTGATGACAGTTCTGTATAATTGTTGTAGGGCTTCTCTGGGACACGTATTTCCTCAGTTTGGCGTCAGAACTTTCGCACATATGTTTAAACGAGTAAGCCGAAAAAAGTTTATTAGCGCAATGTACACAGATTTGACAGGGAAGGCCGTCGTTCTCCATTATCCTTATTTGAGTGCTAGATGTCAACATTTGGTTTAACCGCGGAGAGTTTTGCTCGACGGCTTCTTCAATTCTAAATAGAGACCGCATATCGCCTTCTTCTTTGAGGCAACCGCGGCAGACGCGATCCAAACGTATCACTTCGTCACTCATTTCAATCTTTAAACAAACTTCCAGTTATAAACATAGCCCATAAAGAACCGGACGCGAACAGCCTAGCCGAGCCGATACTTATTTACCGATACGTAAGTCTCAAAAAACTTGTCAAGAGAGAGCAAAATAATTTTCCCACTAGGGTAGATAAGGAAAAACAATCTGATTCATAATCGATAAAATAATGTTCATACCCTGGAAGAGGTCTTTATCAGCAGACATGTTTAAATATTTTTCGATTTCGGATTCTTGCGCTTCTACTTCGACTCAGGAGAATCTTAGATTTCGAAATTGTCTATGCTAGTTAAAAAATGAATCCTGTGAAAAGTATCTATTTTCTATAAATCATCATCAGTGGTATTATGCCAATAATAATAAAACAATAAATATCGTATTTGCTGTAAGTACCTATTAAAAGTATTATGAAATCTTAAAACTAAAGAGCTTATTTTATTATCTGATAAATATTTCATTTATCCTCTACTTATTTGTAAATGTATATATCTAAACACATATTTCTGGTGCACAATTCAATGGGCTTAATAAAAAAATTAGGCCTTTATGTAGTTTTAATTTATTTCATCGTATCCCAAATCAAAAATAATGACGCTGGTACTAAATAGTAGTAAAACTCAAAATATTCCTAGTCTATGGCGCTAGATGTCATCTGGTTCACATGTGCTTCAAATCGTAGCGAGTTTTGGTGTCATTCATAAGTTGTAATAAATACTATACATATCAAATATGTCGTTCTTTCTAAAAGGTAAACCTAGAAAAGCACCGAAAAGAAAATTTGACGGTAAATTAAAGAAGAATAAAAGAAATGCCAATGCGCTACCCACTGAGGACAGCGACAATGAGTCCATCGACAGTGAACTGGATTTCAAAGACGTACCCGATAGGTCGGAGTCTGAAGGAGAATATGAGACCGCGCAAGAAAAGAAGGTGAGACTCGCTAAAAAATATTTAGAGGAAATCGTCAAAGAAGAACGGGATAGAACGGAGAACGAGGACCTCGACAGAGCTGTCGTCAATAAACGTCTGAAAGAGGATTATTTAGAACTTCAAGGGAAACTGCACAAGAACGTGGCTGATAACTGTATTCTTCCGTCACTTTCCGAATTCATGGTTTTACGTTGTAAGGAAATTCGCCAGTCTGTCACTTGTTTGTGCATTTCGAGCGACGGACAGACCCTTTTTTCGGGTAGTAAATGCGCATCTATTATTAAGTGGTCCCTTCCTGACAAAAAGAAATTGACAGCATTGATATTTAAAAAGGGTTGTAAAAACGACAAGAAATTCGAATGTCATTCGACGCCCATCGCTGCCCTCGCTGTATCGACGGATATGAAGTTTTTAGTATCGTGCGAACAGGCCAACGATATACAAGTGTGGTCGGCTGCCACCTTGGAACATGTGCACACATTCAAAGGACACAGGGATGCCGTCACAGATTTAGTTTTCAGGAGAGAAACTCATCAACTCTTCTCGGCTAGCAAAGACAGGTCCGTAAAAGTTTGGTCTCTCGATGAGATGGCATACGTTGAGACCATGTTCGGCCATCAAGCACCAATCACAGCTATTGACGCTTTGAGCAGAGAACGAGCGGTGACAGCGGGTGGGCGAGACACCACTGTACGCGTTTGGAAAGTGGCTGAAGAATCACAGCTTATTTTCAACGGCCACTCTGGTAGTATAGATTGCATTAAAATGGTTGATGAGGAACATTTTGTGTCATGCGGAGAAGATGGGGCACTCAATGTGTGGGGAAGCACTAAAAAGAAGCCATTGTGCAGCGCGTCTCATGCTCACGGCTCTGAAAATGGTTTGTCTCGATGGATCACAAGCGTTTCGGCTATGCTTAACACTGATTTAATCGCTTCGGGGTCTCACGATGGCTTTATTAGACTGTGGAAATTGAGTCCTGGCTGTCGACGGATAGAACCAATTTTTGAAGTTCCGGTGACCGGTTTTGTGAATTCCTTGTGCTTTTCTCCGGACGGAAGTCAGCTTGTGGCTGCTGTAGGTCAAGAACACAAATTAGCTAGGTGGTGGAAAGTGAAGGAAGCGAAGAACGCTATTTATATTATTCCAATATCAAAATCCAATGTTAAAACTTGATGATTTATAAGAATATTATACATTTTAGGTTTTAATCCGTCTTTTATTCTATTCTGAAAGATTCTCCTTGCATACCCTTTTCAGCGGTTATTCTAGAGACGCTCAGTTATAAAAGATAATATTAAAATGCCGAGGTCTGTTGTGGATAGTTCTGACTATGCACGACATTTTAAGCTGCAATATAAGGTTTAACTACTTATGAGGCATTATAAAAATATTGTTTTATTTTTATAATTAAACAAAACTGACAATCAAGTAAAAATATGAGTGAATCTCTGTCTTCCACTTGCATATTATGAATTTGGAGTATAACAGTGTGACTCCATTTGCATAGGTTATTTTTGTAATTCAAACTGCTTGTAAAATTTTCAAGAATATGGATTGTTATGCTTTCGTACGTTTGATCTAAATTTTATATTCTACAAATCTACATTTATAATTTTGTCTAAACATGGAAATTTAACACTTCTATACTTCACATTGAATAAAATGCATTTGTTTTATTACCAATGTATTTCCATTTTTGTTTACTATGCTCACTAGTTTGGCATTCTGACTATGATGGTTGGTAAATACAAGCCTGCAAAATGTCAATCTGTTTTTGGTGGATTAACATGACTTCCTGTCGACTACCTCTGTGTAAGTATCTATTTATCACAAACATTAGATTGGTAATTTTCTGGATATTTGGTGTAAATTTTGTTGAAATTCTTATTACCGCTTTTAATGTTCATCACTAATACGTGTTATGTTATTAACGAGTGTTTGCTTCAACTTAATATTAAAAATGTTTGTTCGCAAATGTATGTCATTTTTCAATTACTATTACACTGCAGGTCTATAACTTCAAGATGAAATTTGTTCAGTGATGGATAATTGACTACTGATTTTCTATTTTAAGGAAATCAGAGAATCTTATAGAAAATTCATCATTTAATCTGGTAATGGTATCTACATAGTTGTCAAATTTACATGTAAATTACACTATTACACACATTTTTGACAATAGTTTTAACTGAAATGCCTTTAATTTCATTAGCAAATCCCTCATAAAACTCAGACCTTTTCCGAATCAAAGACTAACCATCCAAATAGTCATTCAGTTTAGAAATATTTTCTGGTTGCTGCAAGTATTTTTTTAAAAGCAACATCTTTTAATTATACATTGTTAGTTTATACAATTTTTAAAATACCCCACAGGCCGCCATTTGCCCAGGCCTTCATTAGATGAAATAAAATAGTCGATGATGTAATAAATTATATATTTCAATAATGTTTTACATTTTTCCCGAACCTTCAACAAAAAAACCATACTAACTTTGTTAAAATTAACAATATTTACACTGAACATGAGAGAATTGTTGACAGATTTCTTTATTTGGTTTTAGAATACCAACTAGATATGCACCATATCGAGGTTATAGTAAAAAAAGACCAATATCAAATTTTATATCGTCCCTGTAAATCGAAAAGTGGTTAAGTGACAAAATGATATATCAGAGTTATAAGGAAATGAAGTTTTCCTTTGTGTACTTTTTTGACAACTACGTATAATTGTTTTATTTGAATAGGCGTTTAAATAAAACACATATTTAAAGACTTGTGTATAAAATAGTGTTTTATGTCAGTGGACAAGTGTATTTATCCACTATTTCCTAATATGCTTAGTTAGAGATAAATTAAACAGATTCTTGATTTCATTTTAATATTTCCCATAATATAACTGTCAATTTTCGCACTGATAGAGATCTTATACGAGAACATTTTGCAATAAATAACAAAATTTTACAAAACGCTACTTAACGCATTATAAGGACGATATATTAACATCAAACACTTTGGTTGCTACATTTATTTTCTACCTTGAATTGAATGTTTATTCCAAATACGTTCAACAATTCAGTGAAGTATGATACAATTAACATAGGAAATATGCTCCAAATTAGAGACAATATGTATTGAGTCATTTCGAAGTTGCATAGGTTTCTCAGCACTATCAGAACCAGCCGGTACTACTTTCAGACCTTGCCTATTCAAACTAAAATAATATATGGACTGTTTTTGGATCACAAGCTAATACAAAAATCATTACATTCAAAATAAGTATCTAAAATCTAGATCTTAGTGCAGATAAGAATAGCCCGACAGGTACGATATTGTGACATCAGTACATCATGGTTGGATTGTTTGATGGATCGTTTTAAACTTAGTATAAACTTGTCTCACTTTTATTAATGAATTCCGTCCGTCATTGGTGATAAAATGTCAGAATTTAGTGCATGTATTGTAATGAACAAAATCTAAAGGAATTCAATATCATTAGCATGTAAATAAACACAAGAAAAATGATGCATGTCCACAAAACAAATTCAACATAATAGATATAAGGCTATTACTTGCAAACCCGGCTTGTCTCAAAATGGTATGTATTTCATTTTATAAAACAATATACATTTTAAAAGTATTTTTAATTTTAAATGACTGGAATATTTTGTGTTTTACTAAGCCATTTTGAAGTCTTCATTATAAAAATGGTTTTAAAATGTATTTGTATTTACTAAATTACATTTACGGTTCATGTTTCACCAATTTGAAACAAGATGGGTTTGCAAGTAATAGCCTCATCTGTCAATTCAAATTCTTTGGAAAGATTTGGTATCAAGGCCCTACACTAAAATACAATGAAATGCACCAAAATGTCAATATGATGATTTTTTGGGTATATTTAAAAATTAATTATTTTTCTTACACAGCAAAAATGTATATAAGGAAATGAAGTAAAACCTCGACCAAATCAATGTGGGGCCATCAAAGTCTGTTTTATAATAAAGTAAGTTTTTCTCATATCAGAGACTTGCAAATTTAACTTTATCTTTATATTTGACAATATTTTAAGGGTAGGATCACATATGGATGTGTTTACTGGAATAATGAAATAAAATTCCCATGGCCATGCATGGTTTAGAGCAGCGACTGCCAAACTTTTAGATCCCACAGACCAATAAGATTTTTAAAAAAAAAAAACGAATTTGCGGAACATAACACATTTAATTATAAAAAAAACTTATTAGTGATATTTGTTGCTGCATGTTTGAGAAAAGCTTATGGATTTTTGATACCAAGAGACTATTGTAAGAACATTGAGGAGCACTAGTCGGCGACGTCTAGTTTAGGATATATAAAATTATTTAGCGGCATATGCCAAAACTGTTGCAGCCATAAGATCATATACTTATTATGGTTTTAGATTTTAACTTATAAAAGAGGAAGTTTTGAAAATTTTCATTTGATCGAAATTTTTTGCCCGCATGACTGTTTTTTTAACAAGTTCCCGTCTCAAATAAGACTAAAAAAAGATGGTTTTATATTTGTATAAGTTTACACACACACATATATATATATTATATGAAACAGGAAAGATATGATTTATTACAGCAAGTAGTTAATAATATTTTAATAATCTCCGAGGGCCCTCAGTCACATTTTTTTTTATTAAAATCAGAATAAATTGAGCACAATTTTAACAACACCTATAGATAGATTATCTGAAATAAAAATTGAGTGGTCAAATACAGAACTATTCAATATTCTGCCATAGCTGGGGAACGCTGTGGTGTAAGAATTAGAATTAAACGGACTTTGAAAACATATTTTGTATATCGAACCTCCTTCCAAGTAAAAAAAAAAACAAGGTATAATTTTGAGTTAAATATACAGAAATAATCATAGTAAAATAACATTTTTAATTCTACTTTCTCATCAGGTGTAACATTAACAAAAGTTTATTTCTAAGAAAAAATAATTTCCAAAACATTTATAATTATTTTGTTGAGATGTTCATAAAATTGAATTGTTCTTCTTTTGTTACTATTCGACTCATTTCATCTTTTAGATAAAAGATTTTATGATACATTTATTAACAGTTTAAAAGGGTAGTTATGAAAATAAAATCATAAATAAAGTTGAAGTGTTAAAATAAATATGAAGGTAATAGTAATAAATACGGTCTAAGCAAAAGTTATGAGCTATTGCTTTTGTAATAAAATGATAATTTCTACACTGACTCTTATTTTTTGAGTAAATCAATTTAAAAATTTAATTAAAATCATGTCCACATCCCATTCCCATACATAGACTGATTGAGGTGTCACAGACTCTGAAAACAAATTGTGATGGTAGTATGAAAAATAACTCTAACACTGATGTGGGTTTATTAACTCTCAGGATCTTTGATGCAAGAGTGTCTTACGTTTTGTATCTGAGCTGGAAAGGGTTAGATAGAGCTAGCGACAAAAAATTGAAAGATGGTAGCGTTGGTAGCCGTGGAAATCTTAATTGCTTTCTGCATTGCAAATGATATCAAACATTTTTTTGTGTGCCCAAAGACAATTATTGATGTTGGCAGATGATTTACCCTTTTTTTGAGATTATCGCTTGTCAAATGAAAATTTTATAACTTCAGGAATTATTATTATAATATTGTAGCATTGTATTTAAAGAATTCGCAAATTTATCGATATACGATTGGTAATTTTTATTACTAACATTTACCCTGAACAAAATGGAATAAAACAATATCTAAATTAACACAATACCATATGTATAATATACACGTTAATAAGCTGTAAGCCACTTTTGGTATCATTTTTAAACAACAAATTCGATTATAAATAGGTACTTGGTGAAAATAGGAAAAGAATATTGTGTTGACGCATCGGTTCCTAAAATTATGGGTGGACAGATTCCACCCATTGATTTAGTGACTTACGTTTCATTACAGTTTGAACTAGATTTTTCTGTAAGACACCAAAAATTATCTTCTATTCAATGTCGAAGACCCCTAGAGCTGCCATAGCAGTAATAATTTGTAAGATTACTTTTAACATAATATTTAAAGTAGCGATTAATACCCTGGAGTTTGGGTGGCCTCACTAACATAACTTTTTTAATATTTAGAAACTGCACGACGTCTTTTAAAAGTATATACATACTACTGGATCATGGCAAATATTTAGATGAAGCTAGATAACGTTATTATTTATTTTGGCAATCAAGTTATTTCACTGCCGTGAGTAATATAGTGTATTGGTTACTCATGGCAGTGTACGGATGAACTTCCCCTTAATATGAATGTGTTTTAATTAAGACACATCGCCTTCGTCACAAAAAAGGTATTCAGGGGTAGATCATATTAGTAAAAAGGTCACCGACAACAAAATTAAAGGACATAATGTGTACCGGTTTAAGACAACGATAAATAATGAGTTTGATGAATTTAAACGATAGTCAACTTCTTTGGTCACTTTTTATAGTTCGCAATTCGGCAAGGGGTTTTTGAAAGTTGGCCGAGTATCTATTTTGTCATAATATCAAATAACGAAAGAAATCTTTTGCTCGGATTTAAATCATTGCAATTTACATAAGTTGTAAAATAATTGCCTTTCAGTTGTGTATAGCTGTTGTTGACACACCATTAAATTAACACAAATCACTTTTGAGATTTTTTTTTTTGATATTTAAGCTATTAATCGCAAGTTTTTATTTCATTAAGTAAAGAAGTAGTATATTAGGTGTCATATGTTATACAAACTTGTATGTCTGTCAAAAGAATATGCTCATACAACTCGAGCACAGAACTTTTATTAGGCGATATATTCTTGCCAAACTTTTGCGTTAACACAATACTTTGCAAACAACTACAATAACGAACTAATTATTATTGTCTGGAAACGGTGTTTTCAATACATAAATGTTTTCTCAATCTTCGGGAGGGCAGTCGAAATAGTCAATACGCGGTTTGGGCGGTGGAACTTCCACAGTGACGCTGCTCGGCATCGCATTCAAACTACTACCGCTGCCGCTGCGGTACAGATCTGACGTTGAGTTGTTTCCCAACTTGGCCCAAGCATTTCTGAAAGAGAAAATATCGTGAGAGGAGCGTAAAAAGACATATGAAGAGTACCTACAATAATTAGTTATTAGACATCTTCTATGAAATGAGATTTATAAATCATATCAATTTAGAGATTTTGATGTAAAGTTATATTTTCGATGTATTCGGCGGTAATTTTGAATCATTTTCTCAGAGCAGTATCTATTGGCTCTCCTATCAATACTGCCAAGCTTTTTATGCTGGGCAGAAACTTTAGTGTACGATTTAAAGAACACGTAGATGTCTCAATAACAATAATTTTTCTGAGTTGGCTAATCATTTAATGGAAAATTATCACAATTTAGATAAAAATAAAAATGTTGAAATGCTCGCATCGAGTAAATAATAAAGAATAGAAATCAATAAAATGATTGGTAAATATTTTTCAAAAGTTATATTTTTCATGGAAATTTCAGTAAAATAGTGTCATAAGTCTGAGTGGTCATTTTTAAGTTATGGATTCGTGATTAATTGATCTATTTAAAAAAAAAGTGAAAATATAAACCAAATAGTGTCATGAGAAAAAGCACATAATTCATTTGATCACATTTAAAAAAATGATAATATCGATAGTAAAATATTTGTTTATGATGAATTCATATATATTTAAACTATTTTTCAAAATGATCCTGAAAACATGGGAGGGGGATACAGAAAACCATTAGGTAAACGACTAGCCCTTTTCTCATTTTATCCTTCAATCCTTACTTTTTCTAAAGAGGTCGAGTGATTAAACAAAATTTTGTGCTCGGTGAGTCTTCAGTTTATTTGATTCATGTTAGAAAAAATCTTACCCAGTAGAAAGTGTTCTGGTAGAAGGAGCAACAGGACCCGGCACTTTCCGCTGACCTTTGTCTCGTCTCAAAACTTCCAAGAGGCTCATTGCTGGTAACCAGGACTGAAAAAAATGTCAATAAAACGTTATTGTTGGCAATAGAAGCCAAACTAACAGAGTAACTACAGTAATTTTCCAGTTTGAAAAGAGAAGCGCACCGTGATTTCACGATTAAATGGGGTTAATTTAGTAGGAAAAGTTTGTGGGCTGGGGTAGTAGTCAGGTAACTCACAAAACATTGAAAATCATCAATGCCAATCGATTAAAAAAATATTCTTTCAATGCGTGTGTTCAGTTAAGTCGTAGGTTATAGTATTGAGGGTGCATTTTCAGTTTGAACATATTTTAAGAATACGGGGAGCAGTCAGGTTTTTTGAACTTTATTTTGGCCGTAAAATATAAATTTCTGACTTATCGGATTCGAGACCCTGGCCCACAAATAATGTACAAACATAATTTAGAATTTCGACTGAAGGTGCTTGATGGAAATTTAACTTTAAATTAGATGCCGAGAGGCGAAACCCGGGTCGTGTTCGGCCAAGATTATTATGGAAACGTAGATTATGAAGATAATTCTAATTTAATGTACAAACATTTTTTCTTCTGATTCTCTTGCGTATGGTATGATCTAAGTGAGATTTAATTTATATATATAGAAATTCTATTCTGGTAAGACCACGCCTTGAAAATCAGGAATAAAAAAAGAAAATTGCATTCTTGGTAGATTGCTTTTTGATTAATCTTTTAATTTAAAATATCTGAATAATATCAATTTTGGCATAATTTAGATGTATACGTGTAGTATAACTTGCGACACTCTTCAGTAGGAAAAAACCCGGCATTTTTCATAAACATCATGTAGCTTTGAACTGTTGTATGGAAACGTAATTTATGACACTAGTTTATCTCCCACATACAGATATATATTGTAGTATTTCAAGTTTTACCTTTTCTCTGAATGCAGTGGCCACGATGTTCCTATAGGGTTCGGCATCGTATGCAACGCTTTCGCAGCCAAAATGTTCACACATCTCATGAACAAACTGCCGCTTTTGCCGATTCATTGGTTGGAAAGAGTGACTGCGGGTCTTCTGCTTTGACTGATTTAAAAATGATTATATCAATTTATTGTTAATATTACTGTTTTTTTAAAAGAGAAAAATAACGAAAAATAAAAATATTGTTGCATGCTTTTGGGAAAGGCTTTAAATATGTAAATTTTTCTTGTAAGTAATCGTTTCAGTAATAATGTCAACTTCTATTTTATTATGTATTTTAAAGTTGACTCACCTTTTGAGCGAGCAATACGAGTTGAGTGAGATGCTCATGCACTTTATTTCCGAATCCTTCATCACGGAGAGCAAAGGTCTTGAGGAACTCAGAGTAGCGAGGTGTTAGTTTTGCTGTTAAATCAGGATTGCGGATTTGGAGACCAATCGCCATGCGCCGATTACGCTCGATCATCTGACATTCATTGTCACATTCCAACCTGAAGATAACATAATGCATTATAGTAATTATTAGTCATGGCATGTTTATCTTTCAAACGTTTCTTGTTATTGATTCCTCGCATTTGATGTGGGAATTTTAAGCGAGTCGATTGCATACTCTGATTCATTCATTTGAGTTAACAGTGCAATGAAAACCAATGACATATTTTTCAATTGGTTATTTGATCATTTTTGCTGCCAACAATTGACAAAGTAGCAAGTGATGAGTGACAATTCTAATATTTCGTTGAGGCGAATGAGTGACCCTCATTCATTGCGAAGATTAACTTGTAAGGATTCATTAGTTACCAAATGGCAGACGCCTCATCGCATTTTTGTTTCATAACAATTATTTTATTCAACATACTAGCCGTTGCAACACACTAGAATGTCCTTGGCAAACTTACAATTCAGATCAGTATAATGCCAATTTTTGATACTATATGTTTTAGCACGAGATCTTTTCTGTTAGATATAAAAAAAAAACAAAAGTTAGTGGACTTACGTAGTAGTTTTCTTGCCAGTGGCGATTAAAGCACCGATGTCGACCGGCTCTCCGGTGGCGCCGATTAAAGCCCCCACTCCCGCTGCAAGCAAGCGCTGCAGATCCCGACAGTTGTCAGCGCACGGCCTTTCGCAGGACTGCCGACCGCAAGGGCACACCGCACGCACCAATCGCTTGCAGGCAGATCGTGACGGACACAGTCCAGTGTGGCCGCACAGCGCTCCGCAAATGTGCCCGCATTCTGGTCGTTCTACTGCACAGGCTTGCGTACATCTGTGGATCAATTTAAGAACATAAATTGAATAATGCTTTTTGATAAATTCCAAATTGAGCCTTCAATGCCAATACAATATTTTATATTTGTTATATTTGGGAAAAAATTTAATACATATTTTAGCTTATTGTTAGTTAATAAATCACTAAGTATAAACACAGCAAAATTGCTTGGGAGTCTCTGCACATGAATGCCAAAATTGTCTGAGTGTAATAGAGATACAGAGAGCAACCAAATAAAATGATCAACACGAGTGTGACGTATCATTGCAGAAATAATAACAGATTTCTTCACATAATAAAGTAGATGTGATTATTGATATAAAACTAATACATTTCCTATCATAAAAAATATTGTGACGGTCTTTAAATGTAAATCAACACATATGTAATATAGGAAAAAAGATATAATACTTTTTTATTACTGTGTTAAAATATAAGGTCTCTGCACATTTAATATGGCAGTAAAAATTGTCTAATTGACGCATGAAATACAGGAAGGGTATTTTTACCGATCTTGTAGTAAGGTGGTTATTGATGGGTAAGGTACTACCCGCTTTGTTTTGTTGAATATTCCGTGTTACATATGTTACAACGATTGGCTTAAATCAGGGGTGGGGAACCTTTCAATTCCTAAAGGTCACGTTTATGTATCTGATTCAACATAAGGCCGCAGTAAAGAAAACGTGGACACCCCCCATTTTTTTTTAAACTGCCGAACATATAATGGGTTGATCATGCTCTTTTTCCAAACGCTTGCGTATAATTTGTTGATAAAAGTGAATATTTTGATTAAATCAAAAGGCTGCATCAGAGTAGCCAAGAGGCCGCAGGTTCCCCATCCACTGGCTTAACTAATTAATACTACAAAAAAAATGCATCCATTAATGGTAAAGGATAGTCAGAAGCTGTGATCATTTCTTTGAAAAAAAAATTGTAGTAAATAAAATTTAAGATTTTCATAAATATTGAACCTTTACACAGTTTGACAACCACTGATCTGCATGCCTAATTATGCAGCGTTGAATGTTTTGAAAGTTATAACGGATTATGTAAAGCATGTTTTTTTTCAAGCAAATCTGGAAATGCCTATTTTATGCTGATGAACGGTATGCGGTACATCTGTATTTAATGTTTTAAGAGTCATTCATTTATGCAAAGTTTTGACACTAGTTTATGTAGTTATCTTTAAAACTTGCCCATTTGAGGGTTTTGAAGAATTGTCCTTATATTAATTATAGTAATTTAATCCTTTTGCTGCTTAGGTGCCAAATATATCCTTAATGGATGGGCAGTGTTAAACAGTGACTGTAATAGTATACATTGAAAAACAAATAAATCAATATTAAATTTATCTATTGTATAGGTTGACTTACACAGCTGGACAGTCGCCTTTGTGGCAGATTTCGATGCATTTGTGTTTTCCACATGAAATATCTTTCCCGCAAGGAAGCCCACAGGAGAAATCGTCTTGATGACAAGGAATCGTTTTACGCATCTGGAATAGAATAATCATCATTACAAAACGGGTTAAAAATAATTGCACTTGTGGATTGGATGGTTTTCACTAGTACAAGTGAAATTGATTTTGTTGAAAATGTAACAAAATACACCTAATACTTTTTTTACACGATAAATTGGTTCCAAATCTGCGTAAAAAAGTATCAAAAATGAATGAAAAAACGTAACGGTGGCGTCCAAAAATTCGCGCAAAAATAAATCACATAAAAAAAAAGGATTGGGTGTACCCCATACAAATTATCTAACCCAGTGCTTCCCAACCTTTTTCATTCCACGGCCCCCTAAATCCAAAAAAAAAACTGCAGCCCTCCTCAATACAAAACATGTTCTGCGGAGGCCCGGGATGCATTGATCTAATCGAAAGTTCATTTAATTCTAAGCCTTACAAAACTCATAAAATTTCAGCAGGGCATGTAGCCAAATGGTCCGAATCATCCTCTTCAGTAAGTGTCCGCTGTCCGAATCCCATACAAACACTTTAATTTTCAATAGTTTTATGGATTTGTGTTTGGAGGCACGGATGTATGTGATGTGTACAAAATTACCCACCTGCTCCAAAAAGAACAGGGTGTAGAGAGTAACAAGCAGTTCTTGTAGTCTCATTCTCTGTTGGAGTGAACTCCATGAGAAGTCTGTATTCATTATATATATTTTTGTTTCCCAGCATATTAAAAAGCAAAAAAATACAAACATCTATGTATTTAGTTCTATATATGGCAATGTTTAAACATAGTTCTGATGATGTCGTCCAACTGAAATAGCCAACAGCTATAGCATATAATTCTTGTAAAACTAAATACTTCCAACTCAATTTTCATGATTTTTTTACTACGATTTTCATTCTACACCATCCAAACATACAAAATTTGCATTGGCCCACGGTCCGTACCTTATGCTTGCCGTGACAGTATCTGGTGGTCAACACGGTGCAAGGCGGGCATGCGTGGGGTGCCGGATGGCAGAGATGAAGAGGAGGGTGTCCACAGGTTCGATTTACCGGGCAGGGCTGTGTGCAAGTTGGCGGACGCGCGCCACATTCCACAGGAGGGTAACGCACTGCAGCTCCACAACGGCATCGGAGTTCATCAAAGCCTGCATAAAACACATACTGTGAACATTTCCTAACACATTTTTTAAAAATGGCTGTGTCGTAAATTAAAAATAAATTACGAGGTTATGCATGTTTGTATTTTTCATATATGTTTTGATACTATAGAATTATTTAATATGCTAAATGGTAAATGTGGCAATAAGGTACAGACTGCTGATGGTCGGAGAATATCTGCTTTAGGAAAGGATAGTAAATTTTCTAAGTTTCATGACTATTTAATAGTGTATAATACTGACTAGTTCTCCAGCATGTATCGCAATGGCCTGAGTGGCAGGTGTCTTCACAGCGGTGAAGTCCACAGCTGAGAGTTCGGTTGCATGGCACCGGGCAGCGATGGTCCACGTCTACGCAGCACAGAACCCGACATCTATGACGGCCGCACGATTGTTTCTGAAAATTCAATGGATTAAAAATATATTCATGGTTATGTCATACTTGGGAAGGTTAAGAATCTAAATTGAACATACTGGGTCGCAGAGTAAAATACTGTTTTCCTTTTGACTTATTGACATGAAAATTCAACAGATTCATAATAAAAAAACGGCTGATTCTCGAATAATTAAGATGAATGGAATTATTTAAAGTATATCTCTCAATAATTCAGTAGTCAAATTGGCAGATGCTTAAAACGTACTGTAATTTGCATAGGATTAAAAAAGACAATTTAAAGCAGGTAAGTTTCATTTCCATTTACTTCTACCACAACAAAGGATATTTTTATTGTAGCATACTGTTAACATTCTTTGACATGACTGTAGATATATTATAAATACCCTATAATTCTTTCATTAACACATTCCCTGTGGAAAAACTGGTGTTTTTCAGATACTCGGTAATGAACGAGATATTTTTACGTAGTGAATGTTTCAACGTTTAAGTTTCCTCTCTAAATAATAAAGAAAAAGTAAAAATAAATTTTCTCCAACCTTGTTGCATTTCTTCCCACATTTGACGTTGTCTTTTTCCTTTTCCAAATTTACGCAGATAATATTTTTGGTCGTACTTCCGCAATGACAAGTCATAACTGTTTTATCCGGACACGGGGGGCAAGGACCTGTTGATTTAGACAAATATAACACCACCATTAACATTGTTTACAAATAGAATGTAATTATTATCAAGACTAGGTGATAGTACATTTATTAATAACTTTTTCTTTTTTAGCATAAAAATAATTACCATCATGGCAAAGACTCTTGCAAGTGTGTTTAGAATCGGGAGGTCCACAGGTGAGCACTTTTGTGCAAACTTTTCCACACAGCGGAACCGGTTCCAGACACGATTTCCTTTTCTGTTCTTGTGTAAGGCTGGAAGGTAAAAACAAATTCTGTCATTGAAAATTTTTAATCGAAAAACTGAGACATGTTAAAAATAAATTGACATGCAAACAATAATCCACAGTTCGGTAAGATCGTTTTTAACGACCAATAAATGGAATAAACATTTATTTTATTCAAGCTTGTTTAATCCAAATTAATAATATTAATAAATTTGATCGTAAAATGGTAAATAACAGCATTCTCCTACACCTGTTGGTTGGCATAAATACTAGAAATATTTTACACATCACTGACGCAAAAATTACTTTTGATATTTTAGTTATAAACTTATATTATAACATACATAATATAACACCCAATTGCAAAAACAAAATAAATAACATAAAACTGCATATTCCACTGTCGGATTATATTTTTTTAGAATAAAAGACATTAGCAACTTTACACTGGGGCGCAATCATCCACGACGTGTGGTCCTTATGCAGAGTAGGCATAAGGAACATACTTCACCTAATCGTTGATGGCTGCGCCCCAGTGTAAAGCTTGCTAATGTGAACACTTGCTAAGCTCAACAAAAAACTATGTATAATATTGAGGAATGATCATTTGATTGAAGTAACACAGGTCTGTGAACCAACCAGTTGGTAAAAACTGATAGACTTCCTTGGATGATGTATTAGTATACAATAAATGAAAAGTATTAAAATTAGCTCACAATGTTTGCCCGCACGGGCACACCAAAACTTTTTCAGGCGTAAGGGGACATCCAGGACAAGCTCCGTCATGGCAGATTCTGTCGCAGTCGTGATTTCCACATTTCAGTTTCCTCAAGCATATCTCTCCGCAGCTAAAAGCCGACACCCCAACCGACTCTGAGTCGCAGGGCAGGCTACGCTTTTCAGCTTTTGGGCAAAAGCATTCTGTAATTGGGAAAATATAGGTTAACAATAAGACATTAACGCATATATGGGAAAGGTGTCAACACACTTTAAGCGAATAAGTAGCTTACTGTGATAGTCAGAGTAGTACTTTTGTATTATAATGGCATAGAGCAGACTTTAGCCATATCTTGGAACAAATACTGTAATAATATATTTTACTGTTTTTTTAGATAACGTTATATTTGCCACACATCTTATGGCAAGAATATGAAATTTGATTGGAATTTCATTTTACAATTATTTTATCTAAAAAGTATTATTTTTTTAATAACTCGTCAAAATATATTGTAGCAGATGGAGCAAAAAAAGTAATAAAACCATAGAAGTTGTAAGGGGACGAAAGAATTGCATATTTACGTTGGTCAACAATCTGCGGACACGGGGGGCATTTGTCTTTGTGGCAAATCTCTGCACAGTGATGTAGTTGACATTGAAGCACTTTTCCGCACTCGCCGCCGCACAGCAGCGGCAGTTTAATCGAACACCGGACCGATTGCGACGAAGCACCGCATTCACATTTTCTACGGAAAAAACAGCGTAAACAAAAATCAGGCCGAAGTGTTAGATTAAGCATATTTTATGAGAAATTACTATTCTTGTGTCGATTAATAGTCAGTCATCGATTTTTGTGAGTGAAAGAAAATATGCTTAACATTTTGAAAATACAATTTTATTGACCAACACATATATTATAATTCAATTGGAGCAATGGTCTTCTGCCGATGATATAATAGGGAATATATTCATAATAGTGCAACTAACATTACAAATCCATTTTTGGTAATTTAATGTTAAATGTGTAAAAAATGATCCAAATATAAGCTAGCTTCAGTGGAACAAAAAGTATATCTGTGAATGACCTACAAAAATTGATGAAAATCAAAACACAAAATATTCTCAACTAAAAACATTGTGCCGTGCTTACTTACGTATGTAAGTATACTTATGTTCAAGTGTTAATCGACAACACAACCGTCTTCTTGGTTTTTAGTATAACTGATGTTTGTACGGTTTACATTCGCTCACTTAATTTCAAACTTTCACTTTTCACTACACACCTCTCCTGTTAAGTTGGTTTTTTTAGACATACTCATAAAGATATATAAAATACCCAGCATACATAGACATAAAAATATTTGTTTCTAGAAGTTTTGAATATGTTTGAAAAAGTGATAAACTGTACGTGGAAAGTGGGAAATATTTGGCATGATATAAAATAAACCTAATTCATCAAAGAAAGAGAAAAAAACGAAATGTTTGAATCATTAAACCTTAAGCCAAATTTATCAGTATAAAGAGCTTCATTTCTGAAATATACCTTCAATAATTAACAGTTTAAATAATATGATAGAGAATATATTTTTTTTATTTTGATTGAGATTGAATCATATTTGAAATGATTCAAATTTTATATTTTGGTTAGTCAGTTTCTGATAAGAATATTTGTTTATTTACTGCAGTTATAAAAATGATTGAATAAATAAATTTCCTTGTCTGATAAGACATTCAAATACTTGAAATATGGTTTTACCTAAAGTCACAATTCGAAAATACATTACACAATGCAGAATGAATTGACATCATACAATTTCATCATTTATATATTAAGATCTAATTACACAGAGTGATGCAATCTTGATTATTGGATGGATAGTCATTCACAGCTGATTCTTTTAACTTATTACGCAGTAAATTGTTATAATTATAATCTGTATAGATTGATACGAGTTGATGTGAGTATGAGTGACCAAATCTGTCAGATGCATATAGTAATAATTGTATATGTGTACACAAACAATGAATGCAATATGATTATTTTTAGAATGTTGTACATAGTCAAAGTCGGTTGCCGTGATGAATTGAAATCTTCAGTAATATAAGATAAAGCTAGACAAGATATTGTGGCTGGTGTACCAGTAACCATGAAGCCCTTCAACCTTTCAACGATTCGTTTTTTTTTATAAACAATTTAAAAAGCAATGAATGCGGGGAATTTTTAAAACCAACGAAATAAGAATAACATTAAAGAGCGATAAATACAGGAACAGTATGAGTTAGGTAGTAAAGGTTTAATCTTCTATACTTGCAGCTTGAAGTTCTTGTTATATACGACTGTTAAATAAAAAGCATACTATGACAAATTTGGATTACTGTGTGACTAGGCTGTTCTGATCGCAATGCAGTGGTGGCGGTTTCTGGAACTAATACGAAACCAACACTGGCCCTGTGGAAAGGATTAAGTGACAGGACAAGCAGCACTCTGATGTATCGTTCAGCTTAGAGTAAATTACCGTGTTCCTCCTATTAAAATGTATAAATTTTATATTATCATATGCACACGACTTAAAAATATTTACTAACTAGTTCGTCAATCTAAGGCGATAATTACTTTTGCACCGTAGCATTGCACAGCGGACAAGGTCCCGCATGACATAGTAGAGTGCACGGATGTCTATCGCACGAGACTCGCTTGGCACAAGTGTCGCCGCAGGTATGAGCGGCGTCTCCTCCTCGCGACCATTCAGGATTAGCGCGCTTACTGCAAAAACAGCGGTAATCTCGCGGCACTGTGCTCATTTTGTTTTGGCATGCCGGACACCTCCATTGACCATCTATTATGAAATCAGAAAAAAATATTTCATTTTTGTGAATGTTAGATACGGCTAATTTTAAAAGCCTTTTGTTGCATTGTTGTTATATATTTTATGTATACATTAGTTAATTATTTTACGAGGAAAGCAGTGTTGTCTTGAAAATACTTGATTCCTTATTCGCACAGAAGATTCAAAATAACTAGTCTGAGAAATCGAACCGTTATCTTTTTAAAACCGATTGTTTTGCTAGAAAAAGTAAAAAAAACGGAAATATTATTAAAACTGAATAAATCTATTGTGTTCCGATTTATTTACTTACTTTGCAAATTTATTTTTAGAAATCCTAATTTTATTTAACACTTACTACTGAAACGTCAAAAATAGGACAGAGAAGTGACAGGGTAAAAAGTGACTCCAGGCAAATTTGTAATATTTGCATTGCATTTATTGAGGTGTCATTGAAGATTACAATAAATATCAGTTAGATATTATTGGTATTTAGTGAATGGTTGAAATAAGAAGAATTTAACAATGTAAATGTACCCTGCTAGGAACTCAAAAGTTTAGGTAAAGTAACTTAGGCCCACCTCTCATTTTACTATGACGAAGGCTTAGTGCAAGAACCGTCATTTACTTGAAATTTAGTTAAATATCATAACATTCTCAATTCGATATCTTCTATAAATGCAAGAAGTCTCAAACTTTTATAAACGTCACATTTGACAGATTTCAAGCAAATAAATTATGTTTAATTGATTCCAATAATTCCTGAAAGAGCATTTCCACAGAAGTTGTTTGATGAAAATTAAGTAAGTAAATCAGTTAATCAACTTTATTTTTCGGAGTGTATAAGGATAGAAGGATGGGTTTAAGATGCGACTAGTGAGACTAGTAAAAAAAAATGGAGGTTTTTTTAATTACCTGCGATACTGCTGTTTGCCCATTTTATGACACACTTCAGGTGCAAGACGTGGTAGCAGTTGGAACATGACCAGATGGAATCAGACTGACGAACGCGGTCACAGCAAACCAAACATTCAAGCGTGCCACGATTTAGCTGATCCGTCAGCCGATCTCTCTGGGAAACGTCTACATTTTCTGTCACATCTAAAATCATAGAAATAATTATAAGTTTAAGGTTTGAATTATTTATTGGTTTAGTATTTGCATTCATTATGTTAATGGTCTGAACAAGAAATAGAGTATGATATTTAAATTAGACAGAATAAACACATTGACATGTTTTAGTTGAAAATGCTCTTGATGAGCGAATGTGTAGTGCTATTCCTGCGTTTTTTTTCTATTTTTAACAACTTGAAATACTCAACACAAACACGATTTGAGTATACAGACCGTCCAACACAATCACACGTAGAATATGTTAGACCTTCCAAAATATGAGAATAGCACTTCTGGTCTTGATCATATGTTAAAATTGTGTGGAGTTACAAAAAAATGTCTTATTTTTATAATAATAATGTCGTTCGACAAAGCATAGAAAGTTAACACCATACAAGTGATTATGCTCGAGTAAATTAAGGAATATTGGATTTTTGGCACTCCTGTAGTGACATGGGTGGATCAACCATGAAATGAAGAATAAACATTGTACATGATAGGGTTAAAAAAATATTTTTTATGACATTTTTAAATAAATTATTACTGCACCTTATTACTGTTGATGACATGATCAACTCAGAGTGAAAGATTGGAACAAGCAATTGCCTTTTGAATGGTTGATTTCTGTAAATTATGGATTTAGAGATATTATCTAAATAAAACAAGATAATGGTAATAAATATCATTTGCTCACCTTTATTTTCATAGTTTGATTTTTTGGTTTCATGCCTCGGGTTAACTTTCACTTTCGCGGTTGAATTGTTTTGAGAGTATCCACGCGATTCTCCTTCATCGCCTTGATCCTTTCTCCATTGAGAGGACGACCCGCGCTGCTGAAATGATTCATTCATACTATATGATGGTTTCGTTTGCCGTTGATTACCATAATGGTTTCTTTCTAACTCTTGGTTATTATGATTGTCATTTTTTATTCCTCTATTTCTATCATTAGAATTATTGAAATCTCTTTCTGAGCCATCGTTAAAGTTTGAACTTTTACCTTTCTCATAAGGTTCTCTTTTGTTTTTGGGTTGATCAACGCTTCGACCTTTTCTGCTACCGTTGTCCTTCCTATTGTTGCTTACATCTTCATCCCTAGATACAGAATTACTATTGTATACAGTGAACGAAGAGCCTCCGGCTGAATTAGCAATCTGCGAATCTTGAGGTTCTTCTTCATTCCTGTTTTTACGTCTCCAGTTAACATTATCCCTTCGATCCCTAGGATTTTGAGCATTTTTAGAGTTCCAGTTTTCAGATCGCGGAGCTGATCTGGATGTGTTCTTTTGAGGAAAAGGTTCTACCGTTGCGGGTCGCACATCCCGCGGTCTACTTGCTGCGTCCTCATGGTTCACTATATTTTCTCGGTTCTGGGGTACAAATTCGATAGCAGTCGCCGTCAGCTTGGAAGTGGAAGCTATGTCTAGAGGGGTTTTCGAATTCCCTGTTCTGTCTGTGTTGAAAGTCTTTTTTTCCCTATGAGGTTTGCGGTTGGCCGGAGGCCTCGGGACGGAAGCGCCGTTTTCTTTATTTTCTAAAAGGCCACCGGCATTATTGGCCGCGTAATCTTGAGGATTAGAAGGCACTCGGATTTTGGCCGGCGGATTCCGGTCTTGATGATTATTTTTATGGGGCCCGTTCCTACCTCCTGGGCGCGGAGTTCGTCGTTCGCCAGGGTCCGGGTGTCCCGAATATCCGGCGGCGTCGTTTCCTTGGGTGCTGGAATGCTGGAACTGGGTCAGGAAGGCGTCAAAATTGACGTATGGTTGAGGAACTCGCCCGTAGGAACGGTCATTGGATCGCCCTTCATAATAGCCTTCACCGTTCCATTCGTTCCTTCCATGCGCGGCTCCTTCGTTCTGCTGATGGCCTTCATAATATCCGTTAGTGTTCCACTCCCCCATCTTTTCGATCAGTCTTATATGTTTTAATAATACCTATTTTACGATAACTATGATTTATGAGAGAAATATGACTTGGAAAGTCTAGTATCGTTTTCCCGTTGAAAAATATATATAAGGATAACGATACGTCCGGAGTGCGGGACCGCGGCCGAAGCCGGACTAGCGCGGAGTCGTCTCTGGACCGTAGAAGATTTTATTTCTTCGTTAGCTAAAACAAAAATAAAAGTGTCATATTGTTGTGTCAACGAGGTTACTTGCGGCGGTTCGGAAGTTTACGAGAGACTTGTTTCTAATATCTTAGAAATACGTACCTAGGAATGAGGGTCGGATAACCGACGGAAGACTTAAAAATAACAAATAATCGAGAAAAATTTGCTGACGTTACGAAATGTTGCACAATATGAATATGACAACGGGTGACGACTCGCAGAATATTTTGCCCGATTCCCAGCTTCATCCAATTTTAAGAAAACCAGAATTGCCAGATGGTAAAATTGTTCCAATTGAACAAATATTTTATTCCTTTTGCAAAGAGACAGTTTTTTTTAATAAATAACATACCATTTTAATGTTTATGAAATAATTGATTGAATTTTTCCATTTGTATTTCATACCAAAGAAAAAGTCTTTAATCAAAAACTTGTCAAGAAGTGCGTTCTGGCACCTTGTGTTTTTAAAAAAAGGACTGTTTACCTTAATACTTCTCAAATTCGTATTTATGCCCATACAACTGTATAATGCACCCACTCCTGAAATAATCTATATGCAAGCGGTCACAAGAACGAATAAATTATCAATACTGATCAGTATTTTTTAAATAATTCTTTGACATACATTAACATACATAATTGCAATAGAAAATAATGATCGTCTTATGTAAATTTTGTTTACATTTATAATGTCCGTCCCTTGATGTATAGGCTCCTGTCCTCTTCGTTCATTTATTATAACTGTCGAGTTTGCTGTTACGTCGAATCGGTGAAATTGCTTATTTCACGCAGTCGGCAGAAATTTTGCTGAATGCGTGAATTTGGCAAGCCCGTTGTCTATTGCACGCATTCGGTCAAATTTCTGCCGACTGAGTGAATTCGCCAGGGTGTATAATTATTGTCTATGTCAGTGTATAAATTCTTTAACTGTCAACATGACAGTTGAAAAAATAAATTTGACACAAAAGTCAAATTTAGCTTGGCTGTAATATTATCATTATTGTTTTTAATTATGAATGCAGAATGATTGATATAAACGCGTCCTGAAAAGACTATATTTATATACCATGTTCCAACCATTTTTCACGAACTAACTAAAAGGGCCGATCTTCATATGGAGAGCGCTAAATGTGGATCCTGCCGTGGAATTCGCCCAATGATAACGGTTTATTTTGAACAGCACATTTTCGAAATGTCGTTCTATCCAATGGAAGCAGCTTATTTTAAGCCGCGCGTGAATGTTCTGATATCACCACGTTTAAAAATTCGATATTTCTTGGTGTATAGCTGAAGTATTGTATCACCATAAATCATAATACATATTCGAAATTTTTCGAATAATCAAAGACTTTAACTCGACTATTGCAAACTATGATTATAGGGCGAAATATATCGTTGTATCGAAATGAATCGTTGGATCGTGTGAACTGAGTGAGAGCAATATTCTTTGGAGCTGATTTGATCAATTGAATCATAATGATTAAATCTTTTCAAGTCTGACCTTGAAAATCTTTTTGAATTCTTTAATACATTAAAAATATTATGTTATCGATTTATCATAGAATAATATTTTGCTTTTTTTTCATACATTTTGATAAAATGTGCAATTGATTTTTTATTGAAAAATTGCATTTGATTTTTTATATATTTTGACTATCTTCCATACTAGATAAAATGTATTTTAAATATAATTTTATTTTTTCATAATGTATGAGAATATATTTTAACTATTTTTCATACATTTGGATAAAATTTGCAATTAATTTCGATTATCCTATATGTGATACGGCTTCTCGAAATTTTTAGAGTCAACACCCCTGCCCTCTGTTTTGATGATTTTTGTCATCCTATATGAAACACGGTTCCTGTTTAAACACGTCCCGAATTCACGTTTTTTTCCGATATTTGCGTATTTTTTTACAATCTCTTTTTATTTTAATTCTTAAAGAGGACTGGGTGTACTCTTAAAAAACTATTTAGAGAATTAATTAAGCTAAAACCTTCTGGCTTATTCGATAAATAAGTTTGCATTTGATTTTCCACGGCAGTAAATATCTGATTTACTAAATATGCAAAAAAATCCCCCCGTTGAGAGCAACGGGCTTACAGCTAGTACATTATAGAAACGTTACCCGTTGAGGTTATGTTGTACAGTGCTGCGTCCATACGAACGTTATTTTATTTTATTGGATGCAAAAATGCGAGTAAATTTAATTACTAATGTTTATAAGCTTCCAGCCACTATGACAGTTTATTCTTATACCATAGAGAGTTCCAATATAACTTATGGTTTATTTTGCCAGCTGTCACAGGGAGACATTTCAAAGTCGAAAATAGATCTCTAAAATGACTCCCGATGAGTTGATGTCTACGGGTGCTGCCTATCATATTACAGTTTTAACTTATTTGCAAGTTGTATGGAGATGAACGTCATTGTAGTTAATTAACAATATGTTTTTATATACTATGAAATGACATTTGATTTAGTTGCAAAAAACACAGCCAGAGCGCTGTGATCATAGACAACCTACATAGTTTCTATCAATCTACGTTGCTGAATGCATGAAATAAGCAAAAGATTTTATGCCGAATTCACACAGTCGGCAGAAATTTGACCGAATGCGTGAAATATGCAACGGGCTTGCCGATTTCACGCATTCAGCAAAATGTCTGCCGACTGCGTGACATAGGCAATTCGGTGTAACATATATAAACAAACAAAAGTAGCTGTTTACTTTCTAAATATTATCAAAAGTAAAAAAAATACAAAATGATTATGGTGGAACAGTATTATTGCTTTAAAATAGTATTTTATTAAGGATATAATTGAAAACTGAATAATATGTCCTATGTGCAAAATTCAATATAAAGGAAGTTGCAAAAGAATTTTTCGTATGTGCAGAAAATACGGAAAACTATTATTTTCTATTAAAATACCAATAATTAATAAAAAAAACATCAGCAAAATCATAAATAAATAAGTTATACTAAAATTTGAAAAAAGCAATTTGTTTCGTTATTTTTCTTTCTCGATTATCTCGAAATGTAATTTTCGCTGCACAGGACGAATTGACTGTGCAGCGACGTTATATTCTGCGTTTTTCCCAATTTCCCGGGTTTATTCTCGGTTTTTTCCACCGATTCAAAATTCTCAGGTTTTTTACATCATTAATTAGATGAAACATTTATCATTAATTCAAATATTTATAATGAATATTTTTTTTATTTTCACTGTAAATTATGATTTTTTCGATTACCCGGACTACCTTCAGGTCCAAACCAACATACTGGTAGCAAATTGAACTTTTTATATAGATTATATAGTTGATGGGGACCACTGACGACAAAGAAAATAAATGATAAGTTTTGTTTTTAAAAGTACAACAAACTCTATCCTACGACTATCCTTGTGCGAATTATCCGGTTAGCAGATTATCTCGCAAATACCACTCTTAGAATGGTACGGATATTTGGATTTTTTTTTTTGATTTTTAGTAGAATTCTGAAAAAATACATAGAACGCTTCGTACGTTTTACTCGCTACGTCAAATCTTTTTGATCACTGAATGTACGACTATTAGTGCAATTGATTAAAATCATACGACGGAAGTCTTGAAAGAATTTTTGACATTTTCTACTTACATATAATCAATCAACAAAAAGTGTTAATAGGTAAAAAAAATCGAAATGATTTTTCAGAACGTATCAAGGGTCTTTGTCATATTATTTGACTGAGATTTACTCAAAGGGGAAATTGTTAAATTAATGGCGTTTCTCGAATAAGCAAACTTTAGCACTTATAATACAACTCAAAGAGGTTATTATTCCAGTTATTTGTTTTAGAATCCCAAATATATGCCGAAAAAAATATGCAACAACATTTTCCTAATAAAATTTCTAAATTAAATTCCATTACACCCAGCTTGAATCTAGTAATTACAAACATATTATTTAAAAAAATGGGCACTTAAGTCTTTATAGCGGCTCTGGTCGTATTTTGTAAACGATATAAAGCTTTCGTGATACAGTCGGCGCTTTCCACTTTTCTATTTCAAAGTTAAATGAACACTGTCAGTCGATACAGTGTTGGTCGGTTGTTCACTCGCATGGCGAATATTACATACATATTACTATATATTGACTACTGGCTGGCACTTATCATTAATATTATCAAAATGTCACGACACAGCGAAGTAATGAATCACCATTGAATCAATTAATTTCATTGCTCTCTTCATATTCGTGTAGCAATTTTCATTCGTTAATCGCCGTATGTTAAAAACGGTAATATTTTATGCTAATTAGACGATTGAGAGTAGTCACATTTTATGTGAATTAAGAAAAGTGACTTAGTAATCTTAATATTATCAAAACAAAATTAATGTGTGCGAAAGAAAAAAATAATTATTTCTAACACTTCTTTTCGAGAGAAGAATTTTAAATAAGTCAAGTAATTTGATGATTTAGAAAACATTCAAATAAATTGAATTAGATTATTAAGAAAGGATACGTTTTTTTTATCAAAATTTGAAAACATACCTGTGTATAAATTATCCATCTAATCGTGTAACGATTTCTAAATATAACAGATTTCTCTGGTGTAGACCTTGTGTTCCTCTATCTTTCTCACATAATATAATATATTTGTAGCTTTAATTAAATTTTTGGCAACTTTCAATTTGTAAATAAATGTAAATATACCAACATAGTATAATATATTATGTGGGTTTTTCAAATAAAATTTACGGCTGTGTAGAAGTTAACCATATTTTGAATTTTTTCATTTTAACTTTAAAATGACAATTAAGAGAACACATTTCTTTTTGTATTTTTTCAATGGATTTTATGTTTCATTAATGAAACGAATACGTAAAAAATAAATTTATAAATATTTTTTCTAGTGCTGAGTGAATACTTTCGATTGTTGGTTCAAGGAATACATAATCTATAGCTGACGAAGGTAAGTTTATTCTAAACATAATATGATCGATCAGTGGCGGTTCGACACCTAACTTTTTTGGTTAGGCTAAAAAAGTTTTAGCGTTTACAATCTACGAATGTTTCTACTTCATAATTGGTGGAGGCTCCAGCCCATGGAATTCTCTTTTGTTGTTTTTATGTATGAAGAAGCTATGTATTTTACTTAAGCCCGCCCAATATAATTTAATGTAGTATGGTTTTGGTTATTTTTTTTGTGCGAAGCGATAAACAGAAGTAAGTTGAAATATTGCTCCAATTGACATCAAGCTGCCTGTAAATTATTCTTTGTTGGTGTTTTCATGTATGTAATATATATTTTTAAGCCAAATTTTGTTTCAATGTCAAGAAATTTAAACAAACGTATTTTGAGGGAGTATTGTATAAAAAGATTTGTTTTACCTGGGACAAACTAGCCCAGACTTACTTTTTATTCTTAATATGCATGCAAAAGAGAATTCGAGATTTAGAGAATTGGTCTTATAATGACAGAAAAGAATCAATGTAAAGATATTGTATGAGTTTCTGATAGGTTAGTTACGTTTTATTTAAATAACGGATTTTTTTTATTTAAACACCGTCCTAATTGCTGTCTATTTTTATTAAGTCAAAGCCGACTTTGAAAAGGATGTTAAGTTATTTTAGTTGAAAATGTTAGGGTGGGCTGGAGGGGGCTCGCAGGGGCTCGCGCAAACCCCTTGTTAAATATTACTCAGACCGGCGAGCCCCTTGTTGAATTTAGAAAAAACATTATTCTCAGATCTTTTCGTTATATAATCTATAAATATGCAATATTAAACAGTTGTGATGTACATTTGGTATTTCTGAGGTACATTTTTCAGCTATTGACATTGATTAAATTACGACATACTGCGTACTGCTACAAAATATAAGTGTATAAAGTAACATTCGATAGCTTTAATAATTGTTTTGTATAATTGCATATGAGTGATAAATAAATTCACACCTTCCCCAGAATATCACGAATAGCTATAATATTTAGCGAGCCAATTGTTACCGTATTGGCAGCCCACCGCTGGGCTGAGCCTATCTAATGCAGTACATAGAAAAGCCACTGTGAGCGTTCCAAGATATATAAAACAATACATAAATAATCGGAATTAGGACTATATCATATTCCATAGAAATGTAAAAAAAATCTAGCGTTATTACTATTAAGAATTTACCTATTTTTTTCTTATGCCGCATTCATTGTTTTATCGGACTTCCATAGCGTTTAATTTACTGGTCACTTCAAAAACGATATATCTACTGTTGTTTTCATAGTTCTATTTAAGCAAGAACTAACGCATAATTTGGACAAATAATGAAAAATAACTTCGTTCGTTCGTTAATAATTTCGTTTTGTGATAAATAAACACTCCATCACCTGTTAAAATACCACAATTTTAAGGTATTCTACTCGTTGGTGTAGTCAGTGATGTGCTGCTAAAATTGTATCACCTTGGTAAACACCAACCCCCATTTTGTTTCAAATTAAAAAAAATATCATACATTACAAAATTATTTATTTACATTACATAAATTCATTCCAAATAGCGTTTTGATTTTCATTCGAAGCATTAACGGTAACGGGTCTATTCGTCTATCATCTGCTGTATGATGGTGGGTGGTGACTTCTGAGCCATGATTAAACGAATGGTGTCGATCTCAGAATTACTATAATTTTTAAAAAAAACCATATTTTAAGAACCAGCTCTCTGAACCAAAATTATTTCAGCAACCGGCTCGGCAGAGCCGTTGCAAACCTATAGCAGCACATGACTTGGTTCATTATTTTTTTTCCGAAACAATGAAAACTGAAAACGTAAAAATATTTTATAGATTAAACATTTTAGTTCATTCATAGTATCCCCGAGTTGTGTCCACGATGATTTGAAATTACGACGACGAGTTTGCATAGAGGTGTCAGCAGTGTATTTAATGCCTAAATTATTTCACAATACCTCTGATCATTTGTTTTATTTATTTGTTTTAAAAAATACTGTATCAGTAGGCTGGCTGGCATGGCTGAAATGGGTTGCTGGCCGAGCGCCGTCTCGGATGACTCCTCTCCTAGGATATCTAATAATGGCCGTCCTCGACCATATACTCCCGTAAGTATTTTTTAAAAAATAATTAAAATTAAATTGTGTGAACCATTATATTGATATTGCATTTAGCTTAGGACTTTTAACAACAAAGATGTTAAGATATTATGGGTACTGGATTCAAAATTATGCTATGCGATTCTTTTATGGGATGGTTTGCAAGATTAACTATGAATTAATAAACAAAAACAACCAATGACATTCTTATATCCAATTCCTCGACGTTACCGAAACCTTCACAAAACATAATGTAATGAATTGTACATAACAACTTAAACTTAAAATAATTTGATTTTCATAATCTCATAATTGTTCTCGTTCCGGGAAACACAGAAGTCAATCTATTACATTTACTACGGTAGTTTTCAATAGTTAGGATGTTAGAATTGATGAGAATATGTATTGCTTATCTCTTCTAAGCTAGTATACTTATATGTGTAGCTAAGTTAATATGCGTGCGGTGGTGGATTTAGCACATGAGATGCCCCTGGCGCAACAAAATTTGGAGGCCTTGTTTTTCGCATAACATAAAAACGTCATAAAATTCCATGTAAAATAATAAAAATATAACAACATCTGAAAAAAGTATGTGGGCTATATAGTATTAGCTATTTATGAGCCCCCTTATATTCGGTGGTCACATGCATGCGTCTCATTCGCTTATAAAGTAATACACAACCGCGTACGTGTTAACATAGTCCTGAAGGAGACGCAGGCCGAAATAGCTATCCACCATTTATGAAATATTTTTTAGAGCTAAATTACTTTCATATTTTTTCACAACAACAGTTATATTATATTCCTTCTGGCTGCTCAATATATAACCGTCACTGTATTATACAATATATATTTAAGCTTGGAATTGTAAAATTGTTTTCGATAAAAATAATAAACAAAAATACATAGGTAAAATTCTGCTCATTTTGTCATGTTTTGCTTAATATCCCAAAAATGATTTTACTTTAATAAACAAATTGTTTGCTCTACAACTGTAGAACATTCTGCTATCTAAATCGTCGCATTAGCCCCTTTTACGCGAGGTAAATGTAGTATGCCATTATCGATTAAGTACTTTAATAATTACAAAATAAACACGCGAAAGCCTTGCTTAGGTATTTAAAATACAGCAATTTATCGAAGTAATTTGTGTCACAATTGATAGAATTTTACCCTAGGAATTGACATTATTATTAAAAAAATGGTTATAGGTTCTAGAATACAGAGGTCTCTGAAAGGAAACAGTAACAATATTCTTACCATTATTTTTTAAACTTTAATTGTAAATAATCATTTGAATTTTGAGCGCCAAATGTAGTGAAAGTATTCAGTTACTTTTGAGTGAATGATGGAATTCTTGATTGAGCATCTCAATTGAAATTGCTTAAAAATAATTATTTGCAAGTCAGTCGTGAGTATAAAAAATAAAGATGAGATTAGAAAATTAGCAGTTAGATAACTACTTCGTTTTCAGTATTGCATACGGTGTGGTCGAGAAGAAATAAAACAAATACAGACGTTCATATTCGGGGATTAAAGATTTAAATCTCGTATCATGTGTTAGATGAAAACCCAGGAGATTTGTTAAATATTTATCAGATCTATGGAGTCGTGAAGAAATAACACGACTCCGACTATACCTTAAAACCCAACTTAATTATTTTTTAGGCTTAGTAGCATGCAGTGGCGCCACTTTTGACCCTTGCAATTTGAGCACACATTTTTTAATAGAAGGATTCGAAGTTGTTAGTTTTTTTCGAGCACGATTCCAGTCAAAACAGTCTGAATCCACGACTCCGACTCTGTCTCCACAGCCCTGGTATATAATAGATGCAAATAAAACACATGATTTTGAGCTGTGCACGACGTCAACTTTATTGAGAATTTCTATCCGTTGAAAATACTGTCATGTCCAACTCGGGCCCTGTGTGGTCCTTTTGAGGCTTCCAAATTCTTAAGATTTTGAATTTTGTTATTGATAAAATAAAAAAAAGCAACAAAAATATGCTAATAAAGTCGCAAAATTAATCAAAGTATTCGATGATAGATTTTCATACATGCAAAAGCATGGGGAAATGTTTACAAATTTCCTTACCACGTTTGGTGACAAACCGCGAACCTTTTTCAATTTTGTGGCGGCCCCTAAATCTTTTTCTCAACCATATTTTTTCCCTTAAAATATTTATTTAATAAATGTAACTAAGCTTTTTCTTCAATGCAGGAGAGTAAATCGGTTCATAGAAACAGGGTTAAAATATTATGTCAAATTAAAAAAAAAATACATAGTTGCAAATTAACAAAGACCAAGAACGCATTAACTTATGAATTGCATATAAATGAAACATAAATATTTCACAACGAAACTATTTTTAATAAGCAAGTACTAATAATCCTTTTTTTGTATGGCTTATTTATTTTCGAAATAACACGGTCAAAATAATATAATGGAACCTATTACTCATGTATCTAAATTCTCTTAATCTTTTTTACACGGTAATAGGTTGTTTTACATGGAACGTACATATGTTCTGTATAAAAAAGGATTAAGTGTACTTTAAATCATTTTTTTTCTTTGCGGCCTGAACCCACGATAATTTGTTTTATGCAGCCCGCTAGAAAGTAAAGGTTGTGCATCACTGGTGTAAAGGCTGAATCTGCGCCTACAGATTTACAAATGGAGCTTATAGACCTGCAGTCGAGTATTGAAATTAAAGCCATGTTCGATGGGAATAAAATCATGGTGTGGAGTCGTGTCAAAAAAGACGACTACGACTCCGGGGAAATTTTTCAAAATTTTCATTTTAACTTATAGATATGTATACCATCAGATTATTTGTAGTCAGCCAAGCATGGAATGGCATTACTTTGTACTATTTTGTTTGAAAACACTTAAAAATATTTTTCAAAAAAAAATCGACTCGCTCATTTTTCACGACTCCAACTCCACAGCCCTGAATAAAATACAGGAAACTACAATATCAAAAATATATACTTGGAGATAAATTTAAAAAAAAGGAAACTGGCAATGTGTATTATAGCTGCATTTGGCATCAAATATCAGTTGAACATCGCTGGCGTAGACAGTAATTTTCAAAAAATAATATAATACCTTTTCATCAGTGGCGGTTCCTGACCTAAAATCTTGGGTGGGCTAGAGAAAAGCATATTTCTACTTCACCTTATACATTAATCTACAAGCAAATTAACAAATACTACGATACTACTGCAATGCATAAATTATTATATAATAAAATCAATGCTAATGTAACTAAGAAATAATAGAATAATAACACGGAATCCTTTAATTCGTCTCTTTCAAAGTGAAATAACAAGTACCTACTAAAAGCAATACAGAACTGTCACACTGAAAGTCAATACCTGTCACTTTCATACAATACAACGATATTGGTTTTGTGTTTCAATGCATAAGTATGTGTAATGGGCTGAATCAGTTCAGCCCCCAACGATCAACAGAAGTTTGACAGATTGAAACACAATCCTTTGTGTTTGATGACGTTTCCGTACATACAAATATAAAAAAAATCTAATCGTGCTTGATTGCGCCCCAGTGTAAAGAAAAATTTCATGATATTGTCTGTGGTTACGGTCTAATCACATAATAGCCCCTGAGTGGTGTTGCCAGAGTGACGTTGCCTTTTCCCTGTGAAGTATTTATAGGGTTATTGTGCCGGCTCAGTTTAAAATTGTAATACAAAACACAATCGGGAATATGATTGTAGGTAGACGTAACATTGTCTTATATTGACAGAGGATAATTAAAACAAAGATATTAAGTATATTCATTTGGGAAAGGTTAGTTACGCTTATAAATGTATTTATTTTGTTCAGCGGCCGAATTGCTGTTCATTTTTATTCAGCCATCTAAAGTTTTGGGTGAAAAATGCAGGTCGGGCTTAGCCCACCTAGCCTAGTACCTAGAACCGCCACTGCTGTACATCAATAATTGGCAGTTGACACACGAAAAATAATTTAAAAAACTCTGTCACGTAGTAAGTTTTCAACATTTTCTTATCAATGCAAGCACTGATACAATTATACTGTTCGTAAATGTCAGCACACATCCCTTGCAAATCCAATCTAATGTTTATTTGTATCACATTTTTTTTTTTTTTTTATTAATCCATGTCCGCTCCCAATGTGGAGCATATGGCCTCCTAATGGAGGTATCTTAACAGAAGTTTTTTCTACGAGAACTGTTTGTTACTCAGTCGCTCAACCTCACTTTTTTCAAAGTGAGTAGGGAAAGAAGGATAAGGCTAGAACAGGACTAGTGGTTGGCTAATCGCTATTCTAGTTATTAAAGGATCAGAAGGATTGGAGGAGAGGAAATGATGTAAATTGACATCACAAACACCCAGTCTTCGATCACAATTTGAATTGAATAATTTTCAAATTCACTGTGATCTGACCGGGAATCGAACCCAGACCTGCGTGATCGGTAGAGCAAGCTCTTACCAACTGAGCCACAGCAGGCGACAAATCTAAGATTTAAGAAAAATTTATTAAAGATTTTAAAAAAATTTAAGATGTATCACATATACAACATCTTAAAACTTAAAACATGTTTGCAAGCATGGACGAAACATAATCGTTTTTTTATATCAAAGTATTTGCGATAGTGTATAATATAATATTTTACTTTCAGTCGAATGATGGATAACAGTTCAATTGCAACACGCAATATGAACACACAAATCATATATATGGGCAATCCCCGGCCTTTTATCAGCCCTGACCAATTTCAGCGTAGTTAATACATTTTAAAAACAAGGACCATGAACTCTATGGACATATGTACATACTAAGATAAGACATATAATTGCTATAAGTTGTTATAATTTTCCAATCTTAACAACTTATAGCAATATCCCGAATAATTGTTATGGTGATGATTTAAAGCAGTGATTCCCAAACTTATTATGCTCACGGACCCCTTCATGGAGAAAAATTTGACCACGGACCCCCAAGGGAAATAACACCCCCAAATTAATTTTGACCGGCCACGGACCCCCTGAGCGGTCTCAGGGACCCCTGGGGGGTCCGTAGGAACCACTGATTTAAAGGGACTTATAGATTACTTTGATTAAGGTTTGCCGATTTTTAACACAAAGACTCAACATTCGCGATACTTGTTTGTCTTATCACTATAATCGATACTGATGTAAATAATGTGAATTATTTTTTTTGCTTGAAGAAATATATACAAATTTACGTGCATTTTTAAGAAATGTATGTTTTCTCGGCAGCACATATATGCATGTGTGAACAGTTTTCTTAATCGATGAAATACAATATATCAAAAATTCGGACAAGGATAACAGACGAAAACCTAGAAAGTTCTATGCGATTATCCTTGAGTAATACCATAGTCAATATTAATAATCTTGTTGTTCAAGTACAAAGTCTTCACATTGATTATTTTTTTTCTTATTATAATATGAAAAAATTGTAGGACTTTAAGGCAAACTATAGTATTATAAATAAACGAAATATCAATTAACAACTTGTTTTCATTCACTTGATATAAATTAATTTATTTACTTATTTGGTCCGACCCTTCCTTGAAGACTATATGATAATTTGGCATTTCAAACTAGAAAAGGTTGCCCACGTCTGCCATAAATGAATGGTGAAATCGCATTCTCCGGATTAACGTACGACTTTTTACCGAGCACTGCAAAAATTAATGACTCATTTAATGTAACATTTTGCTTCATTTATTAATTGAGTTGGCATACATTTAAGAAATAATTTAATTGGGATAACCTAAAAATCTTTCATTGCATAATATTAAAGTAAAAGATGTGAAAGTATATTGTTCTACAGCTCTTATGAAATAAAGTTGATTATCGAATCATATGACGCAGTGTTTAGCGTTGTTGGCTTCCGTACTGGGACTCGAACCCGTAGGATCCAGTGTGAGAACAGAATTTTATCGGGGTATTTTTGATGTCTAAACATTCTCTCCCACCCATCCGATCCTTCAATAACTGGGCGTAGCAAGAGCGACAAGTTAACCACTAGTCCTGTCCTAGCCTTATTATTTTATCCCTTCTACTCTTCTTTTATCTCTAGTGAAGAGTAAAAAACAATAATCTGTTGAGATAACTCCACATCACTGGGAGCGGACATGAATAAAAAAAATTGTCGATTACCATATTTTATACACTGATTATCTTATATTATTTAAGATTTGAATTTTTGTACTCTCCCATTCGTTTTGTCACTAAGCCCGGGTCGTTAATAACAAAACGTGTGGGATTTTTTTTAATAATTATTGTGAAACTAAAATATAAATGTTACTTTTCTATTTCTTTAAAAAATGAAGTATTAATTACGTCATGTAGTTTTATTTTTATTTCAGCTCTGTACTGTTTCGGTATTTAAAAGTAAAGGAAAGCAAGGGCGTAAAAGTAATTTATGTTATCTGTGGTCTATATTGAAACAGTGATTCGAATCTTTTCACTCATGTAAGAGTCTATCAGGTATAAATATGTACACATACATTACATTATAGCTCATAATAATTATGTATATATACGGGCATTGATTTGATTCGAACATTCGATTCACTGACTCATCATGATTGATGTTGAGTATAAACTATCTTGTCAATATAATCGTCCCCTGTCGAAGCTAACACGCAGTGCCTTTTACTCAGCCGATGTTTTGTTTTTATATTACATATATTACCACAGCTAAATAATTGTTATGTTATTAATAAAAAAAATATTTGAAAAATAAAATAAAAGCTATTTCATTCTCTTCTGCAAAGACTGACAATAGATAATGAAGATTGAAGAAATGTTTAACAAAATACTGATGCCTCCAATTTAACCTCTGTCAACCGATTCTGATTTTTAATTATTTAATTCTGAGCGTATTATGTTACACTACGTCTTACTGTACGTCTAACGTGGACGAAATCAAAGCGAATGCAAAGCAACTCGGTGCGGCACGAAAATATCAAATGGTCTCCGGCGCTATAGTGTCCACGTTACAGTTTGTTTGATATTTTGATTCGCTTTAAGCCGTGTTCAACCGTGTTCCAATCGCGTTCGCGGTGACTTCGCCTAGATAAGACGTAGCGCGTGGGGGAAGTCGATGCGAACGCGATTGTGACGCGGTCTAAAGCGATATATTGCGAAGCGATGCGTGGCGTTGTCCTACGTGCCCACTAGGGCCGTGCTTCCCATATTGGGGGCCGCGAAATTCCTCCGTGGGCCGCCGCAGAACATGTTTTGTATTTAGGAGGGCCGCGGATTATTATTTTCAGATGTAGGGGGCCGTGGAATGAAAAAGATTGGGAAGCACTGCACTAGGGCATTGGTCGGCAAAGTGCGGTTCTTTGGCCCCTTAAGTGCGGACATTAATAGACTGATTTGGCTCCCAATTTTTTTAAAATTGTTTGTAATGTTCATATTTGGCTCTTTGGGGAATAAGTTTCCCGACCACTGCACTAGGGCATAGTTTCTCAAACTTTTTGGGCATGTGGCCCCTTTTGACTCTCATATTTTTCCGTGGCCCCCATACCCGTTTTTATATAAGCATATAAGTTTTTCGAGACGAAGTGAGAGGTTGAAAGGTTAGAAAATAATTTTCTATTCGTTAGCAATTCAATCGCTGGCAGATTTTATCCAGGAAGTTACGGATTTCTCAAAATGAAAAGGCGTGCTTTATTTTTGAAAAAAAGGTACCAGTTTCTCTCTAAAAACTTTTGTAATTTTCTATGGGGATATTTGGGTAAATAAATAATAAAAAAGAGCAATATGACTTTTCGTAACAAAATATTTACATTGTTTGTGGGTCACTGGTTTGATGGACTTTCAATCAATTTGTATTTTGGGTTACAAATGTAAGCAAGGACGAGGGAATCGGAAAATCGATTTTAATATATTAATGTCTTTCTGTACGTACATATACATTTATTGTGGTTTTAAAGTAATTTGTATGTAACTACTGAATGCTCTTAAAATCGTTTTATCGTTGTGATTATGCCACGCTATTCAATAGAATAATAGCATTAACGTTTAAATAATAGCCCGTTTTACCAAAAATAATCATTAAAAAAGTACATAATAATGGCTTCCTATCATTTGACTATAAGTGAATTATATTTAGAATACTATTTTTATCTTATGTCGGACCTGTAACTTTTTTATTATAACAAATATTTGACATTTAAAACGTTACATGTATATTATTGCTCATGAAAAAACTTTGATTCCTTTTATTTTATAAATATTTATTGAACGAACGAGAAAAGACGAACTCTATGCAAATTATGAGTTTTTAATGTTTCTGTAAGGTACTGATAACAGTTGTATGCATTTTATTTAAAAATGATGTTTTTGAAATATTAAGAAAACAATAAAAAAATCTTTTTAATTAAGTATTTATTGTTTTATTTGGCGACGCCAAATAACATCCTGTGTTGTGATTCATTAAAATAAAAATACTATAATTTTATTTATTACTCATGGTCTAAAATTAATATGCAATTTAGTTGATTCTCCAAGACTATAATTACTAAAAAAGTCTTTTCGTAATGCAATAATTATACTATAAAAATCGATTATACATTTGTGTGACACACACATCTTTGAGGTGGAAGGTTTTTTGAAAATTCAAATGATGTTAATAGAAAACAAATCTTAAGGGAGAAACAGTACTACAGGCTTTCGTGAGACTGGAGGCATCAGTGACGGAAGCAGAGAGTTCAGCACCAGCTGCCAGACTTGCTGCTTTAATGCAAGATATTGACGCCCTTCAACAGGTAAAATAAATTATTTTGGCATTTTTACCTGTTTTGAATGTTCTCTTTTGCTCGTATCATATTAAGAAATTAGCGGTTTCATAACACAACAGCGTTGTAAACAATACTTTTTCTCAATAAGTTATATCAGATGTAAATTGTTTTCTACCGACTGCCCACTGTTGTACCTTGGTGGATAACCCAGTAACCGACTTAAACATAATAATAACGTTTTTTTTAAGTGGATGGTTTAAGGTTTTTTCAAATATTTATGAACATATCGTTCAATCAAAATTGTATGATTTTTGAATCTACGTGTGAAAAAATGAATAAATTCATTTTCTAATCGATTTATTGTAAGTAATGTTAACATTCTCTTTCTACTCAACCGTATGATCTTAAAAACGAAGCCTGGCGGCAGCAATACGCTATCAACTGGGAGCCGGTAAATTGCTCGAATGGAAATTGCTCGAATTAAAAATTATTCGAATTGATTGGTTATTTAAAAGATTTTTCACTAATTTTTATAAGAATTTCAATTTTATCTTGTGCGACACTTGTTTAGAGAGTGAAATATAAAAATAATTTTCGTAAGTATTTATTTTAACCGTGTTCGCTCCAAATGCGGAACATATGATCTTTTAATGGAGTTTATCTCAACAGGAGTGTTTCTACGAGAACTGCTTATTAATTAGTTACTTAAACTGTTTCTATATATTTCCAGAACACATAGAAGACTAGGGCTAAGACAGAACAAACGGACATAACAAACGGAAACAAATTGATTATCTTGTTATTCGAGCAATATCCATTCGAGCAATTTACCGGGAACCCTATCAACTAGTTAAATCATTTGTCTTGACAAATGTCTATCCAACCAACCAACCAACTAATCCAATCTCCTATCTTTTATGTCTCAAATTAAGAGTGATTGAATGATTCAGTTATCGTAATCTAAATATTGAGCGTTTGTTGAGGTGTTCCATATGAATTCAATATATGTACAAACATACTAATCCAAATTTAAAATGAACGCATTTTACCTAAGCAATCTCATATATATGCATTTTCATTGTTTTTCACGAAATTTGCTTCAATATTGAACAATGTTATATTATTTTGATAGAGTGACACATTGAAGTAAGTACTGGTTTGTTGACACGCTATGCTTTTGTTTAGCCGGTAGCCCTGCCCTTAATGAAGATAGGGCATCACATTTTTTTTATTGTAAGGTACACCAGCGAGGGACGGATCGATGAATACAATCGGCCAGGCAATAAAAGTTTATACGTGCTATTAGAAATTTATACTTCCGTAGCGGAAAGACATGTACATACTGACAATTAACATAAAACATAAACTGTGGAAAAGCTATGAATTAACGATATATTGTTAATCACAGTAATTATGTCCAAAATATTAAAATGAAACACGTTTGTGTAATGAAAGCGTTGCAAAGATTTAATTGTAAACTATTAAAACCGGTTGAGAGAAGTCAGTATTCGGGGGCTTAGAGTTATAACAGCGAAACTATAAAACAACCGTCGACCACTCGGGTATGGGAAAGTGAATATCGCTATATTAAAAAAAATATTTAATCATGATTGTGAAGAAATATCTCAGTATAACGGACCAATAAGCAAGTTGATATTCATAATACTAACTGCAAGATTGTTTTCATTAATATAATTTTAAGAGTTATATACAGAGAGTTTGGTTGTGCCGCTATTAAATTAATATGGTGTCCGGTTTATAGTGTAGATCAGTGTTTCTCAACCTTTTTGGGAGCGTGGCCCTTTTTGTCTTGTTTTGTCTTCCCATGAAAATTATAATTTCAAAAACCCACCTTTTTTATAGCTCTTCCGAGATTTTTGAATCTATAATTCCAGTAATTTATTTTATTTACGGATTTACAAAAAATAGTTGCGCGACGTCCGCCATTTATGTTCTTCCCTGTATCGTTTTATCAATACCCGTGGCCCCTCTAAACTGTGTTGTGGCTCCCCAAAACAAAAATAAATCTCTGTTGTCCCCTTAAAACACGCTGTGGCCCCCTGGGGGGCCATATGGCCCACCGTTGAGAAACCCTGGTGTAGATGCTGAAAGATTAATTATTTAGTACAAATAATTTAGTTGTAACCAGTCTTCTCAATAATCTTAAATAATCTTCAGTAGAAGCATGTTCCGTGCTTAATTTTAAGTTATTTTGTGTATTTTTATTATAAAATATTTATTAATATTACCTTTTTAAGTGTTTCTTCATGATAATTTTTCATAAAATATATGATCTGATCAGCAATGTAAAATCATAACTTGTTTCATGCCTAGATTTGCCTAGAAAATGTATCACCATTCCTACATTGTGTAGTTTAATGTTTTTTTCCGTAATGTTTTGCTATTTTAAAATTATTGTAAACACATTGTAAATATTTTAATATATTATAATAAATGATGTTGAAGCGTATTAACATTGTTATTTATATAAAATAATGTCAGTAAAAATAGATCATAAAAATAAGTTTTTCTATCAATGTATCATTTGAATGATTTTAATCTGGTAAGATTTTTAATGTTTCATTTTTAGGATCTTATAAAAGGCGAAGAATCGCAGAGTTTGATGACTCCAATGCGGGAGCAACAAGACGACGCTCTTGTACAGGTAATGAATGTATTCATACATACATATGTGATATTATAATAAAAATATTTCGAAATCTGTTTCGGACACCTGCTTATAATGGTATCAAAGAGTGACACACTTTGCTTCTTTGTGACAGTGATGATTTTATATAACAAATGCACTAATTATAACATTATACACACAAACCAACCATTCTGTATGTAGATGATTAAGTTAACGTAAGCTTTTAGTCTTATAATTATATCGACTGTGGAAAGGAAAAAGGACGTAACCTTACATATAAAATTTTACAGGAGGCACTAAAAACGTGTTTTGATGATTTTGTGACATGCAAATTATGAATTATACACCACCTCGAAGTGCACGGAGACTTCTAAACTGGTGTTTAATTGACATAATCTAATATTTATTAAAGAAGTTGTCTAGGAAAAACCGTTATTTCAGTCGTTTTTCTTGGTTTTGATTTTTTACAAGGTCATCTTTTTCAAACTTAAAAGCTAAATTAAGATACTAATTTGACATTTACAGCTTGCATCATTTTGATAGAACGTGTATCAAGTGTGAAACATTGTGATTATCGAAAAAAACTTGTTTTGAAAAACTGTGGGTTACGTCTTTTTTCCTTTCCACAGTTGATATAATTGTCGGGTCTGTGATGCATCAGTCAATGTCGTTGGCTTCCGTGGTGGATTTTTCAATCGATTTACTAATTTCTGTTCAAAGACATGGGTGTATGTGATGTCTAAATATTCCCTCTCGCCCATTGGCGGATCCAAGGGGGGGTCATGGGGGCCATGGCCCCCTCCTTGGGAGAATTTATTTTCCATTTTTATAATTTATTAAAACTTTATTTTGAAATGGGCTCTTTAATTGTTTAGTTTACTATGTTTTATAGAATACATACTTACTTATTTATGTATTGACTATTTTTATATACACCCAATCTTTTTTTACTCGATACATTGGAAGCAGGTGGCGCGTAAAAAAACCTCACTTTCATATGATTTGATAAATCGGTTCCAAAAATCAAAATATCGCGTAAAAGTATAAAGTATCAAAAATGTATGAAAAAAAAATTGTTCCTCATATTAGCGCAAAAAATATTTTTTTACGGTGCCGTCCAAAAAAATCGCGTAATTTCAAAATCGCATAAAAAAAGGCTTTCATCTATTTTTTAATGTATTATTTATGTATCATGCTTATTTTCAAATTGAATGGCCCTCTCCTGGGACAATTTCTGGATCCGCCACTGCTCTTGCCCTTCCAATCCGACAATAACGGGGCAAAGCGAGAGTGATCAGTTATCCACTAGACCTGTCATAGCCCTATCTGTTTATCCCTACTACTCTCTTCGAAAAAGAGAGGTTGGGTAACTGAGTAATAAACAGGTCTCGAGAAAAACTTCTGTTATAATAACTCCACTAGAAAGCCATGTGCTCCACATTTGGCGCGGACATATATTAAAAAAAAGTTCACATGTTAAATGTATTGAGCATACATTATTTTATGAAAATATTTTTAATTAATAATAAACAATCACATAGTTGATATTCCTTTAGTTTTTTTGTGACTTATTTATTCGCTTTTGATTGTAGGTTATCATCGACCTGAAGATCGCGAAAAATCCTCAATTAGCATCTGAACACGAAGAATTTGTTGCTAACATTAATCGTCAAGTAAGTGGATTATTTTATTCTTTTTTTGTCATCTAATGTGAAAACTATATTAAAACAAATGTAATTTCAAGTAATCACAAGATTTTCGTACAAAACACGTTTCGTTATATTAAATTTTACCTGTTTTCTAACTGCCTGTTTTTAACTACAGCATACACTATGTCTTTCTAGTATAATTTATTTACTTATGTACATAAAGTTTATACAGAAATAAAAAAGTAAAACCCTACAAACTTATATATCGGTTTTCATGACCATTTATGTTGTAGAGCAGTCGTATTATTATAATAAAAATTGTCGTAAAATTATGTTAAAAAACTGACTGTTTTGAGTTATGAATGCAAATACCTAGATAGATTTTGACACGCTGTATCTTCTAAAAAAAACAAGCTCAGCTACATTTTGTGTATTTTACATAATTTAAAAATAATATACATCAAGTCAATTCCGATTAAAGATATTTTTAGCAAAAAGAGTATAAATAATTTAACGCTTTTGAATATGTAATCGATTTAGTTATTCATTATATAATTTCATGAAGTGTCTATAACGATAAGTAATAGTTATATTACAGAGCATAAATAGAGATGATAAAATTTAAGAATTGATAGTGAAAAACTTAAAAGTGATTGCAAGTGAGTGTAAAGCAAGATTGTTTAACTTATATAAAGAAACAGTATAATATGTTATATTTGCAGGGAATTACTAAATTCAATAGATCCCTGATGGAAGCGAGGTTTACAGAAATGATGGAGACCAAGAAAGGGCTGGAAAGGCAGGTGGCAGACTTGCAGTACCTGTACAGAGAACAGGATATTTTGTTAGGTGCGGTATTTAAAAATTTGATCACTAAAACCGTTATTGGTTAAAAACAAATTAAATTAGATAAGATTACTACTGAATTATTGTATCCACGGAAATACGCATTGTCATTATTATATTCATTTATAATATGAGATTTTACGAAACTAACAGAAATTTTCAATGAACCATACACATTTAAATATTAACTTTTGTTACCATATATTTTTAAGCTACGGTAAGCTGACAATGATAAGGAAATTAATCTGCAAGACAATTTAAAATGTAGACGTATACGTTCAAGAGATAACTGTTTGAATATATCATGAAATATTGTGACAATAAATCAAAATTCGAATATAATCATCATCGAACCTTTAATATTGAAGTGGAAAAATATACTTGTCTGTCTTCATCTGTATCATCTTGGTACTTATAAATTTAAAAGAAAAACAACGAGCTTGGTGTTGCAAAAGCATAATGAACGGCGGCCAACAATCAGTGGAGTATTAAACAAATTAAGAGACCCTAGGCTCAATACATTTCGGAGACCCTGTTTTTTTCGGATGAAAGGTTTCTATGTAAAGTTAAAAAATAAATATTAGAAATTGAATTTGACACATATTGGTTAAATATAGTATTAGATTTTTAGGGGCTCTAAGATTCGAAAGCCCTAAACGCGTTCCTCATGCGCCTATGTAGTAATCAGCCACTTCTAGCAGTATATTTTTCGTTTTGATAAAATATCAATATGAAGAAAAAGCCACATTTTAAATTTATTATGTTTCCATAAGATACGGTAGGACGTAGGTCGTGAGACAATTCTCAAATTCTATCATAGCATGGGAATGATTTGCTTTACAATCTCGTACTCGTAAAAATAGTTCATGCGACTCAAACATATGTTACTAGAAAGCGTCTGCGGGCCATCTTACGGAAGTGTAGAAGAGCGTCATTTGGAAGGTGCAGCGGGAAAAGCTCGGGCGTTGCGAGATACTCTGGCGGGGGCCGCTAGGGGCTGGAGAACTGCGCAGGCGAGGGCTGCACAGGCCCATTCAGCGGCTGCACGAGCCCTGGTTGCATGGGAAATTATCCCACACGCCGAGTGAGTTTTTTTCTTAAATACTTACCTGCACAAATTTGCTTTCAGTATTTACTAATATGAATAAGTGATACCTTCCGATTTTAATTTACCGTAAAATTAGGATTCTATCAATCAATAGTTATTTATTGATTTTGTGCTGATTATAAGCAATATTCTCTGTAAGACGTGAGGCTAGTTGCGTGGAAAATTCAAAGACCAATCTAACAAATTAAGAAAATAAACAGAATAAAACAAACAATCAGTTGCTAGTAAATTTATCAAAATTTTCTACTTTTCCACGTCGTTCTTAGCAACTTATCCTCATATTATATATGTACTCCATTTAGATCATTTTTTTTTCTGATAAAACATAAGACTTTAATTCTAGTCAAAGTATCTAAATTGTCTCTAATTTATTTCGGTTTATTAACGTTATTCAAATTTGAAAAAAAAAATGTATTGGAGTGGGCGCCAATCCGTAATGAGTGTGCAGGGGTTTTCAAACTGCTGCGCGGTCGTACGGTCGTACGCTCGCCCAGCTTAGAGGGAACATTGATTATCAGTCGATTTTTTATTTAACACAAGTATGTATCATTAAGAAAGACAATAACTATATTCCTCTGCTTATTCCCTCTTGGTAACGTGTCCAGTTCCACAGTCCCTTCTTTACGATGTGTTGTATATTATAAAAGTCTGCTTAGTAGGTCATCTTGTTTCCAAAGTCCTAATGATACCAAACAGCCGACCGAATGTCTTTTTAGGTCAGTGCAAGAAGCGGTAAGATTGGGAGTGGAATCACGCGAAGGTGTGGCTTCAGGAGTTTGGGCTGTAAAGGCGGCTAGCGCTGCCCTTCCAAACGTTTCGTTTCCATACTGTACCAGTAGGCAGCTGCAGGCAGTTACCCTGACCCTTGAATACATGTTTACGGATATGTATTCCTCCCAGAGGTATTTACTGAATGAATAATTTATTTACGCATATTTTGACCAATGGCAAACAGCATCTGTTATATCTTAAATTCTTCTCGCAGAACCTATTCTACTTATAGATAGAGCGAATAGTTTTCTATCAGTTTTGTCTACACTACATCCTTTTATTCTTTCCTTTTATGAAGTGGAAAGATAAAAAACTAATTCATTTTTTTTGTAATTTGTCATTCATGTGTTTCTCACTGTAAGTGAAAATCTGTTTTTGAAAAAGATATTTTTGTGTATTTTTTCTGTATTCGAATTTTTGTAGATACGAGCACGCTACTCGAATATTTACAGGATTTAGTGAAAGGACATTATCACTAGCTACTTGGATAACAGAGGTAAACATTAAACTAGTATATTACCAGTTGTCACCAACGTTCCCTCTAAGCTGCGCGCGTGCGCGGCCGCGCAGCAGTTGGGAAGCCCCCGCGCACTCATTCCGGGTTGGCGCGCACTACAAGACAGTTGCTCAATTAATATTTGATCGGTCCGCGCAGCCTTTGAAATTTCCGCGCAGCTATCCCTTCGGCTTAGAGGAAACGTTGGTTGTCACGTAGAACTGCCTGCTTATGCTATCGAAAAATATATTTAAATAATTGTATTTTCCATTTTCTACCATCAGACAATTGTCTCAAAGAATATTATTTAATTGAAATATTTCTCGACCCATCTTTTGTTGATCTATTTTTGAACATTTAGATGGAAATTAGGTGCTCAATCAAGTGAGAGTAATCATTATATAATTATTGTGATTTACTATAGTATTGTAGACATGTCGAATAAACTTTCGGTTACTGTGTCACTTCAATGCCTAATGAGAGACATGCGATAAAAGGACCGCTTAAGCATGGATTTCCCAAAAATTTTCTGCAATGGAACATCTTCCAAATCCGGATTTTTTTATTTTCGCTTATTTTTTTGAGTAGTAATTAATAATACAGTGGAACCTCGATTCTACGTTTTTCAAGGGACCGTAATAAATGAACGAATAATGCGGGAAACCGATGATGCGGAAAATCTTCAAATAATACCAAAAAATGTTTAATTTTCAAAAAACATATTTATTTATGTAACTAAATGCGATGTAAAACTATTTGAGCGAAAAAAAAATATTCTACAAAAACGGTTAATCGGGATAATAATTGGGACGGGACGATAATATTTAGATGAATCGAGGAAATCAGTAAATCGGGGAATGATAAACGTGAAATTATTAAATATTGTTATGACGGGGTCTTGGTCGAGTAAAAATAAACGATCCATGCAAAAAAACGAAGATAACGAGAACGGTAGACCGGTGTTCCACTGAAAAAAACGCGAAACGAAATGCGAGGCAAAAGTATTTATGAAAAATATTCAACGAAAACGGTCAATCGGGATAATATTTGTGACGGGACCAAAATATTTAAACGATAGATCGAGGAAAACTGAAAATCGGGGAAAGATTAATGCGGGATTATTTAACATTGTTCTTATGGGTGTTTAGCCGGGACTATGAAAAATAAACGATTAATGCGGGAAAACGAACAATGCGAGAACGGTAGATCGGGGTTCCACTGTAGTAGAGATTTAAAAATATAAATATTGAAACAGATATCATTTATTTTTAAAAAGGCACATACAAGCAACGTTCCCTCTAAGCTGCGCCCGCCCACTCATTCCGAGTTGGCGCATTCCAAGACAACTATTTAATTACTATTTGATTGGCCCGCACAGCCTTTGAATTTTCCGCGCAGCTAACCTCTTGTCTTAGAAGGAGCATTGCATACAAGTAAATAAAGCTCTTTAGCTTTGATATTAGGCACTATATTGGTAAGTTGAATTCTTATATCTGGTGTGACATTGAGCCTGTTTCTGCACTTTGATTGTATGTATAATAAACAAATCTGCTTCTCATAAGTAAGTTGTAGAAAACGTGAGTAATACTTGTTTTGAGACATTAGGAGATTTTCTGAAAAACTCGCCAAATAATCATTTAAGAGCTTATCTTTGTATTTTTGTTTCAAATAGGAATAACTGATTAAATCAATTATACTTTCATAATCAAATGCGCTTAAACCTACCGGTGTAGCTGTCACGAAAAATGGATTCCTTACTAGTTTTCGGTAAATATTGCCAACAAAAAAAATGTTTTCAAGTTATATAGGTGTTCACGGAACACATACCCTATTCAAGTTCCGTGGGACATCAGTTTTCCGCGTTGTGGCTTTTGGGTTCTCATGAGTTCGAGTCTAAGTGCGAACAGCATTTTTTCGATTGATTTATCTATATTTCTGTTTGAAGACATGGGTGTTTGTGATCTCTAAAAATTCCCTCCCATCCTTTAATAACTGGGCGTAGCGAAAACGATTAGTTAACCACTAGTCCTATCCTAGCCTTATCCTTCTATACCTACAACTCTCTTTGGAAACAGAGAGGTTGAGCGACTGAGTAACAAACAGTTCTCGTAGAAAAAATCTGTTGAGATATACTCCATATTGAAAGTGAACATGGTTAATAAATAAATAAATTTATGAAACATATTTTTTCCTCAGGTCCTAAAATCGAGTTTGGATAAAGACTTGGAAGAAGTCGACGCGAATGTTAGTGAAATATCAAATTCACTGAGGACAACCAGGGTAAACATAATTGCAGGCAAAGGCCTAACCGACGTAAGATACAAGACTCCAGATAGCTTAAAAACTTCATAATTGTTTCTGTTATATATATATTTTGTAAAATATTAATGAAATGAATTACTTTTAATTTTTTACACTTTTATGAAAGAATTATTTTTCTGTCATTTGATCTTTTGAGGAGACCCACATTGTTATTATTTAAAGCTGAAGAAATCAAAATTCAAGCCTAAAATTGTTTGACAATCAAATTAACTATGTGAATACTGGTATGCAGTAATCAATTAATGATGAATGTTAAAAAAAATACATATTGGGAGCTCGAGATTTAACACGCCCAAATCTAGTTCTGAAAAAAATGAACTATTGCTATAATATTGCAGTACTGATTCAAAAGAACATAATTTATTTTTTACCATCAGTAAAAACCTCGTAGTTTCTATGCAATTAAGGGTCAAAATATGACCTTCTGATCAAAATTGTCAATGTTTTTGTAAAAACAATGTGTTTTTCTCTGTTCGAGAAAAAGTGGATCTGGTTATTTTTGATCCTTAGTTCCTCATGTCAATTACACAATAAAAAAAATAATTTGGCATACAAAATGGGGAAAACGAAAATTTTATTTTTATAAAATATAAAATATTTAATATATTTTTAATAATATTTTATATTGCTGTTGAAAAACTGGATATCAATTGGTCTTGCGACAATTATTTTTTCAAATGATTTTATATATATTTATTGTTTTACTTGTAAATACAATAATCTTAGGTTAGAAGGTAAGTATCATTTATAAAGAAAATTAAAAACTATTGATTGCAATAAATTTATGGTCTGTACATAAATATAAAGTATAACGAATGTTCGGTGGATACATCTAAATAAAAGTAGCTAAAAGTAACAATATATTATTGTTTTATTTAAAATGTTGAATATTGATAAAAGAGAGTGTTGTAGGAAATTAATAAAGACAAAATTGATTTCAATTATTTGATAATATTATATATCAAATATTGTACCTAAGCAGTCGTGGTTCCAGTTATTTTTATTAATATTTTATTTTTGAACCTATAATGTCTGGAAAAACACGCCAATTCATTGATATTGAAATTACCTGGTAAGCTTATATCTCCCTGTTTTGGGCATATGACGACCATATATACCGTCATGCTTCTCTGCCCCAAACCCAAAACTCATCGCCTTTTTTCAAGTCATTCCGGCATCCGGTAGCTGTACAAAGAAGGTATATCAAAAGGATAAAAGACGACACATGGAGGATTCATGATCCCGTTGGGCATCCGCAGTTTATTTCCAAGCCAGGTCCATCGCCGCTGTTGTGCATATAGTATTTAAATCTGTTGAGGGTATTCAAAAGACTTCAAATTCACCGGAACCATATCGCATTGGTCTTATAATCAATGCGAGGAAACAGTGTCTGTCTGTACTCTCCTCCAAAGGACACGGGTCATAACGAGAATTATTTGCTTTACTGTACTTAATTAAAAGTGCGATAGTTAAACTCATATTCAACAAAGACTTACCATTTATTATTATGACTAATAGGTTTTTGCCAGACTTATGAAGGATGTTTGAATAAAAATATTAGACACTTATAAAATGTTACATTTATTTACCAAAAAGCACATTATTTTGTAAAACATTTGACAGTATTTAATAAATTTTCTTATTTAATATTATTGATGACATATCATCGTGTTATTTGACATAACACGATTGGAACGGATAAATGCCTCATCAAGTACACACAATTTCATGGTTTAGTTGCTTATTCTAATTTAAATATCATTATGAGTAGGTATATCTGGGTAGCTTCCACCCTTTGCACAAAATAAAAATAATTAAATTACCGCAATGCCTTAAATGCCTCTTTCAGTACACAAAACAAAATATATTAATTATTCAATAAAATCTACAAATTTAAAAATACTTCATAAAATATTTTAATTCCTTTAAATAAAATAAAAAATATGTAGAGTACAGTGACATTAAAAAAAGTTGCGTTTACATAGTGTAATAATAAACATTAATATTGTCATAACATTTATTGTTGAAACCCCTGATGCTATTCCACCGAGTATTTAAAATTAAAATATTAAATTTCAACAAAGTAGAAGCCTATATCATGAGACAAAGACTTCTATAACGCAAGGAGCCATTTTGGAAAATTGTAGATATTTATTTGTCACAATGTTGAGTAGCTTTGACAGCCATAACAGATTGATTCTTTTCCATAAACATGAACATTTAAAATATTGGGGATGTTTAATTTTATTGGATGTGCTGACAATGACGGAGAGCTTGTAAATAAATTATATCTATTAACATTCCGTGATCTATTGTACTAAGGGGATAACAATTCATGTTACGCCAAACATCAAGTAGAGTTAAATAAATATATTATGTAATAATTGCAGTAAAGCATTACAAACTAAAACACTTAGATCTTTTCAAGATACTACTTATGAAAATGGCACAAATATTTAGTGTACAAACGTATTGTAGTGTGGCTATTATTTGCAGTGTTGGAACGGATATTATCTTAATTATGTTTTTAAGAATTAAAGGAACACGACAGGAATGAGTATCAATCAGAAGTAGAATAAAATAGTTTATACATATGTATGAGTATAATAAGATTATCATTAATTGCAAATGACCCGTGCGTAATAAAAAAATAGTACATACAGATAAATCAGCAATTAAGTATTGTCGAGCGTAGAGGCAGAATGTAGAAATCGAAAATATTTTACACGCAAAAACCTACTGCCACATTATTATATTGTTCATCTAACAAAGAGCCCATAATCGCATCGAAGAAGTGTCAAAACTAGACATGTTTGTTTACACGACAATAGCACTACTGATGAAAATATTTTATACTCTAGACTCTCTTTTTACACGGTGAATATGTTCCACACACCGTATAAAAAAATCTTTGTAAAAAAATGATGGATTAGATTACTCGCATAAAAATCAATTTAGGATATAAAAAAATAGAGCTCATTATTTTATTAAAAAAACACTTAAAAAATCATTATTAGACAATACATGAAGCCCTTTGTGCACATTTGGTACGACATATCTTCATACTTTCGATGGATTCGGCGGTAACTTTGTGGAAGTTCATTTTAATATAAAATAAAATAACTTAGATTATTTTATTTTATATTGACATATCTTCCATCACTTGATATATCTAAAGCCAGTCTAATCTTTCTTCCCAAATTTTTGGGGTTACAGGAATAAACCTCTTGGCCTAGTACTGAGTAGTTAGTACATGCAAGGGACGTAGCACTGTCCTATTTCAAAACCGTGTAAAGAGAGTCCAGCGTACTTACAAAATCCTTCACTTCAGAATTTCATTTCTCAAAAACTTACTTTTCTAAATCAGGATACTAGGATTAAGTTTGGAGATTTACAGAAATATGGACAACTGTCGATATTTAATTAAAAAATCTTATTTCAACCTATTCCCATTGACAAGAAGGATTATGACTCAAACCTATTGATGTTATATTATGTATTTGCAGTAATGAATCGCTCAAAAACACTGTAATGCTTTAATTGATGCAATGTTTTTGTCTATTTCTGAAAATTTGCCAAACAAATTATAGTATAATAAATGTGGCATAAAAGAAATATATAAATACAAACAATTTATATCAGATCACTGAAATGTACCCAATAACAAAAAAAAAAACAGCTTTTTTCCAAGATAACAATAACTTATTTACTAAGAAGTAAACATTCGTAGATAATGAAACTAATGCAAAAAAATACACACAATGATGACGAAATAAAGATAATAGGCCAATAGGATTGGAAAGCAAAAAACAAATGCTAGTATTTTAATTTTGTTTTGGCGCCATCTTTTCTCAATTTGAAATTTAATCTGATGCTCCTTTTTAGTTATCATCTAATGGTAGGTACAGAGGCGTGTTATGTGTAACGCAACTTACCATGTCTTATTTGTAGGGTCGTAGCTGCGATCCTAACATGTAACGCTTGAGCAACGATTGCGCTGATCTATAACCTGTCGGTTTTTAACACAATCAACAACGGGATTCCATACAATTTGTGCAACATTACATGGTACATTAAGTACACATTACACACATATGAACCCATCATAACACACCATCTCCTTACCTGTGGAACTCGACACGTCGTTGTTTGTGATGCCTTTTTTCCTCGAGTTGATTTCGAGTGGTTTTACAGAAAATTATCAAACAAGCCGGTCTTATGAGATTTGAAAATTTCAAAAATATCTGACGGCTTCGCTGTAAGATGTAAATAACAGCTTTTGATTTTTTTTTAAGATTTCTGTAAGAAGTTCATACTTTAATGTCCAAAATCAATGTTTGTCAACTTTGTTATCGGGAATATAAAACCAGGTTGTTATAAAGAGAAGTCACGAGTCGAAAAGATTGGGAGCCCGTGATAACAACATACATTAAAAAACGTTAAACATTAAATTATGTGCTTGAATATTGTATCAAGATATATTGAATGTACAATCTATTTATGTGAGAAAATAAATCAGATATTTTATTGATTTCATCATATTACATTTTGAGTCTCATCTTTGTATTATTTGAACGTAGTTATAAATCAAATATTTGAATTTATATTTTGACAGTCGATAAAATGATTTGCTTAAAAAAATATAATACCTCAGAAAAAGGAACAAAACTAGATGACTGGTAAATTTTTAGGGAAATATAACAAACTCTTTAAGATATCACTACATAAAATAGCCATCAGATAACATTTTCAATATAGAATGATTTAACATAGAGGAAATATACATAAAAATACGATAAGTACATAATATTATCACTGCATGTAATCAATAAAAGGTTATAAAATTCTCTTTATAAAATGCACCGCTGAAAATATGTTGGGACACATTTAATATTCTCAATATTGTCAGAGTATTAATATAACAACCTCAGGTTCACGACCCCTTCGCTAAAAACTTCGATTCCTAATTTTATAGAAGCTAGTTAATATACGCAAGAATTGCTACAAAAATATCTCGAATTGTATTTCTAATAGCAAAACCACGTAAAGCAACAACATACGTTTTCCTAAATAATTAGGTTTCCTTATTAAATATGTGATAAGACTGATAGGGGAGTAATATTGATATGTAAACATCTTACTCTTGTAAATTATAATATACATGATTATTAAATATAGCTGCGGTTCTCAACAGCATTGTCGATTTACGGGTAGAATATTAAGCCAATAAGTTACACAATATTAAAAGTAGCTAATAAAATAGTCTTCTTAAAATTACAATTAATACACTATCACTCGGTTGAATAAAACTTAAAATGGTACGTATGCATAGAATGGTTGGTGAAAAATACATTGAAACATTTTGTAGAAAAGTATTCGAGAACTGCTCGCGACAAATTAGCTGAGAGCCGCTGCTATAGAAGACATATTTTATTACATATAACATTCCTTATTTTTGCTCTCAAAACATGACATCTCGCTTTCAGTGTCAGAGGATCATACATTTTTCCAGTTTTTCTTGTATTATGATATCTGTAGGCTTGAAATAAAGAAGTGAAGCAACTGCTCGCTTTCTACTTTTATTTCAATCAATGAATGAATTTATTTGTTCCATTTACAGTTATTATCATGATGCAATACCTAAGATATATAAATAAATATCTAATTTTACCGATTAAATCTTAAAACAGTGTGTAAGAACTATTAACAGAATAATATAAAATAAGTTTCGTTAACACATATTATATTGTTACTTTTCTCGCAACTTTGAAATTTTGACGATGAAGATGATGATTAGTTTTTTTTATATATTTATAAACACTTGGATATGTAGTGCGTTATTTATTACAATCTTGTATTTATCGTTTTCTTTGTAGCAACAGTGTTTTTGGCTGTAGGAATTTACATATACATTTATATGAAGCAAAACTTGACAAATGTATTTATTTATGTATATTAATTGCATAATATTATAGATATAACAGGATTTCTTTGTGCAAATTTAGAAGCTTGATTTTGAATCTATCAAGATGGCGTCTTCATGTCATATTTTGAAAGCAAATACCATATGTTGATACCAACATAATATACAATACAATAATGTACGTTACGATGCATTTAGATATGATGGGTATGATATAATAATTAATAAGAGAACTGTTAACCCGTCTGAATCCGCTGTGGGCCTATGCCATTTTTTTTAACAAAACGCAAAACAAAATCAATACAGAGACAAGTCAGTCATTTAAAAAAGGAATAAAAAGGTAGATTCCTGTAATGACAAGATTATTTTTAAAATAATGTTCCACTAAATATGAGATAAGGATATTAGTATATTTTTAACAATAATATTATGATGATTTTTGTAAACGATTAATATGCACGATAATACTGTATCTAATGGTAAATTAATATTTAATTAACACCGATTGTAATATATTTTATGTATGATAATGACTTAGCAATCTATGGTCGTCTTATATAAATAAAATAAATACACTTTCAATCTGTTATTATTTATTGGCCGATGGTGCAACTTCCAACTGCCTTATTCTGTGCGTAGTTGGATTTCGCAGTAATGCCCAGTATACACGGGTCGGAATGAAAACAAGACAGTACTTTAGAACTTTAGATTCCCATAAACATATGAATACTAATGTTAGTTGTCAGTCTAATAATATCCTCAGTATTTTCACACCAGCCAGCTCATATCTGGGTATGGTTGCTTTACTGCCAAGCTTTTCGAGATCAGTCTGTTTATGATTTAACGTGGTAAAAGACTCTATGACACCGATAAAATATTTGAAGATGTTATCCCCAAGAACGCATTAAATTATTTTTGTCCACAGCTCTATCATATAAGAGTAGATTAATACTCTTTTAAAACATGTAAGGTTTCTATGAAATACTGTCAATTTTTTCAAACACACTTTAGTGCGAAGCAATTTTGTCTTGAGTATTTTGCTGCTAGGTAAAATAGAGAGGATTAATATAAATTTGATCAAGTATAACATTTTAACAAATAGACAACTTTTGTTGACTACTTGACTGAGGTAAGTAGGTGTCACTTCTACTGGCACCGTGTATACGGGGTAATACGATTGTGTTCAATTTCACGGTAGCATATGTAGTGGTACTCAGAATAAGGGGAGAGGGAAATGAGATAATGCTAATGAATACTTACACATATTATTATAGATACTGTACTTTTAGATGATATGGCCGTTTTAAATGAATATGACGATCGTTTATATGGAAAATGCATCGTGATACATTGAAATCAATTCAAAAGCTTATTTAAATTTATATCCAAACATTTTTTTAAATATTCTTACACCTTGTGGACCGTTCTTTGTTTGTGACATCTGAAATTGGAGAAAAGAATATGTTAAAAACATTGTCAGTACCTGCATTTAGAACCCGTGAGAGTTAAATATAGTGAATTAAATTTATTTTAATTTTTTTTAATAGATGAAAACAAAATATTTAACATTACAGCTAATGCCAATGCGTCAAATATTTTTTAATTGAAAGATCATATTATGTGATAAGTCATTCGAGGTCAACGACAAAAATAAATATGACATTTTAACGGTTACGGACTTCACTGGTGCCCTGTCCGTATCATATAAAAGAGTGTTAGTAGAAAAGAATAGAAAAAGAGACATTTTTAATGAATGCAAGTAGATATATTAACATAATATATTTATTTAGCTTAAAATCACAACTCACATTACCCCAATCACTTGGAGTCAAAACTCACAGTATCATTAAGTTGGTATCAAAACTCACATAATTTAAATGCTTCCCATGTCCTTAGGATCATTGAACATAAAGATTTTACCAAAAAATGTTTCGTTGTTTTTGGATTGATCAATCAATATGTCTGAACTATCCATATTAAAATTTTAACGCTTATTGATGTAATAAGTGTATCTGCGATATCAATCAAAATGATTGCTGTTATAGATCTAAGCCACATCAAAATACTTTGACAAGTGGCACTGCCATCTGGCAATTTATAGATGTTTACCTGATGGTGAGAAAGACGAGCAACATGAGGATGACCATAGATGCCGAAGCAATTCCAACGGCAAGCGCGGTGTGTTCGTCAGGAATCTTTTTACCTGAAAAAACAGAAGTTTTTTTAAAATACATTTTTACTTAATGGAAAAATGAAAAAGACAATTGATCGCAATTCGAACTTCGAAGTGACATGCTTCCCGCTCATGATAGACCAATTATATATTTGTTTTTCTACTTCTTCAGTAATATTACAGTTCAACGAAAGAAAATAAATACAGTGTTCTTTTTTTGACCACAGTTCAGTTACTCATGCATTGTCTACCATCATTTCCGACTTACTACTTTCTGAAAATGTTAAAAAATACATAATTCTGACATGAATCATTTTATAATAAACTTCGTTGTATTTTAATTAATTATTAATAATTCGATAAAGATTAACAAAGAAAAGAATGGATCAGTGTCAATACACACCTGTGAACAGTAAATATGTTTTCTCCGGCTGATCATTGTGTACGTAATAGTCTTCCTGGTCTTGTATTGTTGCCGCTTCATCGTAATTGTTCCACTCGGATATGTCTTTGTTCAGTTCTGATTCGGTTGCATTGCAATTGGCATATTCGAATACTTCATACCTGAAATGATTGGCATATCAAATTGTAGTGTAAATTAAAATACACATCTGGTAAGAGTTTCTTGCGGAATAATCTTTAACGATGATTCGAAATTGAGTCAGATATTGACGATTTGAATCATCGAGTCGCAAAATCATAACTTTTTTTTACCAGGAAATGTGATAATTTGTATGCAAATAACCTGCGTCAAAAGTTGGAATATTTTTCAGAACTCAGTTCTCAAACAGTGGTTTTTTGCAAATGACGCAAATTTTAGAAAAGATTTCTTTACCAGGTAGGATAGAATTTTAAGCTCTCACCCGACTTGCTAAATAGAATTTAAGCATAAGAAAAAGATAGCATTCATAGTTCATTTTCACAAAAAAGTAAGCTTTTTAAATGGCATCATTTGCTTTGATACAAACCCAGTTAATTTAAATCTTACTCGTTAGCGGTGTTCATAATATATTATATTACCTGAGGACATTTTCAACACACGGAGGCCCAGGTGGTTTGAATGAAACCCGTTTCCTGAAACGTACACCCCCCGAGTCACAAGAAGACCATTGGCTCCATGGTGAATAGCGGCAATCGTCGTTGCAATCCACATAACACGACTCCTATTGCAACAGAAAAAAGTTATCTAATGTTTATAGCGTCAGTTATATAATTTATGTTCAAAAATGCACTAAACAATAACAATGTATTTAGTTATACAGGAACTGTCAAATATTGTTTGTTAGCTGATACAGCACAATGAATTCAAACTATGTTATGTAAATACAGCCATTCCTCTTTTTAAGCTTAGGATTTCATTAAATGATAACACAAAACAAAAAGATGAAATGAAACGAATATACAGTTAGGTATTATCACATTGAGTATTGAAAATTCTTGTAAAATTGAATATAATGATCTTTTTTAATAATTTTTTAATACGACAAAATAATCATCTCAAACTGTCTAACAGAAATAAAAAAAATACCAATTTTCCGAAAAGGTATATATTATTAATTTATGTAAAAATTTGCATTTGCATATTAATACGAATCAATAAACATTAAAAATATTGTCTTTTGTATTCTCGTTATAGTTAAAAAATATTTCATGAAATCTTAAGACATAAGACTCTTTTAGACGCAGACCTGTGTTTATTATAGATATTATAAAAGATGAATTAAAGATTTTTGCCAGATTAATGCAAATTTAAATGATAAGGCAGCAATACTCAACCTTTTTTTTTTTCGTCTGGGCTGCATGCTGGTTTTCGCTACATTACATTGGTCTTAGAATATTAATAGTAATACGTAAATAGTATACCTAATATAGTGACATAACATAAAGTTACTTACATAAATATACAAATGTATCCAACATATTCATTCGTGGATGTAAAGTTTTTCAACCAATACCAGTTGTTTGAAAAAGTATCTGGTGTCTAAGACTGTTTTGGGATACACATAAAATTTGAATGGGCCGCAGGTTGAGTGTTGATGCCATAAAAAAACGACTTTATCAACTTTAAATACAACTCAGTAATTTTGATCTATTCGGTATGACATGTATTGCTTTATTTGTAATAAGTATTTTAAATGAAAATACATATATCGATGAATTACTAATGTCAAAAGTCAACCATTATTGGTAGAAAGTACCTCTTTCAGTGTATCCTCGAATGATGTTAGATGAGGTGAACAAAGTGACGGTGTCACTTGTTCTCCATCTGTTTCTCTCACACAAGTCACATTTCTGTAACGGACTCCATAGCCACATGTCGCGCCTTGCTGTAAATAAAAAAATAAATACTTTGATAGTAATGTCGGTTGACGGAGAAACAGCGATGTTGCAAAAGAAGTCTGTTTGTACACATGAGCATAGTATTTAAGATCGAAATTTGATAACCTCTGTGGTGCTATTCCCGCTTAGAGATTCTACACAGCGATTAATTTCAACGGTCCCAAATATTCAACGCTATCATGTTTTATGTATACAAACGACGCCAACACACATAATGAGTATTTCAGACCGTCCGAAATAAGTATGCGTGCCTTACAAGATTCTCTAAAGTAAAAAAAAACAGTTCTTGCAGACAGAGATTACATAAGTTTAATTTTGAAAAAAAAGTGTTAATGAATACAATTTTTTTTTTCTCAGCTGAATGCAGAATTAGTTAAGGCCGCATTTTAAGATTTCAAAGGATGTAATTTTATAATGCGACAAAAGGGTTTCATCATTATTTAACTATTTCACATGATTTTTGCTATTGATCTGAAATATTCTGGCGAATAAATATTTCAAATGCTTAAATATAAAAAAAAACTTTACTGAACATTTTACCAAAGATGTCTTACCTAGTTCTGCATTTAGTTGACGATTTATATTCAAAATATCTTCATTTTATAAGTATGCAACAACAATGATGTATCGAATTGCAAAGTATACTTACATCTAAATAACAGTGGGTAAAGGGTGTTTTGTGAAGAATATAACATGGCGTCAGTGGACAAGGAACCCGTTCCATCAAATCATATGGGCAAGCTCGACCTGCTGCAGATGCTTCATTGATAATGATTCTAGACATAGAAAATAATATGGTTAATGTTGTTAAACAACCTGTTTTATTATTAGTTATATCATCCCTATAATGTGGTTATCTAACATTTTTTGCAAAAATGAGTTATTCATTCTTGTACATGATATTCTGAGCATGGAAAAAGATGTAACGACATATAGAATTTGTTCTACGCTTGGTAGGTATATTTAGTAAATTAGAAATAATGGATAAGTAACTTGTTCACTTTTCTCGAGACAGAAAAGTAAGCAATGTAACCGAATTATTTTTCGCGAATAATGTATAACATACTTGTCCAGTTTTCATTAAACATAATAAATATTGTTCAAAAAACCCAATTTATTTTGGGGAAAACTTCATTTGCTCATAACTCAAAATTATCATTTTGTCACATAGCCACTTTCACTTTATAAGGACAATATCTCGAATGCGCGTTTAGTGTTATTTTAGAACTTTTGATGAGATGGCTAAAGTTTTTTTTGGAAAAAATAATTGGATCATTCATAAATATAAAAAGTGTTATTGCTTAAATTATCAAAATTTCAAGGAATACATTTTTTTGTTTGACACAGAACACCACGAAATCAACTGCAGAAATCTTCATAACCAGACAAAGTATAAATGTTTTACCTGGCCCTGGTGATGTTTCCAGCGTTGTCAGGATCAGTTCCACACGTGCATTGTCTGGTTTCCCAGTCACTCCAATCGGATAGCTCGCAATCGATCGGGCAATCTTCGTAGCAGAACTTTTCTGACGGTTCTGAAGGATGTGTTCTCATCTGCGTAGGTGACCAGACATTATTACCAATAGAAAAGAAAAATAAGACTTTTATTATGAGCAAGCTCAGTTGAATATTCTTACAGTTTCTAAATGACATCTAAAAAGACATTCGCAATACTTGAACTGTGTATGAATATGAGTAATAATCATATGGTATATAACATATATATCAAGAACTTACATCACAAAATTGATCGCTAACTTGTCTTCCATCGCTTCTTTCACAGTAGATAGCCCTTTGTTGCATTCCTTCACCACAACTGGAGCCGCCTGAAAATAATTGGTGACACAACATAAAGAATAGATGTTTATGAATTATGCAATAAGTAATGTTTCAAATAGTAAACCTCTTGAAAATTGCCACCTGATTGATCTCTGTCGATTGTCCCTCACTGCTTAATTGGGCCTAGAATCTACATTGTTGTATTTTCAAAACACGTTGATCGCAAGAAGGTTTTATTAATATTTAACACATCCATAAATAAAAAAAAATAAAAATTATAATCACCCAATGGAAGGCATGATCCCCAAGCTGTCGCACGCCAGGCATAGTCGAAACATGTGTGATTCAGCAGGCAAGCCTGCGCTTGAACTAGGGGCGGGCAATCTGAACGAGATGATCTTGACGGCCCTCGCAGTAGTGCCCGTGTTCTGTCTCTCCGCGAGCCTCCCCAGCAAGGCTGAATCACATAAAAAAAAATCGATTTCAGTTTAAGAAATTGTTGATCCCCGACATCATTTTTGGGTGTCCAATTGCGGTGATCATGGGCTCGGATTCTTGTACGTAAAATGATATAAATTGATTTTATTGAAATATATTGAATTTATTTTAATTGAAATGCTCCAACAAGAGTCCACATGATGAATAATAAGTATTATAAAGAAAACCTAAATTAAATAATAGTACCTACTTATTCCATTACACGAATATTTGTTAATAATTAAATTAGGTTTCCAATTTTGTTATATCAATATTATATATTATCACTGTCACAGAAACTTTAAAATTGTCATATATTCGGTTTATTCATAAACTGAAAATCCACCGCAGTGGAAGAAGTCGATATATTTCACGTTGAAACATTAAATTAATCAATGATACGCCATTTCTCATATGATATCAAAAATTATTTGTATCTATGCCTCAAAATTTGCATTGGTCGAGATCAAATCAGAGTGTTTGTTGCCTTATTGGATGAGTATGAATATTTAATTTGCATCTGTAAAACTAATTATAAAAGAAACACATATGAAAATACCTTGGGACATTGACTCCATTCGCTCCATTCACTGACTACGCATTCTCCAGGACACGAAAGATGACAGGCGTTCAGATCAGCTGGTTGAGAGAGAGGGTCGCACAGGGCGTCTTCCACTGGCAAACCATTCACCAGCTCCACGCACCTTCAAGCAAACAATAATTACAATTTGGTGTCCGACAATTATTTTTTTAAAGATTTGACAATGATTCAAAACTGTATATAATTTGATCGTGAGATTATTAATTAAATCAACACCTCTTAGTCTATATAAAGTATATTTCCCTAATTACTTAGAAAAATAGGTTTTATTCCACAAAGAGTTTTTAATGTATCAATAAATTGATGGTGTGCATTGAAGATGTAATATTCAATTATTATAAAAGGTTTTCAATTTACTAGTATTATCAGTTGATTCTTGGTGGAAATAAATGCAATTTATGAAAATGAAGCTTAATCTGTATTTATTTCGCAATTTGATGATTTCATTGAAACCAGTTTCACTCGTTCAGTGAGTGAATATTTTATAATACAAACAAAATATATTTGAAGAGCATGTATTTTACAACTTTATAAATTTATAAATATTTCACTATATTTTTCAATCAATTGTTCTGTTAAGGTACCTGACAGTCCTGTATTGATCTCCAGTGCCACATCCTTGAGCTTGGTGTCGCGGAATCAGGTTGCAAGATGACCAACCTCCAGTGACCCAAGCAAACCCTTCACAAGGATTTTTGCAAACCTTTACAGAAAAAGCATACTGTCAGGTTTATCAGGTATCTTTATCTGTTTTTTCTTTGTGATTCTGACTGAATTTAAGTATTAGTTGGCAAAAGAAATTGAGAGAAACGGAATTCTTAATGTTTAGATGAATCAAACATTTAATATTGCTTATTGTAATGCTTATAGCAAAGAAATGATATGTTTAAACTGAAAAAAAATGTGTTGCTTAGTCAGGGTTTAATAATACAGGATATTTTATATTTCATTTTAGGATAATCGAACATTTAAAATAAATATAACATTTAAGTTAATAATGTCGTTTTGATTGATGAATTGTACCTTTGTTTGTGTAGTAACACCACATGGTCGACCACCAGAAGATGCATTCACCAATATGTTTCTATAAAACGAAAATAGTTATAAATAACAACTTCATTTAGTAAACTCTATGAATTATATAAATACCTATGTTTTAGAATGTTTCAAATGATTTTAAAGCTATTTATTGAAGACATAAAGGCAATAATATACTACTTTATCATGTGATTTAGTTTTAAATTATTTGAATTGTGGTACCACAATAATACTAGCTCACTCAGTTTCAATCCCCATACGAGTAGCTATGATTTAAAATACACTATTAACATAAATAAACAAACAAAACATAAATTTTAATCTACTGTTAATCTATCACCCATTTGTTAATCTAAAATGTACTAATAATAAAATTGATGACAGATCGATACAATAGAACATCTTTTTTTAAACCATGTTCACTCCCAATGTTCATACATAAAACTAGACAATGTTAGTATTTCCATAACGGCTCAATTCAATTAAATATAATGATACAAAATGGATGAGTCTCGGTCTCAATTATTGTACTACATAACACAGTAATGAGGTATTTAACGATATATTGAAATGCTAGAATCCCTCCACGATTAAGGATCAACTGAAATGGCTAAGAAGGTCTTAACTTCGATTAATTGACGGCTTAAAAACGATTGTGTAACTAATTGGTCTGCTGCAACTGATCTGTGACTAAGCTGCTACTATAGGCTTATCTAATTTGGGTCTTCCTAATGCCGTACTACATCGATTGAGATAATGCCGTAGAACTTTGAGGAAGATTTAGGAAACAACACGAGGAGCCTAATGGGTACTGGATTTAGATAAGTCGCTCAACTAATCAGTTCACTGTAATTAGCCATGCTGATTTTTTTAAAGGATATGGTAATGAAATCACTGTATTAAAATGATCACTCTCATTTTCAGGTTCAGATAGGGTTGGGGGGGATGCAACAATACAATAAATTCATATCTTTGGATAGAAACCTGAAAATTAACATAATTTTTTATGATAATTTTCATTAAAAGACAATGACCTCGCAAGCGACTTATGCAAAATCTACTAGTCGTGTTTAATTAGTTAGTGACTGCAATAAACAAAGTAGACTTTGAGTGGTTAAGTCAAAGTAATCATTTCTAGCTTGAAATCACATTACAGACAATTTTTGATAACAAGCACACAAATCAATATTCGTAGGAATTTATAATTTTTCGTTTTCAAGATGCAATGCCTTCAACTGACAGAAATTTTAGTACAACAAAAATCAAATCAAGAATATATGATGGTAAAAGTTATCTGTCTAAGAAATTAAATAACTAATAAGAAAATATAAAATAAGAAATTAACTATTTAAATTATCATTAATTAACCCTGCAATGCATTTATTATTGTAGTCTTCAAAAAAATACCATTTTAAAAATTATAAAATACTTTTTTTCGCTACCTAATGATCAAACATGTTGCTCAATCGATAATATACAAAAGATAAATGTAATGGTAATTCGGATCACTGTAGGCACTGTGCAAATTTTAGGTATAAAAACTTACCTGGTTCTACGTTGTAAGCTGATTCCGCAAGGTTTGCCTTCGCAGTTGCCCCAGGCGCTCCATCGGCTCATGCGGCAGTCAATGGGACATTCAGTGGAGCAAGATTCTCGAACCAGACCTGATAGTCCAGCAAAACCTAAAATGGATTGACAGCGAGAACTGTTACAAAATTCAGGGGCCTAATAACTAAAATGCGTGCTTCTAGAAAAGCTTGGTTTTGGTAAAACCAAAATCATATTTACTTACACAAAACTATATCTCATGCATACAATAACAAATAACGGGCATATCTACAAATTAAATTATAATGCTAGAATTATAATTTAATAAAAGGTAAATCAACTGGAATACCTTAGTGAAATTAAAACTATATTTTTGTAGATAGACAGACGCCTGTGATGATAAACCCCCGAAATATGATTCAAAGAGATATTTCAGCGAAAAAATATACCAGGACAGCAATGAATGATTGACTTACTTTTCTTTAAATTATTTCTTAATAGCAAATTCATAATGATTGGATATCATAATCTCAAATGAAGTATGCTATTATTTAATGAAAACCTAAGAAAACGTGAAGACAGTTGTTTGAAAATAAAAGAAAACTATAAATAATATCTATTATTATTATATTTTTTCAATTAGGAGACGAATAAACACAGACATATTGAAAAATACAGATTGCAAATCCAGCATTGATTAACATTTATCTGATATTTGCTCGTGACGGTCCCGATCGTTATAAACATTTTGGAATTATTATAGTTTAGTTTATTAGGGTAATGACCGAAGATACCATTCATGGTCATATTTTTCGAGAATTGTTAAACTATATCATAGGAACCCTAATATTATTAAACGTTATCAAATTTAAATGAGATAAAATTTGTACAGTGTACTACGGATGCTTTTGCCAGTAAAAGGGTGTATGTAATAATATAGTAGTATAGTTAGTTACGTAATACAATATTAGTAGTAAATTACAACAGGTTGGTTGTACATATATACCTGAGGGTTCATTTTGATCGCTGTGATGCTGGCAATGATGAGGTTCAACTATCCTACCAGATACGTCTGAACAAACAAGGCGTCTGAAGCGATAACCAACCCCTACTCCGCATGGCCGAGACCACTCAGGTACTGTTTCTAACCTGAAAATAAAAAAATGTTGTTAGCCACAATATTACTAGATATTCCTTCAATAGACATTAAAAGAGTAATGCGATAAAAATACAACACAGAAACGATGAAGAAAGGTATGATACAAAAGAATAACTTTTTCACAATCGACCTTTTATTTTATTCCAAGAATAAGCATAGCTTTATATTTTCGATGGACTCGGCGGTAACTTTGTGGAAGTTCATTTTAATATAAAATAACTTTTATTATTCCACGATTATTCCACGTATTGAGAATCTTTTTTCTTTGGCCATGTTCGCTCCCTATGTGGAGCATATGGCCGCCACGCGGCACCTCCGTATTTCCCTGTTTCCCGCCAATTGCTTTGCTTCTTCCCATGACATGCCAGCATCCATCAGTTCCGCCGAGTACATCCTTTGGATAGTACCCAACGGACGTCCGGGACGCCGGAATCCCACCGGTCGAAAGAAGAGGCAGGCAGGATTGAGGCTTTCCGGAGGCATCCGCAGCACGTGACCCAGCCAGTTCCAACGTCTCTCCATAACCACTGACGTGACGGGACGCTGTCTTGTACGCTCCCTTATCTCTGAATTCCTCACAAAATCAAACCACCTCACCCCCATTATCCGACGCAAGCATCTGTTCTCGAAGTTCAGTATACGGTTTTTCTGAGTCTTTGTCAGGTGCCATGATTCGCAACCGTAAAGCAGTACCAGCAGAATGCAAGCGTTGAATAAGTGGCATTTGGTTTTAATCGAGTACAGCTGTGTGTCCCAGACAGTCTGCATTGAGTTTAATGTGGACCCAGCCATTTCTAAACGAATGGCGAGCTCCTTTTTTGTACTACTGTCTTCGGTGATATGAACGCCGAGGAATCTGAAGCTGTCAACCCTCTCGATGATCTGTCCCGCGCTGGTAAGGGTCCTATCAGAGTCATGACAGGTTTGGTTACACATCACATTGGTCTTACAATTGTTAATTTTTAGACCAATGCGAACTGAGTTAGTTCCTAACCCATCAATAGTCTTCTGTATGCCTTTTATAGATTTATTGACAATACGTGGAATAATCTAAGTTATTTTATATTTTATTTTAAGCATAGCTTTATTAAAAAATAAATTCTTAAATAATATTTTTCTGAAATATATTCTACTTGAGATACCACTTGTTCGAGGTTATTGGCATTTTGTTGAATAAGATCCATACAGGGACATCAGACAATTTACTTTTTAACTTTTACTAACCTAACCTAAGCTTCTCATTTGATCCACAAAGATATACAAAGATAATTAAAAAAAACACACTGAGAAGCAAACTAACATTAAGCAAGGAACGTAATTTAGTGTATAATGTAGAGACAAATCTGATATTGAAGAAAAATTAAAAAAAGATGAGCATGCATGTATGAACACACCTTTCAACATCACCAATGTATTCAGGAACGGCAGGAATATTGAAGTCTTCTGGGCCAGACAGCACGAGACATTTGGACCAGGGAGGTGTCGGTTTTGAGTGGAAAATCCCGCATGGACATTCATGGCCTTCGTATAAGACTGTGTTTGGGCATGGAGAATTTCCCAGCTTCTTCCGAGACCTGAAAATACATGGTTCGCTTATAGTACTTGTGGTGTACTCACGTTATGAAGAAATATTTGGTCAAAAAATTTACATGTCTACTGCATATTCAATCTTTTTATAAATGTATTGTAATAAAAAATCATTTCAAAATCAAAAAAATCTAACGGTTCCTTGAACGATCAAACGATACTTAAATAAAGTGATATTTCCAAATATTAAGATATCACTTGCATTTCGCGTCATTTAAAATCAAAAATAGTAACGAAGGAGGTATGCATTAATTTACCTAGTACTGACACCTCCACATTCCTTGGCACACCTAGACCACGGAGACCAGTCGCTAAGCTGACAACCGGTTCGGCAGTCTACCGAACAGCGCAGGTGGGAGGCTGGTGGAGGGATGTTTTCCAAGCAAGCTGATGGAGGTACTTTATGATGCTGTTGCGAGCACCACACCCCTAAAAAAGTTGATTGTCAACAAAACTCATCAGATCTAAAATTAAATGAACTAAAGGGTCCAAAAGAACTTGTTGAGGCAGTAAAGATCTAATTCTCTTTAGATTTTTAAGCTCGATATGTATAAAGTACCTCTTGTCATCAACCCTTCGCCACATCGTTGATCTCTCGGCAGCCGACATGGTGACCAGGCGCCATGCGACCACCGGGCTGGTGAATCGTCGTGCGTTGATGCAGTCGCAGACAGAGATGAAGAAGCTGATGTTGAGACAGATGACGATGTCGTGAGCGGACAACTTCGTCTCTCTCGAAGTGCGCCACATGCCATACCTCCTCCACTGGAAGCTTCGAGTACACGACGGGAACGCTCTTGGAAGCCACCCTCTGAAATCATTAAATAATATATTTATATTTACTGGTCAGCAGACATCATTTTGTCTGGTAAATTCTACAAATAATTTATTGTATATGTAATAGTTTCTACAGAACACTTTGCTTCAGCTTTTGCCGATAACTTGCATCAACAACACTTCTTTTGTTTTAAAATGAAACACAATTATTAGTACATAATTATATTTTTAACTTATGTTTAAATGAATTATCATTTTCAGTTTATGATCATTTGTTGACCGAAACCAAGTAATTTATGAAATTATTGTAGAATAAGTAGGTGCATACTTAAAATTATGTTTTATTTGTATAATATTTTTCCACAAAGAATTAACATGTAATTGTATTCAAATAAGTTAAGTTCTTGCTATAAAACATCACTATTCAATATATTGAAAAATAATCTTGTTGTTTGGTATTGAGTAAAGTTATAAAGTGGTAAAATTCTTACCACAACCGGCAGGACACGGGGTCCACTCTGACCAATCTGAAGTTCGGCAGTCTCGAGGGCAAATGACAGAGCAGGGTCGACGAGTTTCTGGTTTTTTCAGCGGAGAACATCTGAAAATTATGGCATAATATCAGAATTTAGTTCCTATTTCATGGCGGTGAAATAAAATTCTAATTTAAAGTCTTAAAAATTTGCAGTGACGCCACCCAAAAGAGCTTTAATACTCTGTTGAATATCCACGTGAACGTAAGTGAGTTAGAATATTTATTGATTCTGAAACAGATGACATCGAACCTTCGTTATAATTGTTTGTGTAGAAACTAATGGTGGTCAATGGTTGAGGGTTCTAGTTCCACGTAGGCATATCAATACCAACTGATGTGCCTACACTAAAAAGGTGGGAGATGCCAAACAACAAGAAATCCCATCTGCCATCATCAGGATTGAGCCGACCCTAAAAGCACTTATCCTGCATCTTTAAAGCTAAAACGATTCAAAAACCGCCAAAGACTCTTTAAAAGAAGTAGAAACAAATTGAACCGCATCCTGTTTTTTGGTGTTAGAAATAAAGTATAAAAGGAAGCAAATTATTGTGTTTTACTTACAGAGTATCTTCAATTTTTCTATCATTGTTTTGCATGCACCAAACTTCACGGGTTTGAATAAGACCTTCACCGCAATCACTGGCCCTCCTTTCTTCAATTAATCTTTTTTCTTCCACGCTTATTCCCAAATCTTCTCCCAAATCGGATTTAGCATATTCCTCATCAGCAGGTGTCTTTTCACTAGGGTCCTCCTGGAAAGTTAAAGATAATTAAAATAAAATAAAACAAAAATTGATTTTATCGAATTATTACCTAATAAAAATGTGTCTGAAAGGTTTATTCACGAAATGAATCTTCATTTCAGGAAACATATTAACTGCAATTTTAACTTGAAACTATTATTTATTTAAATTTCCGACTTATTATAATTTCTTTATCATATTTATTGGAAGAATGATGGATATTGAAGTCCATGCTTGCGTTTTCTTCAATGTATTAAACTTCATCGTATTGGACGAGCATTTAATATTATGATATGTTGAATATATTTGGCGGAACGTAAGTATGATCTTTTAACGCGGGAAGAACTACAACATGCTCCAATAAGAGAGTAGTCAGGATCCTTAATTTTATATTTGTAAACTTATTTTTTTTGTTTACCAAATATTTATGAAACATGTAGATATTTATAATAGCTACGAACCTCTGGTTGACATGATTGCCAAGGCAATGAGAGCCAAGAGTAGCCGTGACATCCGTGAATATTGCAGGACTTTTCTTGGGTCAATGCCTCAGGACCGCCACAAGCACGACCGCCTAGAAGTAATGCAATTTACCTTTCAAATATATTTGTTAGCATTCAATTCACTTTACAAAATAAACTATATTGAAAATGTTTGCTTAATATTGAACATACAATGAATCAATGAATGTTTTAGATGTAAATGACACAATTTTAAATATTGCTGAAGGGAGTTTTACATTGAGAAACAACAATATGCGTCGTATGGAAACATTAATCTGAGTTGACACTTTGCCTAATAATTATTATAAAATTATGATTGTTCAATAGTTTTGGAAACTTAGCATTTGGGTCGAGGGTTGTGCGTTAAATCAACGATAAAATCATGATGGAAGATAAACAATTTACCTGCGTAAGTAATATAAAAATATACGTTTAATATTTTGGTAATACGCCGCTGTTTGAAAGTAATTACCCGACGATTACAAAGCGCGGAACATAATGTTTTTTCAAAACACCAGAAAGAACTATCAACTCATCGCCTTAGGTAAACAAAGTTTCACCTGAAAAAACTAAAACTGTACAGGAGAAGCAATTTAAGATTTCAGAAGATGTAACTTTTTGTAGAAATTAAAAGTAAATTATTTAGAAGTATAAATAAATGCAATCAGAATTGATGACACTGCAGATAGAACTTTGGTTTTCTCAAATGTTCTTAAACGGCTGAAAGTAATCTGCAGATAGAGTCTTGGTGCACTAATTCATGCTGCCATCGGATTTTTTTTCAATTTCTTCACAATCTTTACAAGGATTTAACTAACTTTACTCTCCCTCTCTCTTATGTATGTTAAAACAATTGTTTTATGCACCATCTACGTACGCGAATGAAAAAGAAACCCGTTTTTTATCATGCATTCAGATGGAACTTTGGTGCTCTATAAAAAGTCGTATATTTTTCAGATTTAACGTTTTTATTTTTTGAATATTGATGGATTTAATGAGAATTCTGAAGATTTTTAAATGTAGATAGAACCGTATTTTGAACGCGAATAAAACTGCATTAAAAATGCAGATAGGACCACTTTACCCAAAACGATGAACTATCAGTTTGATAGAATGGTACCAACCTTCTCGCGGTGGAGCGATGATGGTACGATTTCTCGTGCGGAAGCCTTTCGAGTGTTTTGTGGAGCAAGTCGAAGAGCACGGAGACCACGGTGACCAGGCCGACACTACACAGTCATCAGGGCAAGGCACCAGGCAGGATTCCATGCGAGCTGGAGAAGGAGGGGCACTCCACAGGGCGCACATCTCTTTGTCAAGTGGTGACTGTGATCATGAAAATAAAATTACCCGACGTTCATTTCGTTTTCATTTTAACATTTTCAATACAATAAAGTCATGTGTGATTTTCGGGTATCAAACTATAATAAAGTCATCTCGAGTGCTTTGAAAATGTCTGAATTATCGTGAATCAACTATGATGCCAAATATTTTTTGAATTATTAATTAATTACAGAAATAAAAAATCTCATGGATCAAACTTGTTTCACTGCCGCCTCCTCGTCATATGAAACGATAATCTCCATATGGCATATAATATCACGTGTGTAACATAATCAACCAATTAGCAATTAGTACGCAACCAGCCATCATAAAATTATGTCATAGTCAATCTATTGTTTGTTGAACTGCTTCGTACAAGCGACGACGAAATAAATTATTTTTATATAGTGATATTTTTTTGCTTGTGGTATCTTTTTATATATTGCAAAACTTAACGCAAATAAAAAAAAGAAGGTAATTCTGCAGTTAATATTTAAACAAAAAATGTGTATCCTTAAAAACTTTAAATTTAATTAAAGCTTATACAACTTTATACAACTTAAACTCGTCATTCTTACCACTTCATAAAAAAATATGGTGATAAACGATTTTTTTAAATTCATGTCCGCTCCCAATGTGGAGCATATGGCCATCTAATGGAGGTATCTCAACAGAAGTTTTCTACGAGAACTGTTTGTTACCCAGTTGCTCAATCTCTCTTTTTTCAAAGAGAGTAGACGGGAAAGAAGGATAAGGGTAGGACAGGACTAGTGGTTGACTAATCGCTTACGCTACGCCCAGTTATTGAAGGGTGAAAGGGGGAAATTAAGACATCACAATGACCCATGTCTTCGAACAGAAATCGATAAATCGATCGAAAAATGCTGTTCGTACTGGGACTCGAACCCGTGAGATACGACACGGAAGCCAGCAACGCTAACCACTGCGCCATAGGATCCGTCAATATACCTATACATAAGTAATTACTTATAAATGAGGGTATAAAAACAAAAGTACTGATGATGGGGGTATAATTTGATAAATTATTTTTGAATAATTATATTTTTTTATCCTATAAAAATAAGTTGTTGGTAAAGATATGTAATCAATCTACTTCATTAATGTATGTAATATATTACCCCGTGAAGATCAACGCATGTGACAGCCCTCTGTCGCACTCCAGGGCCGCATGCAGCTTTATCGTGTGGCGGTCTCCGGCAAGCGCTCCAGGGCTCAGCAGCCCAGTGGGCGCATTCGGCACGTCCGCATGCCTGGACCTCTGAAAGAGCGGGGCACGCCGACCCGCCTACAGCTGAAGCAGCCACAAGTACCCGCCTTGTTCTCCGACGATAACCTAAGAAATGTATTTTTTAGTAAACAATCATGCCAGTCAATCCACAACTGGGGATGTACATTTTTTTTTTAAAAAGTGTATTTATTGTGAAATCAAATTGAATTATGAAAATTATAATACCAAGAATTTTGTCTGGTGGCACTGTAAACATGCAATATCTTATTGATATTTATTATTTTTAATAATTTTGTGCTGAATACAGAAACGTGTTAAGCAGGGCATCCAATCTCAGACCCTTTTTGTAATCATTTGATTTCGGATTTCATAATTTTTCCAATCCCGGGATTCATCATTTAACATAATATCGCGGAGAAATTCGGGATTGAGAGATTGAAGGTCGCTGGTAGATTTAAAAAGCCAGGAATTTATGGAATTCCCAAAATCTACAAACTTAGCTCTTTTCGAAAAGTTTACGAGAAATTTTCACTTTTTATTCTTAATCTCAGGATTAAGACAGAATCCCTGAATAGTCTTAAAATAAAAATATCGATTTAAATTAAAAACTAGTTTATTCTTTCAGGTAGTAACTATTTAAGCACCGTTTTATGATTAGAGCTATTTCATTGCCCTCTCTTTCAACAAACTATTTATAATTTTCGATGAATTCGACGGTAACTATGCGGAAGTTCATTTTTAGTTTATTCGCAAACTTTGTGGTGTTCTTTCCGATGATGCTTCTTAAAGAGGAAAAACACGTGTCACAGTTTGTAACACAATAAGTGGAGTAACAAAGTTATCAAGTTTCATTTTATATTAACTTTTTATGAGTTAATTGAGTCAGATTAAAAAATAATTTCCGCTCTTTAAAGCACATGCATGAGAAAACGTATTATATACATTTAACCAACCATTTGTAGTCAGCTCTTCAACAGGAGTCATGGGGCATCCAGCTAGGGGTTCACAAGGACCCCACTCACTCCAATCCCCAACGACGCAGTCACGAGGGCATGGCACCTGATAAGTAATAAGAAACATACATATAATTTGGCTCCTAACAAATTGTTGTTTATGATTAAAATATCTGAAAAGCCGCAATACATACTTCGCATCTCTGGACAGTTGCAGGGTGTGGAAGGTGGTCACAAGCTGACTGATGACCGGTGGAAGATTCTGGGGAAATCGAGCCTCCGTGAAGACTGCTGACACAAGTGACTGACCGTCTTTGCAAACCGCCACCACATGAGAAACTCTTCTGCATGTGACTTGAAGTATCTAGAATAATAAATTTTAAGGCTAAAACCTATAGTCACTGGGATATCAATTGACTATCTTGTATTGCTCGTCCGCCAGATGCTTAGATGCAAGTTCCTGTAACGTTTTTTTAAATGAGATAAGTGTCGTATATTTTTTTTAATATTTGCCGAATGTGAAACAGTAGATGTTTTATGAGAACCAGATTTATTTTTTAAGAAACAATACGTATATAGATAACATTAAGAAAAAAATAAGTACACTTAGGCCTCGCATAACACGGTTTTATACTACACGGTTGATGAATCGTGGCATGTTTTTGTCGAAAACGTTTTACATAACACGGTTACAAAAATAAAATAAAACCAAAATTAATTAATATGTTTGATTTGATACGCCCATGGATCACGCCATGACAAATCATACTGGACATGTCAAGCCTTTTCGGGACGTCGTTGTCAATTTTGATGCAAATTTTCCTATTCTATGATCCTAAAATAGTATAATGGAAAGAAATTTGAAATTCAAGAGGGAATTACGAAATACGTAAAGATTTATACGCTAAAAGTCACTTATTACAGAATTTTTAAAGGCTAAATCCAAAAATACTCCCAAATCCTCCAATAATGAAAACTCACAACCGATCTCGAAAAAGACTCAAACATATAGAATTGTAAGTGATAGCGATGAAATACATACATACATACAATGCTACTATGTATGCTATTATTTTTTTCAATAAATACGTAATTTTGTCGATTGTTTAATAAAAAAAATAAAGGATACTTTAATAAACTTCGATGTTTTTTTTAACGCTGACTACTTTTGTATGAACTTCAAATCTCATATAACACGGATTTGGATTACACGACGTTTTTGTGGAACCATATGACCGTGTTATACGAGGCCCAAAAATGTAGTTAGCTAATCGCTTTAACAGCATTTAACGGCATTGAACGGTGACGTCACAAATAGGGCATCCAATCCCGGGATTCGGGATTCCGTAATCCCGGGATCCCATTCAATTTTCTGATCCTGAAATTCCGGGATTGACATGGTTGCGATCCCAGGATTTCGGGATTGAGAAATTTTGAGTGAATTCCGAAAAGTGAAACTTAATTGGCAAATTGTGGATATCAAATTCCTCGGTGAGCTAGAAAAAAAAAACAAGGTTTGCAGATAATCTGAGGAAAAAGTATAGGGAATCGAGGATTTCAAATTCCTCGGTGAACTAAAAATGTATCAATCCCGAAATCCCGCGATTGGAAAAAGGCTCCAGGATTGGATACCCTAGTCACAAACATCTGTACCTTTGAATAAATATTAATGTTATATAAAAAAAAAGTCCGGACAGGGATTCGAGCGCGTCATGTAGCGCAATCAAATAGGGTTAATGTCAAGAGCCTACAAGGCTGGCTATTTATTAAAGTGACAAAAATAATTACAAGTACTAAAAAGCGTCCTAAAAAGTATTATATTTTAACGTTATGTTGATGGTCAATCAGCGATGACATTTACAGCAAGAGAAAACTTAATTTATATATTTGAATAACATTACCATAATTGTATTGAAATAATAAATGGACAAATACTCAAACTCAAGTTCTAATTAAATCATAATGCCTACGGAATAAGGGTGTATATATTATTTTATTATTTGAAATAGTTGTGGATATAACCTTTACTTTAAACAAAGTCTTTTATAAAATCAAAAATAACTTAAACTTTGCAAGAGTTAATTCAAATATAAATTGGATCGGTAATAAAATAATGGTATATTGTTAAAAAGAACAATGTGATTCCAAAAATCGATTATGTACATTTTTTACTCTGTACTAGTTTCGCCCCAGGTGTATGAGGTAATCGCTACGCCGTAGATGGTATTTCTCTACGTAGAGGGGGTATCTCTACGATCTGGACATGGAATCAAAATATGAGTCAGTTTCCCGAATAAAGTATTCGGCAATGAGCGGGTAATGGACGCCTTTGTTCAAAATCATCAAAGCATTACACATTTTTTTCTAGGAATAACGAGTAATTCTTGAAAATGTACAAAATAAATATTTTCTACTTGTAATGAGTCACGCGTATTAAAACGGGTAGCGTATTTTGTTCATAAGAAATTGTTTACGTTTTCGTTTGAAAATTGAAACAGTAATAAGTTTTTAACCCGTAACATGCCATTCTAAAAAATAACGTTCCCTGCCATGATGGCATCTCAGTTTCACTGTTTATTGTCATTATTTAAACCTAAGTTAGCAGCTAAAAAATAATTTTAAAAATGTATATATGCTAGAATACCTAAAATGATAAATAGTTACTGACAATATTAAGGGAAATATTGAATGACTATTTACAACTACTTACAACTATCAACTATTTACGATTGCATCATGGGCATGGAGGTGTTAAATTTACACAAAATTTATGGCGATTTTTTTACCAACTTTAAAGTTATTTTGTAAAAAATAATTCATAAAAAGACTTCTTTTACCTCATCAAACATTTGTGATCGAATTTGAACCTGATTAGTTTTGTAGAACATTTTACCTTTGTTCGTAAGCCAACCACTTTTTGTCACCCTTCAAAAACTCATCTCAATTTATTATTCATGCTATTATTGATTATAAGTTTAGTTTATGACATCACCAACGATTGAAATAACTCATATTAAAAAGAAATTAGTAAGATTAAAATCACAGTTTATCTTTCTTTGAATAACATCGTGAACGTATTGCAATAATATGTAAATAGACGCATCGATTTACAGTTTCAAAATACCGTATAAAATTGGATGAACTATGTGATCCTCGGTGACTCTGCAGGCAGACCATGGAGATGGAGCCCAGTGGACGGCCTTCGCTCGGTCACTAGCAATCCCGAGCACCTCGTTTCGTTCTTCCAGTGGCCCACATTGCTTCCCGTTCCCTAAGATAACAACAACCATAAATTACTTAAGAGGTAATCAAAGGGTTTACGGAGTGGTTTTTAACACGTTAAAGCTTTATCAATAACCATTATGGACTTTTCTCTATAAAGATATTTTGAAAAGAATTTTCGAATGTCAATATTGTCCGAAAACCGGTTTTATCCGATTTTCAAAATTTTACAAAAAATGGATAATTCAATTAAAATAGCGAGAAACAGTTCATTTTTTTAATGTTGTCTATTTATGTATTCATAATAAATAAATTTTTTGGTGTTACTCTATAGAAAATATGATTTAAAAAAATACAAAGCGTCCACGGATGGTTTTTTGACAAAATTTCCTGATACCGAAAATACCCTTTCTCTGGGTAATGTGGAGTATATGGTCTTTAAGCCATCAAATAAACGATCCAAATTTTCTGTCCTTTTGTTTATAGACGCGTTTATGGAAAATTCGGTACAACAGTTTACGAAGCTGAAAAACCGGTTTTAGAATGACACAAATTTTGCCAAAAGACCGGTTTTTGAAAACCGACAAGCCCTAGTTATAAAGTTAAGTATCCTGGAAAAGTATGTTTCATTAAGCTACCGTCTGATGTTACTGAGCGTCATAAACCGCAAGTATAACACAGTATTATAAAGGTAATCATGACAGATGCAATAGCAGGGGGGAAAACTCGTAGGACTCCGGGTACGTTAAGCATCCTTGAAGATTTATGAAAACCAAACAAAGCAAATTTAAATTTAATTCACCCTATGTTCGTGAGGAAACCACAGCCAATGTTTATCTGAAATATTTAGCTGCAGCTTTAAATTAGAGTTGAATATGCTTTACCTTTAAATACATGACAATACGTTAATTAAAATATTTCGTCGTTAAATATGAAACAAGTACAATTTTATGACTACAAACTATTTTTCGTAAATATTCAAATAAATAAAAATAAAAACACTATTTTCTCCAGTGAAAAAAATAAAGATTTCTTTTTCTATAATAATGGCGTTTATCTAATTCATGGCCAAGATATCAAATATTAGATTAGAAATATTGAATTTTCGTTGAGAACCAGCTGATTGCTAACTACAACCTTTACTCTTAGAACAAGGATGCCGACTCTTTCACCACTGTCTTTTCGTCATGCATTGTCAGTCAAAAATATGAAATATTTAAAACAAATACTATTTATTATATGTCAGAAAAAAAACAACCTAAGCCAGACAAAACTAATGACGAAGAGATACTACATTTAATAAAAAAAAGAAGGGCATATCGTATTTAAAAGATTTTTGAAACAAAAAAATAAAAAGTAAGAGTTAAGACAGGGATCGAAAAAAAACTTAAATCTAAGCAATATATTTGTCAATCCAACAGCCTTTACGAATGGGGTCTCATATGATATATTATATAATGTAATATATATATATTTTAATCTATGTCCGCTCCTAATGTAAAGCACATGGCCAACTAATGAAGGTATTTTAACAAAAAAAATCTACGAGAACCGCTTGTTACCATACTAATTGACATACCATAGTTACCACACTAAAAGACAATACTAATTGTTAGCCACAGTTAATCAGTCTCACCACATCCCGTTATTTAAGAATTGGAAGGGTACGAGGGAATTTTTAAACATCACAAACATTGAACAGAAATTTGAAGATAAAAAAAATGCTGTTCGTACTGGGATTCGAACCAGTGGATCAGTCACGGAATCCAACAACGTATACCATTTCTCTACGGACCCGACATATTTTGAAATATTAGTATTGTATTTTTATTTTTAATCACTCAGTAATAATTGTCGTTTATAGTTACCCTGTGGCAGTGAAATGATATTCCTAGTCCTGGTGTTTCCATGTGAAGCACACGTTGCTCGCCATGGAGACCACTCGCTGACCTGGCAGTGAGTCGTAACGATGCACACTCGGCGGGATCTTGCAACTGTTACACCCGTTGAAGCACAGTACCTTGTGAACAAAATGCATTATTACGAACAACGGAACACGAGAAAAAATCAATTTCCATTTTATTAAAGTAAAAATTGGCAAGTTTCGTAGCTCCACGAGAATTATATCATAGTTTCAATCAACAAACAAATATCCAGACGAAGGTCTGACGATTACTTGATTTTAAAATAGCTAAAGATTTTGAAAAGTAAAAACCCAGTTATGTCTTACAAAAGAGATAATATCGGTGACTTAATTCCATAGTGCCACAACTAGAAATTGGTAATTTTGAAATATAGCTGACAAAAGTTTTGACACGTATAAACTAAGTTGTAAAAAAGTGATAATTGAGGCTCTTATTCCAAAATTGGTGAAAGATTTACCATGAATGTAATTTAGAAAATAAAAATACATTTTTGAAGAATTTTTAGAAAGCATTCTCAAACCTGGCTTGATATCGCATACAATAAGTAATGTAAAACTAAAAATGTATATTTTTTTCAAAATGAAATTAAAGATTCATTTTCCAACCATTTTAGAATGAGCCGAGTGTGAAAATAATAGCCTCAATTATAATATTATTTCTCTATCTTTTTAATGAATCTTTTAGTCATTTACCTCAATTCAATTCAAATTTATTTAATCGTTGACAAAACCATATGATGATATTTCGAGTTGAATTTATATGGAGCTGAGAAAAACTTGTTGGTATTTTTTTTATTTTCATATGCAAAAATCTAGCTACTAAGAGAAAACTAGTACCTTTTCTAGTTGTACTTTTGTGGCGCTATAGAACAGGGTTTCTCAACGGTGGGCCATGTGGCCCCCCAGGGGGGCACAGAGATTTATTTTTGTTTTGGGGAGCCACAGCACAGCTTAGGGGGGCCACGGGTACTCATAAAACGATACAGGGAAGAGCATAATGGCGGACGTCGCGGAGTTTTTTTGTTTTAAAATCATTAAATAAAATAAATTACTGGAATTCTAGATTCGTAAATCTCTGATTAGCTATAAAAAAGGTGGGCTTTAAAATTATAATGTTCATGGGAAGACAAAACAATGGTATAGAGGGCACAGAAAAATAAAGACACTCAAAGAGGCCACGCTCCCAAAAAGGTTGAGAAACACTCCTATAGAAGATAGGTAATATTGGGTTATATGTATAACTCAAAAGATCAAATTTTTGACTTATCGTTCTATGGAACTATGCCATCGATATGTATCATGTTTTTTCCCATATAGAAAAGATAACAATGTTCTAATCTAATCGGACACGTAGATCTAGTTCCGTTTGCAAAAAATCGTATCAATTCAAAAGATTGGCGATCTCTTTTGGAAAAATAGTTTCCGTTTCCTACATCTGGATTGAATATCCATAATTAATGCAATACATTTTTGAACAGCCTTCTTGTATATTTAGGTTTACTGTTGTTGATATCTTTATTTATTTACTTATTCTAATACGTATTATTTATTGTTGTTTTTTTTATATATGTTCTTGCGTGCCCTAAGTGAATCATTGGGGAGAGTTGGTTTTCGGTATGATACAAAAAAGGTTGAATAAAATATAAGCTATAATACAATTCTCGTGGAACGAAACACATTGCTATTTTCTTTCTTAATATAATGGAAAACTACTAAGTGTATATCAATTCGATAACATTGTTTTCCCTTATTTGAGTCTGTATCTAATACGATTTAAAAATGAATGCGTGGTTTGGTATACCCAATCTAAATTATTTCACTCATAACTAGTTGATTTTTTTTGCAACTAAAATAATGAAAAAAAGTTTGTTTGTACTGTATTATAGCAAATAAATTAACTGTCTTCATTCATTCTGTAATATTTAAATAGTTTCGAAGATAAAGACTGTAAATTATAAATAAAAAAATTAGTAATTTCTAACCTTACTTTTATAATAACCAAAATTTTGACAAAAATAATTATTTAATAACTACTTACAAATTTATTTTTTTCGGAAAAAATGAGGAATGCATTTGACCTAAGTACATAATATTATAATATCACAAATTAGTGCTCATTTTGTAAATAATTATAGAATTTACACTCGATTTTCGTCGTAAAACAGTTTATTTCATTTTTTACATTATTTCGTTTAGTTGGATAAAACTTATAGTGAAAATAAACAAGGTATTTGAAGCAATGTATTTTTAGTTACTTTGAAAATCACTCTTAATAATTCGAAATCCATTTTTTTTAAGTTACCTGTTGTTCTATATAAAATTACACGACAAATGAATATTGATAATATTACAATATCAACTGTCAGAATTAAGCTTCAGAGTGAGTATTTTATTGTAAGCGATATAGATTTATTACACTGTTACAAATTTTTCAGTCTGGAAAAATCAAAGAAGAGTCTGTAAATAGAACATTTGAATTGTTCTCAGATTCTAATCAGAGTGCTGGGCAGTAACAAAGGCTAGTGAAAATGCCGAGTCTATTTTATACATAATAGAAACGAACAATGGATTCGTACAATGGAGTTGCATTGAAGGTGGCATATCGTCTTACTAGGTAATAGTATATTTTCAAAGGAAAGCATAGTAATTCAGGCGTTCAGTGGACAATGTCTAGCTTTTTATATAATTATATCAGTAATGAATGATATGCTCTTCATGAACCGATGAATTGACATGCTTACATTATAATATGTATATTGTCGCTGTACAGGCGAAAAATAATAAGCAATGAATATCACTAAACCTTGTTTTGTGATAATCGCCATTTTCGATGAACATGAAATTTAAACATATTTATTTATGCAATACAGCATCAACTAATCGTTCTTACCACTTCATAATAATTGATTGTGATTAACGATTTTTTTTAAATCCATGTCCGCTCCCAATGTGGACCATATGGACTTCTAATGGAGGTGTCTCAGCATAAGTTTTATAATATAACTGTTTGTTACTCAGTTGCTCAACCTCTCTTTTTTCAAAGAGAGTAGACGGGAAAGAAGGATTAGTGGTTAAATACGATAAATCGACCAAAAAAATGCTGTTCATACTGGGACTGGAACGGTAGCCGGTAAATTGCTCGAATGGAAATTGCTCGAATTACAAATTATTCGAATTGCTCGGTTATTTAAACGATTTTTCACGACTTTTTCTACGAATTTCATTTTTATCTTGTGCGACACTTGTTTAGAGAGTGAAATATAAAAATAATTTTCGTAAGTATTTATTTTAACCGTGTTCGCTCCAAATGCGGAACATATGATCTTTTAATGGAGTTTATCTCAACAGAAGTGTTTCTACGAGAACTGCTTATTAATTAGTTACTCAAACTGTTTCTATATATTTCGAGAACACAGAAGACTAGAGCTAAGATAGAACAAACGGACAAAACAAACGGAAACAAATTGATTATCTTGTTATTCGAGCAATTTCCATTCGAGCAATTTACCGGGAACCGACTGGAACCCGTAAGATCCGGTACGGGAGCCAACAACGCTAACCACTGCGCTATAGGATCCGACCCGAATTCAATTCAAATATAAAAAAGGTTAAAGTTATTTAAAGTTTTTTTTTCCCATTTTTATCTTTGAATGGAATTGATTTGAGCTATAATACATAGAATATGGTTAAACAGAAGACAGCTCGTGTTTTGTCTAACTGTCTGCATTCATAACTTAAAATAGTTATTTTATGACTTAATGCCTTTTACCAGTATATTGACATTTAATTGACTATCTAAACATACGTTTAGTTAACGACTGGTAATAAGTCAGTTACTTAACCTTTCTCTTCATAGAGAGCGAAGAAAGAAGAATGGGGTTTTAATGGGTATTAGTTATCTCGTTACTTTTTCTACGTCCCGTTTACAGGATCGAATCGGGAGAATGCGGAATGGAATGGGAAAATCAGATATACGCCTTTGGACAGAACTCAATTAATCGATTAGAAAAACAATGAAAGAAAGTGTTTAAAGATTCAAATTGTTGATCACGCGACGGAAAAAGACAAAAGCTTAATAGTGTTAAGTAATCTACGATGCGACAGTCTTTGAATGACTATGGTTGTACTGTTATACTAGAAAGAATATTCTAGAATGAAATTTCATTTGTCAAAGGAAAGTAAGTACTGCGGTAGATGTTGAATGAACTCATTTTTAATTTATAAATTTGAAACAACATAAAGTTTTTTAAACCATAATATTTTGTAGCTGTAATGTTGAAATCATATCCATTTTTTAATCATATGTTAAGCCACGTAATATGCGTGTTGAATATCGTGTTAATATCACGAAGTGAATGATTTCGGAAAAATTTCGAACTGAAACTATTGTGACATTATTGTTAATGGCGAAAGCTCAAATATTTGGGTCAACTGATAAATTTTAAGAAGTACGAAGTCATGCAATTCATGCGGAGGTAATTTTATTTAAAAGTAAAAATATGAAATATTCTTTGACTAAAAGCCCGCCGTGAGTGTTGTTATTTGAAAATTCTTCTGAGTTGTTGAAAATGTTGTTCATAATACTTAACCTCCTACGAGAAAAGACATAATTACAAAGAAAAAAAACAAAAGGAAAATATCTAAGAAACGCTCTTCTTGGAAATGTTGTTTGTTTTTCTTGATTTAGGTATTTTTTAAAACGTATACTTTACTTACTTATATAAGCTTATTTCCACGAAATTTTATTATCTCCAACATCTTATTGCGTTGAATAAAACACGACCAGATCACCAGATCTGAACTACAAAAAAATAATTTTGACAAAAACTCAAATAAAAGCTTTGTTGCAACTTGATTTAGGAAATGAAGCATATTCCACTAACATTTAAATAACCATGTCCACTCCCAATGTGAAGCATGTGGAGTGTATCTCAACGTAGGTCTCTCTACGATAACTGCTTGACACGCAGTTGCTCAACCTCTCTTGTCTTCAAAGAGAGAGTGGATTGAAATGATAGGACTTGCGGTTAACTAATCGCTCCCGCTTGGTCCATTTTTAAGATATGGTAGGTGAAAGCAGGGGTGGGCTGGAGGGTGCTCGGAGGGGCTCGAACGAGCCCCTTGTTTAATTTTAATAAGTCCTAGGATCCCCTTGTTAACTCTAGAGAAATCAATATTCTCAGATCAAATTAGTAAATAGCTGCAATTTCTGACTAATATATTATCAACGACAGCTTCAGCATACACAATAGTAAATTTAAAGCCATTTACAATGAAAAGTTTACGGTAAATTGCATATTTTAACATATTATAAGTGTAGTAAGTAACAATCGATTGCTTATTTAAGTATTGGATATAATTGCATTGGAGCGATTAGAAAATTCACTCCTTCCTCAGAACACTGAGAATTGCTTCGACATTAAGCGAGCCCCTTGTTAAAATATTGGCAGCCCACTGTTGAGTGAAAGGGAATCCAATACATACCTACATGCAAGCATGCCTTTGGACAGAAATCTTTGAATGAATTGAAAATCAATTTATATTAACTGTCCGTGCTAGGATTCGTACCCGTGACCTACGTAACCGAAACCAACGACGTTGACCACTTGACTACTCATAATTAACTGTGGTTAAGTAATAATAAATTGTTATCACATTATTTCAAACACATGTTTTTAATAATCAAATCTTTGTGTTTCTTACTTTATATTTTCTTTTGTAGAATATAATAATACAACAGTTTATTGTAAACGTTTATGCTATGTTCTTTTTTCAGTGAAAAATATGAGCATGTCATTACCGAAACTAGATTCAACTAAAAAAAAAAAAATCTGTAGTTAAGTCCCTGTAACCTGAAGCCCCCAGACGAATTGTTGTATGAGGAGTGTTGTAAGCAACCCTATATAGAGTAAGAAAAATGAATTATGGATATTTACTTGATATCAAGGGGTGCTCCGTAGGCGTCCCTGCAGCGTACGTCCCTCGTCTGCTCGCCGACCTGTGGCTCGAAGGTGAGAGAGCCACCAGGCGAACGAATGCGAGAGTAGCCCACTACGACGTTGGGAGTAGAACTCGAGCTGCCACTTACTGGTTCACATTCTCCCCAAGGGCCTACGTATATTGCCAGCTCTTCAGAAGGCTTTCCTGCAAACGAAAATGCCGTATATTAGCATGAATACAATACAAAGGGGAAAAGCAGAATGAAGAAATAATAAGTTTTTAAATAAGAGCAGACATTGGGTGATAAATAACTTAAAACTGTTTTTTATCAAATATTTCTAGTATTTTTTTGAACTGGAAACTGAACTGTTTTTTAGCATTCACGTTCGTAATATTGAGAGCGTGAATTTCTAATTATTGTGCGCAAAAAAGATATTACTGGAACTAAGACAGCCACCCAATCGTTTTTCGGCGGAGGAAACGATGTAAGGAATAGGAAAGGAATGATCTTACTTATCTTTTTGTCTACATTTCACTTTCAGGATCAGATTGGGTGGGTAAAAACTGATGAAAACATCTTAAGGATTCATTCATGTCTTTGTATTCAAATTCGTAAAGCGATTAAAATCAAATTATGAAAATGTTCATTTGCAGATTCGAATACATGAACGTGCGAATTTTCTTGAATACAAGCAAGCATCAGTTTATTGTATTACTCATTTTAATTTATTTTTAATGTTCAAACATTTTTTTATACAACTGTTCACCTTAATACTAATAAACAGATTGAAGTAACCATCATTCACGATAATATTTAAGCTCGCCGTTTGCTTTCAAATCATTAAGTTAAATATTTAAATCACGTATAATTTATCAAAAAAGACATTATGTATCCATTTATTAAAGGAATATTATGTTGAAGAAATTTATTGATAAATTAAATATCTTGTTCACTGATAGAAAACAGAATACATATTCATGGGCTGTTCTTTTATTCTACTGGGATTAAAATGTTTCAAATTCTTTCCATTACGAATCCGATAAAACAGCATTTTCAATCATAATGTTGACAAAAAATTTCATATTTTCCTCAAAAAAAGAGTCGGTTTTCGATTATTCGAAAAAGATTCCTTTAGGGAAATTCATGAATAATATAATGGCGTTAATAAATTCCCCTCAAACAGCATTATTATTTTTTTCATCTTCTAATCTGGTGTAAGGATAAGGTAATATTTTTGATATCTCTGATAAAAATATTCGATTTTTTTTGACCTGTTATATGGATAAAATACATACATTTAAAAAAAATTAGAATGCATAGTACTGGTAGTTAAGTATTGTCTAATTCAGGCCAACTAAAATACCTATATTTTAAACATATAAAGATAAACATTGATCTTTATGGAGAATGCTAGCAACACCACGAATATTCGTTGACAGGTGTACAATTTTTTTCAACTTGTCTACTACTTACTTCAAGTCTGTATTTAAAATAATATAAATTACCTGCAAAGGTTATTTATTAACCTCCAATTTAATATGGTTGGAAATTTAGGTAAGTATTATTGTAAATTAAAAAAAAAACACAGAAGCACGTCTTTTTTTACGCAAACGGTTTTGATCCAATTTATTAAAATACAATATCTATTTTGTATTAAAGAGTGTTTTAGGATTTTAATGATAAAAAAAATTGTTAGAAAATACTGGTTTCGTAAAATTTCTCATTCGATAAAATTCACATACCTAATTCTTAGTTAATCTGCGTGTTTTATTTTACATTTATTCCGTTGTATTACCCTAAACGGATGTGATATCTAGACGAACAAGAAAAAGCAATCTAAGTTTTCAAAAGTAAAATTATTTTTCTGCTAAGGGAATCCAAGGAATATTGCAGAAGGGCGCAGATGGGTAAGATATAATACTTTTTCAGATTCGAGACCTACATAGTTATAATAATATCTCTGTATGTCTACAAAGAGAATTTTGTAAATACATATCTGATCTTTGGGTCATCCATTAAAGATAGAATATGTAGCCAGCGTTAAATACTTTGCCGGAATTGTCAATAAGCCTTAAATGGAAAATAAGTCTTAAACCAAGTAACGCAAGAAGGTTTCATTTATTTTTTACATAAAATAAACATAGTGCCGTATTATTTTGAAAGTGACGACGGTGCTGCTTAAAAAGAAATATCCGAAAGAAAAAATGCACAAGAAATATTTCTACCCCAATTTAACCGAAAGCCATTAAATAGTCGGTTTCCGGAAATAATTGATACTGACAGTCCAATCAAAGGGCGATAAGCTCAAGGCTCTTTAGGAATGAATAAAATATACAACCGATTTCGGGCTCAAGAACAACCTTTTTATCTATCAGAGAGAATTAAATAGTGTTTTAGGAACAAAATCTACGTAAAGAAGGTGAATCATAACATGTATCGATACACGTACAAAATAAAGAGAAATTTCATTTATACAGATCTCGTATAAATCAAAAACACCGGACGCAATGTCGTGCACATGAAGTTTATTTCAAGAGGAGTGTTTCTACGAGTACTAGTTTTTACTTAATTGCTCGACCTTTCTTTTTTCAAAGATATTTGAGATATACGGACAGGAATATAACAGAACTAGTTGTTAGCTAATCACTCTCGCTACGCCTGTTTTTTAAGATAAGGTAGGTGGGAGATAGTTCAAGACGTCACATACATCCCTGACTTTGAACAGAGATCCATAAATCAACTGAAACCCAATCTATAAAAACTGTCCATCGGATTCTAACCCGTGACTTCAGTAACCGTAGCCAACGATGTTGACCACTCGATAACGCAACCGGATCTCACAATATATAATAAACATAATTATATTTATGTTATGCCAATTAAACACTAGTTTAGAAGTCTCTGTGCACTTCAAGTTTGTGTATAATTCATAATTTGCATATGGCCCAAAATCATCAAAACACGTTTTTTGCGCCTCCTGTAAAATGTGATATGTGTGGGTTACGTCCTTTTTCCTTTCCACAGTCGATTTTATTAAGGATTAAAAAAAATCATTGTCAGCTGTTTATTATTATTATTATTGTAGAATTATCGTTTTAATATTAATATTTGATATATGTATGTGTGGCCCATCAGTTACAGTGCCACATGCATTATTTTATTTGGCCCAGCAAGCGATTTCAGTTGGGGATTCCTGATCTAAATAAACACATGGAGATATGTTTTTTTCCGACGAACTAGCTATTTGCGATGCCTGCTTCATTTCAGTAGCTTTGAGTATATTACTCTTTATCAACCTTTCCATATATCGCGCTTCACTAATCCGTTCATTTCATTTCCTGCCTTTTCACGTAATAACGATCGTGTACTGGCTATATCCCACGTCGCGCTTCTCTGAGTTTTTCTCCCTATCGAATCGAGGCGACGGGCTTAGCTCGAATACGTGAGTGCTTGAAGTGCCCCACTGCTAGGATTATCTCCGCATTTTACAAACCATTATTTTTCGTGGCGTAGAAGGAAGAACATATCGACCCCGCGGTGGGCTGCCAGTACGTCAATAAAAAGCTCGCTTAATCTCAAAGCAATTTTCGATGTTCTGGGTCATTGGTCGGCAAAGTGCGGCTCTTTGGCCCCTTAAGTGCGGACATTAATAGACAGATTTGGCTCTCAATGGCTCCCAATATTTTTTTAAATTATTTGTAATGTTCATATTTAGCTCTTTGGCGAATAAGTTTGCCGACCACTGTTCTGGGGGAAAGGGGGACTTTTTTGTATCACTCTTATGGAATTATATACAATACTTAAATAAGCAGTCCATTGTTACTTAACACATTTATAATATGTAATAGTATGCAATTTTTGCCGCCTGTGTGGTCGAGATGTCAACGTCGTTGGCTACCGCTACGGAGGTCACGGCTTCGAATCCCAGTACGGGCAGTTTTATAAATTGATTTTTCAATCGATTTATGAATTTCTGTTCAAAGTCATGGATGTATGTAATGCCTTGAATTCCCCCCTCCCACCCATCCTATCCCATGAACGGGGCGTATCGAGAGCGATTAGATAACCACCAGTCCTGTCCTAGCACTTTCCTTCTATTTCTACTCTCTTGGAAAAAGAGACGTTGAGTAACTGAGTAACAAGCAGTTCTCGTAGAAACAATTCTGTTGAGATATTATTTTAAATTAACAAGGGGCTCACCAGCTTTAGTAAAATTTAACAAGGTGCTCGCGCGAGCTCCTACGAGCTCTCTCCAGCCAACCCCTGTATCGACCCATTATCGGCAAAAGATCTTAAGCGGCACAATTAGGTAATTTTAAACCAATACTTGTTCAATCTCGCCTAGGCACTAGCAGTGGCGGATTAAGCACTTTAGAGACCCCAGGCGCAATAAATTTTGGAGGCCCTGTTTTTCGAATAACACAAAAGTGCTGCGAAACTCTTCGTAGAATAATAATGAATATTGAAAACTGAAATTTAAATACAAAGGTTTATATAATTTATGCTATTTTTGAGGCCCCTAAAATTTGGAGGCCCCAAGCGCGCGCCTCTTGCGCTTATGGAGTAATCCGCCACTGGGCACTAGACGGCAAACTCATTAGTCAACTGAGCCAAATATCAACTATACAACGATTGAAGATTCTTTTGAGACAAATTTCTAATACTTTAACTACATAGGTAAGTACAAGTGTTATTATCTTGATTAAGGTACTCCTATCCTGGTTTTTGCTGAAAAATCCTCAATTTGATTGAGTTACTTTCGCTGAGATCGCTCTTTCCAACTCTTAGTTTTAAGACCGAAAACTGACTTCTCTTAGTGGATGTGGTATTTTTTGGAAGAGCCACACTCGAGTGACCAAAGAGCCGCATGTGATTCGCGGGCCGCAGTTTGCCTACCACTGACCTAGCGCGTCAGTAACAATTTTTTTAGAACGTTATCTCATTCGCATTATATTTTTAGGGCCTGTGTTTTGACTTGTTATTGTTTGTTCCACGTGGACTCCGCTTGAGAAACGCTGATTTAGAGAACTGAAGGTATTGAGTGTGATATCAGGATACTATATATATTATTGTTTACTAACTGCATTTAAAGAATTCCTTTATCGAACTTAGTACGGAAGAAATTAAAAAAAACTTTCTGTAAACTTTATAAATTGTCGGTTACGATTTGCTGCCTATTATGGGCCAATATCGTTGGTATACTAACAGAAGACGATAAATCAAAAAATCTTGTTTATTAGAACTATGAAATTTGAACATCTCTATTTATGCACTTTAATTATTGATTATTGTTATTAAAGCATTTTGAAATTCGATTTTTTTTGGATATCAAATTTATGGAGCTTCAAGTACCAGGACGCGCCAGCGTCAAGGTTCTTCCAGTCTCCTTCATCGATAAAGATTTTGAAATTGCATCCCCTTACCATCGTTTGCAGACGGAAGGGCGCGATCACTACAGAGATAAGAAGTTCACGGGAACTCCATATGCATTATTTTTCAATTCACATTCCATATGCTTCCTCCATACTATGTCCGTACATGTACACACACATGCGCATACATACATACACACAGTACACAATGATAACGAATTCGATTCATACATTTTTTTTTTAAATTATATTTTTTTTTGATAAAAATAATTTTAATCAAATTTGACTGGATGTATGATATATTATGCTAAATTTTTTGTAAAAATACACAAAATAAGGTTGAAAATGTTTTTTTTAATTAGATACGTAGATTTATTAGCGGTACAATAAAACAAAGCATATTTCTCATTCCTACAACGAATATATCTGACAAGATTCTAAATGGGGTAGTACACGGCTGACCCACTTTGCAGCTTTTAGATATCTCAACTTACCCCATCCTAATCAATTCGTTTTTCCACCGTTAAACGGCACACCCCAAAAAAATCTGAGCAAGCACACTTAAGAATGGGAAACGAAGAAAGAGTACCGCCTGAGCTAACGAGAAAGGTGGATAAAAAAGCGTTTGGCTATCCATCTTACAGAAGAAAAATAATCTCGGTCTTAAAATCTAAGGCTTTGCTCTCGAATACACTAAACTTATTCCTACCTGCGACTAAATTGCCGTAAGTCATAGATACGACAAAAAGTACTAGAAGTTGACTAGATTGTTTTGGTTGAGGATAAATCCGATGCTAGCAATTAAATGGACAATTTTTAAAAGTATCCTATTATTATTACACCAATTATCCAGGAATGGGCTGGAGGGGGCACGGGGGGGCTCGCGCGAGCCACTTGTTAAATTTTGGCGCGGCCGGCGAGCCCCTTGTTAATATAAGAAAATCATTCGTCTTATATCAAATCATCACATAACTGCAATTTCTGTAGATGGATAAATTTGAAAATTAGTTGTCGTTTCATTTTTTCATTCAGCGTTGTGGGCGTCCGTGAGTCCCAGAACGAAAAAACATTTTTTCGATCGATTTATCTATTTTCTGTTCAAAGGAATGGGTGTTTGTGATGTCTTAAGATTGCCTTCCACTCTTCCGATTCTTCAATTAAACTGGGCGCTACTATTAGTTAATCACTAGAGATAAAATGATAAGCATAAGCTTATCATTTTATCCCTTCTACTCTCTTTGGAAAAGAGAAGTAGAGCGACTAAGTAACAAGCAGTTTTCGTAAAAAAATAACTTTCGTTGAGATACCTTCATTAGGGGGCCATATACTCGACATAGGGTGCGGACATGGATAAAAAAATGGATATCATTTACCGAGCCCCTTGTTAAGATATTGGCAGCCCACCACTGCAATTATCCCAAAACAGTTATTCGTCAATTAATAAATGCTGTGAAGAATTCAATTAAATGCTTTATTTGTTTATTTGCAATGAAATAATGATTCTTATGACTATTTAAAAATGTATTTCCTCCGCATTCTTTTCAGTTGAATTTCCAATGCAAGCAATTTATGGAATTACGATAAAATAGATGAAATAATAATGTAACTAAAAAATGATTTCAGAAGATAATTAGTTACATAAACCTTATAGGTACCAAGATTTAATTTATAAAAATAAAAATCAATTATTTTGCAAAAGATTTTGTTTTATATGCATACTAAAATATACAGTGAAACTCTCATTTTATGTTTTCGAAAGATGGTAGATGTAAAACGTATAGGTAAACGGGTGTTGAATTATTTATTTAAGAACTCACGGAAATTGCTTTAGTTCATATATCTGTGTTGTTCATATGAAAGAAATTTTTTGTACAATAAATTGATTTCAATGTTTGGATGCACCTTAAAATTTACATAATTTAAATTGAATTTTGATTATCACGGGTAAACAAATTTAAAAACTGTAATGTCTTTCTATCATAAACTGACATCATAAAATGATGTAGAATTTAGATCGTATTTGAAGTTTCAAACATATGAAATTAATATTTGGTATTTCATTATTCATGACGAAATTAGACCTTCTTATGATCATTGAGCTGAGTTAATACCACCTGAAAACAAAGGCTGACGTATTGTTTTCGAAAAACGTTTATAAAACAGTAGTAGTTAATGACCCTTTCCTTAATATACTACCTTCCAATATGTATGGAAAAAACGGCTTCAAATGGCATTTTTAGATATGTTTTTAATACCGGGCTTTCGTCGAAATTGCGGTGCTAAATCAACAAAGACATAAATTCAAAATCAATACTTTCTCGGGACGTGAAAGTGACAGGGTATGCCGCATGATAGAATTTCCTATTATTTTGATATAATCGGCTAGTACGTGGAAAATGATGTCGGTTTGCGATTTCCTAGGGATAGCGGTCGCGGTCGGGTTCAAATATTCTCCCTTACTGAATATAATATTATATAACGAACTTCTTACACCGAAGGCTAAAGCTATCAACTAAAGGTAAATTGCTGACAAATAGTTTCCCAATTCTTAAGAGAGTTGTGGTGGCGTAGGGGAAGTTTTAATAAACCAATATAGCGTCACCATCGCTGATTTTGCAACCCTTTGAGGGTCTTAACTTCCTTTAACATCGACCGAACTAATATTAAGTTTATGAATATGATAATTTTGCCGTATTAAGCATAATGTGTTTTGGCATTTTGATTACAGCGGAATCGTTAAAATGTCTAAAAAGGCACAACGTTAATAACTGGAAAACAATGTACATATATGATAATTGAAGGTTCGTAAATAATAAATATATACAATCCAGTTCATCGTATTTATAAAATATTTCTATCACATAACTACACAATCGATACTTGTGAATTAATAAAAAAAACTTTACCCTTTTTTAAATTATTTCCAGCAAGAAGAAGTTCATCAAAAACAAACTTTATTGGTAAGTTGTGGAGTTGGAGTCGAAATCGGAATAAAACGAACGACTCGGAATTCGTTTTGAACTTTTTTTGTATACAAATATTTAGATTCAAAAGATTAATATTACACAAATCAGGGAATGATTTATAAATTCTTTATCGAAATAATAATATGAAATACTTATATCGTCGACTTATCTGGCAAATTACTTATCTACGTTTTAGCAAAATGTTCAGGAGAGCATAAAAACGAAATAGATTCAGTTTTAACCAATGGTATTCTGTGAATTTCACATATGTTATATTATAATGATTTGTATTGATTTATTAAAAAATATCTGTGATATACTATTCGATGACGTACACAACTTTTTTTTACCAAATGAGTAGATATGGAGTTTGCTAGTTAAGCCGATATGTGGAATTCACACCCCTAGTTCGCGTAGGAAGTTGTAATCCGTAAGTACATACAGTATTAGTAAGTCAAATTATTCGAAAAATTAGCTTATTCATCGTATTGATTGGTGAAATAATGACTGTATGTATTATAAAAAATAATGAATAATCACATTTTTTTAAAGACCGAATCGTGTTTAAATTTAAGGTTAAAGTCGGATTAGCTTTATTTTTTAACGACTCCATACATTTCCTTTAAAAAGATTGTTTCATAGCAACAAAAACACATATAACGACTTAATACATCAGACGTCTTCTTTTATTTTACGCTTAAACAATATTTCTAAAGATTGATGAATCAATCTATAAGAAGGAGGTATGCAAAGACAATTAGATATAAGTCAACCTATTTAGGGAACAAGATTCAGTAAAAGGCAACCTAAAAACATAATATAATACATAGTGCCAATATCGAATAATACGATGATTAAGTGTTAAACACGTTTTTATAATGACATTCATTTTTTTAAACCTCAATAGCGTCTTGCAAATTACAGAATCCGTCATTGCAAAATTGACGGCTCCATTTATTTATAAATATTTTTAACTTATATTTCATTAGCTATATACAATAATTTAACTTTTATTCTCAGACATTTCATGATATTTAAGCATTCAATTATTCATTTTAAAAAATAAAACACATTTTTTTTGTCATACTTTAAATGAAAGCGTAAAGAATTCGGTGATACAATACAGTACAATTTTCATATATTTTTTCAAAACAATTGTGAAATCAGCATAATAGATGTTATAATTGATTACTGAAAACTAGTAGTATTTGCCAACATTATTTTACCAGAACTCTGACGATATTAGTATAGAAGAACACTCCGATTCATAATTAATGGCCTATGAAACTTTCTGTACGAGTAAGCTGTTAAGCTATTAATTATAAGAATACTATCGGCTTGTATTATTTTCCGTGTAAATAAATTGTGAGAAAACTAATCGATAGGTATTATATATTACTGCTATTATTATTGCAAAGCACCTCTTGTTACAACAAACCTTATTTATTACTTGTTCCATTAAAGCTACTTGTTCCATTAAAGAGGGATGTTATTAATTACGTATTTAGAATATTGGTTTAATTAATTATTGATGACACCTTTCACTCGAATAACTCGGTAAATTGCTTCCTAAAAATGCCCAAAACTAGTTTATATCAATATGACTATCTAAGAGTTTATAACGGAAAATAAAATTATTTGTATTTATTCCAATTCAACCGGAGTACACTGTTGCAGCGTTCCATTATATTCAATTCGTTCGTAAATTATATTCAAATATTCTTTTTACCGAAAAAAGAGAGGCAATAGTAATGACAACACTGGTGAGTGAAATTTCTCGTGTTAAATTACTTATTGTATATTAATTGTTTATATGAGATTAAACATTTTGCATCACATCACATTGCTTAATATAATTTATAGAGGTTCTAGAACAATCCGTCAAATTAGGAAAAGGTTTAAAACTATGTTTCAATAGAAGCCATAAAATTAGTTCGATATTCACAGGTCATAAAACAACGCATAGAGGACAGTTATATCATTTTATTGTATAAGTGGAATTTAAGTGTATGATAAAAGTTTCCATTCGCCGTGTTTTATTTCATGAAGTGAATAAATTCAAATTTAGAAGTATGCCGCCAGGCAGTGAAAATTTTCATGTGTTCCGAAAAAATATGAGAGAATTTGCGGAATTTAAAACATTTAGTCATTTAATTAAAATACCTGGAGAGGCTTTCGCGAGAATTGGTGGTGTAGCCGAGAGCGAAATGGCAGCCAGCGGCATCAAAACTCGCCACATTTTTGCTTTGGTTGTTGCTTTTCCGGGAATGGCTGCGAGCTGAAACAAAATTATTAAAATACTAGTTAATTTTTTTCGGAACGTATCAGTAAGTTTTTAAAAATAGTATAACATTACATGGCGACGGTTATTCTGTGCATAAAAAAATTGTCAAAGACAAAATTGTTATTCCTGCAAAGTCAAATCAAAAAGTCATTACGTTTTTTTATATAATTGACGAAAAGCAGATTTTTTGTGATTTTAAGTTGTACAGGTTTAATTTCGGCTACAAAAAAGTTGTCTTTGAGATGCTTAATGTTTTATGTGTTTAAAAAGCCATCAATTGTGACTGGCAAGTATTTCGACGTGGTGGGTGGTGTGTATCGATTTTGCATTTAAATATTTTGTGATATTCAAAAAATTACTCAGTTGAGTAAAAAAAAAACTTAAGACGAAATTTGATGTATAAAATAATAGTACAAAAAATATAAGGTCACCCTAAGACGTTGTTCAGTATTAAATAATCTAATCTATAATCGAAATCTTATATGTAAAGTAAAAAGCAATCAATATACGAAAAGTATTGCACTATGAAAAACAACTTTTAGCGAATTTTCTTCTTTGAAAGAAATACAATTTCGAAAAGAGTATAAAATAAATACTTATGTAACTTTTCTTATTTCAGAACGAAAAAGCAATGCAATAATTTGATTTATATGTCATGGGAAATTTAAATTATAACCCTTTAAAGTTAAAGTAGTGGTTTTTTTTTGGAATATAAAGGTGCCGAAACTCACTTCTTGCCAAGCTTTTTAATAAAAAAATATATAATCTTTGTTTACTTCCAATGTGTAGGATATGGTTTTCTAATGGAAGTTTTTTAAGAAAACTGCTTGATAATCAACATCTTTAAAAAACACAATAAATCAAGCATTAGCCCCTTAGTTCTGGTCACAGAGTAGGTCCTTTGGTATGGACCTGGTATGATTTTGTTTTATTATATTAGCTTATGAGTGAAATGGTACCCGTCACATAATATTCAAAAAGAATTATAGATGGTGGCAATAATTTTCAAGAAAAAAAACTAAAAATTTCAATAAAAAATGCTTATTGATTTGAAACATTAAAAATGCCCAGAAAATGTGCCGGAACGCCGTTCCACTGCGTTAAATGAGAAAAAAACCCTGCTTCAAAGAATATAAATTTGTTAACATTAAACAATTTAATGTATGTGTTTCTTTGACTTCAGATAAACAAAATGTGGTGGATTAATTTAACAAACTATTTTTTCAAAACTAAGGAACAGGTATAAACTCAAAAGCTTAAAAATGGCCAATAATTTTTGTAATGTTTAATATATAATGTTCCAACACTCAACAACGCTTATTCGTTTTACAAACTCTTTTTTAGACTTTTCATTATATTTCAGATATATTATATTTTTATAATAAAGTTAAGAAATATGTTATATGAAAGTGAATTATAAATAAGGATAATAGTTAACAACATATTTTAAATACTAAACGATGTATCATTTATTTTCTTCCTTTTTTATTTAGAAAACTATAACTTTGGACACTTTAAATGATTTTACATATTCTACGATATAAAGAAACACAACTAATATTTTACACTTTTTGCAATGTTTTTATTTTAGTAACTTTCTATCACATATTATGTTTAATAAGGTAACGTATGTTATTTTAAGTATTTACACGTGGATTTCAAAAATTTTATGGATTAATAATCGAAAGAAAATATAAGCGTATTAAAATAAGTAATTTCAAATGTTTTATTAGAAAAATTTTGAAACTAACCGGATCGCAACGTTCTTAATAATAAGTTATTTTATGAACACAGACATATTACGGAAAACTCAAACGAAAATAATCTTATTTATAATGAAAATGTACCTACTTCAAACTTTGTACAACAGAATACAATATGTATGCTTAGGAAGACTTCCAACCATTGATTGAAAGTAGAAAGTAAGTTTCGGTAAAATATCGGTTTGTTAAGTATATCGTTATTACTGTGACTAACATTCTCAGAAGCCACATAGAAAAAAAATAAGCCAGTACTTTCTAAGAAAAACGTAATGTTTTCAGTGTTGCTATGAAACCCACAATTTCATAATCACATTCCCTATTTCTTATCAATTTAACTTTTTTAGTACGCGGCCCAGTGTTTCTTCGTAATAACATGTTACAGCTTTTCAGAATTCATTTATTAATCATGGCTACGCTTTTTGTGATGATACTTTTCAACTTAAAGGAAAACATAGTCAATACTTGTTTTCTATAGCGTATTCATTTGTTTCGAAACATTGTAAAGGTCGCATATTTCAAACCATCACCAAGCATTTCCATCTGACGCTTATTTACTTTTATGTCATTGTCTGATAAACACCCAGCGAAATACACATAAAATAAAAAAGAAAGTTTACCATCACTGCGATTGAGGGGCATTAAGACTTTACTAATTACGTATAAATATATTAGACATGGTCGGAAAAACAACGCGTGCAATATTAAATATTTACGGATTCCAATTTCCAGATAATATTTTTTGTAATATTCTAGAGATACATAAATAATGTTACAACCAAACAACGAAAACGCACTGTGAGTGAAAAAAAACAGTGAAAATATGCTGTGGATGATTTACAATGGTTACAAAGCGATTATTTAAAAAAAAAATACAAATTTGCTTAGTATTAAATTAACATCATAAAATAACTTGTATTGGAGGATATTTATTATTCGAGTTGGGTTAGGTTAAGCTTGGTAACGTTGAAACTAGGGCCTCCAGTCCCGGAATCCCAACCAATTCTGTGATCCTAAAATCCCGGGATTTATTTTGGATTCGAAATTCTTGAAAGAACTAAAAAAAAAGTTCCCACGCTGATAATTTTGGGAAATCTGCAAATTTATAGGTTTTTAAAATCAACATGAAATTGTTTGGAAAATCTGAGAATTTCTAAAACCCGAATCCCAATTTACACACGATTTTATATTGAAGGATCACAAAAAGGATACGGAATTGGATGCCCTAGTTGAAACTAACTTACAAAAGAAGTAGGGCAACAGACACGTCAAATTTCGATCTACGACGTTGTTAAAAAGATATATATAAATTGATTGATTATTAAATAATACTTTTTCTCTAAAAGTCGTGTGAATAAATAACTACAGCTGAATTTTGCAAGAATTTAATCATAAAATTTAATCAAAGGCATTTTCCTTACAGAACTCTGTCTTAAGTAAAATATTTTTCATTAAAAAGTGAATTATTGCCGTGGTATTTGATTAATAAAATTTTAGCAATTTTATTATTTTTTTTTTTTTTTTTCCATGTCCGCTCCCAATACGGAGCATATGGACTCCTAATGGAGTTTATCTCAACAGAAATGTTTCTACGAGAACTGCTTGTTACTCAGTTGCTCAACCTCTCTTTTTCCAAAGAGAGTAGGACTATAAGGAAAGGGCTACGACAGGACTAGTGGTTAGCTAATCGCTCTCGCTACGCCCCGTTTATAGGATAGGATGGGTGGGAGGGGGGAATTCAAGACATCACATACATCCATGCCTTTGAACAGAAATTCATAAATCGATTGAAAAATCAATTTATAAAACTGCCCGTACTGGGATTTTATTATTTACGATCTGTATTTTTCGTTTTGGTTAAGTCAGTTAAAATTGTCTTATTTCGTATTTTTTTAAATCACACTTTCAGTTCATATTAAGACGTTAGAATACACTTTCTAAAACTACGTAATTAAGTATATAACTGGAACCGTAGCCATTTTAGGGATTCTACTCAGTTGGGCGATAAAATGGTTTGAGTTCTTGAATTGACTCACAACAGATTTTCTAACCGGTATAGAATGATATATAGACGATGTTTTGATACTTTCGCGGGAAGCTGGCTATTCTGGATTCTGAAAACTGGGAAAAAATAAACTTACTAAATCAATGAAAAATTAATGTCAGTAAACGATTTACAATCATTTACAATATATTCTAGTTGAAAGACTATCCCCGAATTGGAAGTGGAAATAGAGAATTTAATAATAAACCTAAAACCAAAAATTATCAAAAATAGATTTTACAATCGATTTATGGATTTGTGTTTCAATCGATATATGATTATTACGAACGGGGCAAAAGCGTTTAGATAACCAGTAGTCTCTTCTCGGTCCATTCGTGATATACATATATGCCTGCGTAGTCGAGTGGTCAACGTCGTTGGCTTCGGTTATGGAGGACACGGGTTTGAATCCCAGTACGGACAGTTTAAAAAAATGATTTTTCCATTGATTTATGAATTTCTGTTCAAAGGCATGGATGTATTTGATGTTTTGAATTCACCCCTCCCACCCATCCTATCCCATGAACGGAGCGTATCGAGAGCGATTAGCTAACCAGTAGTCCTGTTCTAGCCCTTCCTTTTATTCCTACTCTCTTTGGAAAAAAAGAGGTTGAGAATCTGAGTAACAAGCAGTTCTCGTTTGTTGACTTATGTTGAGATAAACTCCATTAGGAGTCTATATGCTCCACATTGGGAAAGGACATAGTTATATATATATATGTATAAAAATATATATTTTAGTATATTTTTAGTTGAAAAAAACATGGCATTACAGCTAATGCTAATGCGTCAAATAATTTGAATTTAAAAAAGTATACGAGATCAATTCAAGGAGAATTGACATCACAAACACCCATGTCCAAAAAAAATACATTGACTTTACCGAGAATTGAACCCAGCCCAGTCTGATCAGTAGACCACAGCGGGTCACAATATTATTATATATATACATCGTTTCTCTCTACGAAAAATAAGATTGAACAACTGACTAACAACCGGTCTTTGTAAAAATACTATCTGATATGATTCATTTCATATATTCCACACTGTAAGCGGAAAGAGTAGATTTTTCTTTTTTAAATTAGTCAAAAGAGAAGTACGAATGAATATCGTAAAATAAATTCCTACGCGAATTTAAATCTGTTTTAAATGAAATATACATGTTACGAAAGTAACTGTTAAGCCATGTAGCCACAGAGTACGACAAGATAATGAAGCGAATTAAAAGCATATCCGAATTAAATCACAATTTTTATTGTTGGTTGCCGTTTTTTTATTCGAGAAGAGCTAATAATAAGCCCAACACGAAATGGTGGGAAATGGGAAAGTTAGGTTAGGGGAGGAAATGAATGGGAAGTGAGGGCTGGGTCGTTGGAGTGGTAATAAAATCGGTGATTGGAAAACAAAAGCCTGAAAACGGTCACGCTCGTTTTATTGTTTGCTCTTATCGTGAAAGCAGAAGGTACGCCATTCGAATCTCGTTAGCAGAAGTTTTCGGGGTCCAAATCCTTTCGGGGTGCTAAACTGTATAATGGTATCACCCGTTAGCAGTGAATTTAGAGCGCAGAGAGTTGTTTTTAAAGCCAAATAAGGGTTCATATTTTTTAATGTTCCTTATTTAAATAACTACCAAAGTTACAAAAGTAAAAAAAAATGCCATCTACGGACTCGCTTTATTTTTTCGGGTGAATAAGTCTTCCCCTTTGAAAACTAATGGAGTTTTGCTTTTCTTCTTTGACAATATTCTCTCTCTATGTGCAGCATGTGGCCGTCACGCGGTACTTCCATAATTCTCTGTCTCCCACCAATTGCTTTACTTTATCCCTTTTTACTATATCCCAGCATCTTTCAGTTTCACCATGTACATCGTATAGTACCCGACGATAGTCCAAGACGTGGAAGAAAGTGTCATATTTTTGTTAATGTAAAATGTAACCGATTTTAAAGTTAAAATCAGCCATACTCAACCTACAGCCCATTCATGTGCAGCCCAAAACAATCATTGTCACCAGATGTGGCCCACGAAACATAACAAAAGAAAACATGCGGCTCAGGTGAAAAAAAAGTTGAGTATCGCTCGTTTATATACTATCATTTTTTTACATATTTTAGTGACCGTTTTTTCTTATTTATATTTGACAATAATAAATATTGTTGACGTATTAGCAGCTCGCCGTTGGATTTGTTAATTTATAAACCTTTGTGAGCGTCCGCACAACGACTCACCAAAGTTTTATTGCAATCGGATGAACGGTAAAGAAACGCATAAGGGACAAACAAACATTCATTTTTATATAGAGATACATTTCAAAAGAGAAAGTGGTGTGAAATTGACTATTTCTATTATTTTTTAATTTAAAACTGGAGTAATTTTTTTTATCAAAAAGAGATATTTCAAACTTAAATAATAAATTACAGAAGGTCAATAAAAAAGAAATATTTTTTTGTAAGATAATCAATACATAATTAAAAATATGAATTTTATTTTTATTAAAGAATGACATTATTTTTTACTACACCTTATATTTTTTATCCATATTCGCTCCCAATGTGGAGCATATGGCCTCCTAATGGAGGTATCTCAACAGATGTTTTTCTACGAGAACTGTTGTTGCTCAACCTTACTTTTTTTAAAGTGAGTAGTAGGGAAAGAATGATAAGGCTAGAACAAGACTAGTGGTCGACTAATCGCTATTGGTACACCCAGTTATTAAAGGATTAGAAGGATGTGAGGAGAGGAAATAATATGAATTAACATCACAAACACCAAGTCGTCGATCACAACTTTGAACTGAATAATTCTCAAATTCACTGTGATGTGACCGGGAATCGAACCCAGACCTGCGTGATCGGTAGAGCAAGTTCTAACCAACTGGGCCACAGCAGGCGACACCTTATATACCAATGCAAAACTGGGCAATAAATCTCTACAATTGTTCTCAAACTCCAAACAATTTAATGTTGTTTCCTAACAAAGTTTTGTAAACTACGTCTCTCACTGCCTCCAATAACTGTTAGTTTGTGAATTACAAATTTGACTAAAGTTAAGAAAATAATTCATCGTGCAAGAGACATATTGTGTCCCCATAAATTTTAATAGTTGGGTATAGTAATAAGCACTGAAACGGCGTAATATGTGACCCAAAGATTGCTTCTTTTCATACGCCAGTTTCCATTCACCCCAAATGACCGCACCGCACCGTAACAGTAAAATAAAATATCAAAAAAAAACGCCAAATGTTTGCATCAGGAAAAGCGGATCTTATACTGCTCTGATTCAAGGAAAGAATATATTTATCCGTTTATATACATGCGTACTTTATTTTTTACGACGCAAATATGTCGACCTTTATTCAAGTAATGCGTGATACAAGACGTGCACAGGATTTTTCCTTTAAACATTCTACAGCAGAAAAAATAAAACTCCGCCAAATAATAGCTACAAAAATAAATTTCATCCGTGCATCGATAAAAAAGAAAGCAATTATTTAATCGGATGCTACAAAATTATCAATATAAATTCCATTAAATTATCATAATGTAATTGTTTGAAAAATGGAAATAACTCAAATTAAATCAGGGTATGAGAAGGCTTGAAAGGAGGAGTTTCTTTGGAAATAATTTAACAAAAGTTTAAATCCTTAGTCCACGCTGTTATGATATAAACAAGGTAGACAGACATAGCATTCAGACTAATAGTACAAGAAGTTTTCTAAAGAAGAAGTTTCACATAATAGGCTTCCTGAATATTAGTTGTTTTACGGTAAATTTGTTTACCTTTATCCGCTAAGTTCTGCTTTAAAGTTTAAGGTAAAACGGAATTTCGCTTTGCCAAATCAATAGGTCTATTATAATTGTTGGTTTTGGACAAATGTTTTATCCGTTTTTTGTGTTAGCTATTTATTCTTGTTGGAAAGTCATAATATTAATATAATTCCACATTTTTTTATTTGAAGACTGTTTCGTTAAGTCAATTCTTCTCGTGAAAGTCGAAATCGGTTCAGATCATTAAAAACATTAGGCTTTAGTCCTAAATTTTCTTTTATATTATCATCGGAAAATACTCATATATAAACAGTTGTTATGGTTCATTGGTTAATCCAATATTATTTTTTACCATAGCCGAAGTGAGGATTACCCAAGTTTCCGTTCTGTAACTCATGGTTTGAATAACTAAATGGAAGTTATGTCGCATTTTTTATCCCAGTCTCGTATTTTTTTCTCTTTCATTCAAAACGTGATAGCTTAACGAAGTAAGTCTCTTCATAGAGATACAGTAATAATTGATCTCTTATATTAAAAAGTAATGGCAAATTCAAAATGTCGACCACGTTTTAACTTAGGCATTGGTTGAGTTATCAAAATACTATACAAAAAGTTTTATAAATTATTTCCCAATAAACGCTTCCATTTTAAAACTAAAGACTAAATTTATTTTGCCCTATTAATTAACAGCGCTTACTTAGTTTTGTAAAGAAAAGTGAACAATTATTGTTTACCACATTAAAGTAAAAATTGTACTTTATAAAATTCAAAAAGTCGACGGTTGCTTTGTGGAAATTCATTTTCGGTATTAAATTAAAATTTACGATGTTATTTTGCTTGTTGTGACACTTGCTTCGTTTCTTTGAAAAGCATCTTGATACTAAAAGTTTTTTCAAAATATTTTTACCGTCGACATCGATTGTAATCTCATATTTTGTATGGCATATGTCGAAGAAGGTCTCACCATCGGTATAATTAATTATTTAGTTATCAAACGCAAAGCGAACCATGTCACGTTTAATTAAACAAAAAAACGTCGATGATTTTAGTGTTGCAATAATAATAAAAAAAAGCTTTCATTATAAATACTTTTGTTTACACTATTTAATTACCTTATCTCTACTACTATTGTGACAAAAATAATTATTGAATACAAATCAGTTTTTCGTGTAATTTATAACTTATCTAAATTAAGATAATGCATTATTTTTATTTAGTTGCATATAAGCGTATATTGATATTGTCTATTTATTCCTCTAAAAGCCACAAAATATTCAAAAAAAAATAATTCGTCATCTTAAAGGTTACATTTCACAGATATGTGTAATGACAAAATTGGTGAATAATATTTAATAACCAACTGTTTCTTTCATTTTAAACATTATTTTCATATTACGAGGTTGGAAAAAAAGACAAACCTAGACATAGACATATTTTTTGAAAAAAAAATGTACCGGAACTCACTTCTTGTCAAGATTTTTTCTAATTCATGTCCGTTCCCAATTTGTAGAAATGGTTTCTTAAAGGAGATATCTCACCAGAAGTTTTTTGCGAGAACTGCTTGTTACTCAGTTTCTCAAACTCTCATTTTTCTCGAATAGAATAAAGATAGAAATATAGGGTCACGACAGGACTAATGGTTAACTAATCGCTTTCGCTTTGCTTCGTACAACGATTCGAAACAGCGAGATCAATTATGAATGCCAACCACTTTGACCACTGTGCTATTGACCCTTATGTTAGGAAAAGTTGTTGTAGATATAAGAATTTTGCAAAACAAAACAATATATGAAGCATTAGACCCCTGGTTCAGTCCACAGAGTAAGTCTATGAACCTGGTTTTTTTTTAACACATTACATTAAAAAAGGACCTATAATAGGAACAAACAGGCAATGGTTTCCATGAAAAAAATAACAGTTTTTAAATCACAATAACAATAAAAGTTTACGAATATTGATTTGAAACATTAAAAATGTGAGAAAAAAGGTGCCGGAACGCCGTTCCACCGCGTTACATGGAAATAAAAACACTTGAGATATTATGAAATTTCTATATTTCAGAAATTTTGAAACCGGTTTCGCTAAAAAAATCATTATTGAAATCATTTAATTTTTTACAAAACGGTTTGGTTCTTTAAATATTGTTTGTGAAATATGTATGTCATACGTGTACAAAATTTGTTTTCATTTAATATCTTTAAAAAAATATTATTTAAAAAACGCTGTGAAGTAACCTTGGATATAACACCGAAAAAATGATTTATTCGTGACTTTGAGCACGACACATTGGAAGTGTCAAATATTTTTGACACATTAATCATTCTTGCCATAATTAATACCGGTATGGTTCGAAATAAATCAGAAAAATCGTCATAAATATTGATATAATTTTTTTAAACTGTGAATATTTTTGACAGCCTTGCTGGTTCTGAGCCACCTTTTTCCGATATTACACGCTTCTTCACAATAGAAGCAAAGCCGCAGTCTAATTTGGGATAAGTTTCCATCTGAATGAACTATGATTATGAAATTCGATTAGACCGAGAAGGGAGGGGTGTTGTATTGGAGGGAAACATATTTTCAGGAAATCTCTCGCCTGGCAACCCTAAAGTTTACGAACTTAAGCCGGGATATAGATTGAAATACCGGTTAAGGGATCATTGAATTACCGTTCAATTTGAAGTATCGAATATCAGCAACGTTATTATTTCTGTTGCGAAATGGAAAATTAATTTTATTTTCTAGAAATTAAATGTATTTTATTTATTTTCAGCCAATAAATCTACGGAGCCATCAGGTGGTTACGTTTTCGTCCTAGTAGATTGTGTGATCAAGGGTTTGAATCCTTGAATGTAAATTCCTAATTTAATCGATTTAAGCTGTCCATTGTTATCAGTGGCGGTTCTAGGTACTGGGCTAGGTGAGCTTAGCCCGACCTGCATTTTTTATCCAAAATGTGTAGAAAAAAAACTTTAGATGGTTGAATAAAAATGAACAGCAATTCGGCCGCCGAACAAAATAAATACATTTATTAGCTTAACTAACCTGTCCCAAATTAATACAATATCTTTTTTTTTATTTTCCTCTGTCAATATAAGCCAATGCTGTGTCTACATACAATAATACTCTCGATTGTGTTTTGTATTACAATTTTAAACCGAGTCGGCATAAAAAAAAGCAATAACCCAAAACATACTTCATACAGAACAGGCAACGTGACGTCAGTCTGGCGACACAATAATAATAATAGCAAAGTTTCGGGCTAACGATAATATAGCCCGAGCACTTTGTTTACGCAATCAAGCACGATTAGATTTTTTTGTATTTTATTCACATTGCCAACGGAAATGTCATCTAAACGTACACGACTGCGCTTCAAAGTTTTAGGCTTCTGTCAGATGTCAGGGGCTACATTAGATTAGCCCATACACACAAACACAAATACCAATCTCGTTGTGTTGTATGAAAGTTGATGACAGTTCCTCCGTACGGTTTTTTGTACATGTTAGTTACTTTGAAGGAGACGAATTTGAGATCCAGTTTTTACTATTCTATTATTTCTTACTTACATTAGCTTTGATTTTATTATACAAAAATGTATGCTTTCCAGTAGTGTCGTATTATGTTTTAATTTGCTTGCAGATTAATGTATTAATAAGGTGAAGTGGAAACATACACAATTTCGTAAATAGTATACAATGCTAAACTTTTCTCTAGTCCACCCAAGATTTTAATTCACGAACCGCCACTGCTTGTTATACGTTTGCATTAACTACCATCCAAAAAAGTATGTCCTTTAAACGGGAAATAGAAAAAAGGATTACCTATACATAAGTCCATTCTTCACATCATCCCTATATCAACAACTTTAACGAATAAATCAATAACTCACATTATGTTATTTTACAAAGGAGCATCGTATAACTTTATAAAATTATCATATTTATAGTAAATAGTTGTAGTAAGTTGTAATTATAGTAAATAGTAATAAAAGCCTAAATATACATATGTCAAAGTAACAATATTTGTTTTGCTCTCTTACAAAATGAGCAAGAGTGAGTTCCTGCTTTATTCGTTGTAGTTGTCGATATTATATTACTATGATATTGACTTATAAATAAATCTTGTTTAACGTTCATATGTTTCAAATTTGATTGAAGCCGAACATAGTTTCAGAATCAATAAAGTTCCGCACACAAGCGTTTAATTCCACGAACGAATATAAAATATATCGGCATGAATTTGTGTAATTTTTAATACCTTACCCATCCTATCCAGGGGTGGGCTGAAGTGGGCTCGCAGGGGCTCGCGCGACCCCCTTGTTAAAATTCTCAAATCAAATGAGTACAGTTCGAATAGTTCAAATTGCAATGTTCATTGATGGTTTCACTGCATTATAAATTATAAAACGTTGTTGCCTTTTAAAATTCCTCGTAAAACACATTTATTTTGGGGCAGCCCACCGCTGATCCTATCCGATCTCCGCAAACGAGGCATAGAGAGTGAATAGCACACTGCAAATCCACTCTTAATCTCACAATTCAAACGTTCATCTCGAAGTAATAAAATTTGGATCGACCGTCTAACATATTAATTCATTATTTTAAAGTATCTTCTTCATTTGGAAGATAAATTCTCATCATTTTGAGAGAATATAGTGTTACAAAATACATTCTAGTATCTGTAAAAAACAGTAATGAAATTCCATATGATTATTTTAAGATTTTGACTGAAATGATTTATGTAATTTAAATATCAAATTTTATTCGTTCATTGTGGCATCGTCAGTCATGCAAGTGCTCGGATAATTTTTTTCTGACGATTAATATATAGTTAGTTTTTTATCGTGTATATATAAACATAATTAAGAAAAAAACATTATCACTCAGATTAGAAGTTATTGAATGTGATCTGAATTGATTTAATAATTATGCTGTTTTATCGTAATTGGGAAAGTAGTCGCACAACCAAATTACAATCTCTGCAGATTTTTGAAATGAAATGTGATCATTAGAATCGATTGTCATTAAAAAGCAATTCGAAATATAGAAATGCCGTCTGATTTTAAAAAGGGTATTTTTATCAGACGTCATTCAATTAATTTGATTGCTAGACTAATTTATTCATATTATAAGATGGTTAATGTTAATGATATTTACTTGCATGTAAACGATAAAAAAATGGGCATTAAAAATAGGAAGATTGACTTATTTGTTAAAAATTGGTAAACTATTTGTTAAAGTACTGTAATAAACAGTGAAAAAAATCTATGTTGCAACATGCAATGATATAACGACGTTGTTATGTTTTAGAATTTAAAAAATGCGAATGTTTCTAGCAGGATTAAAAAACTTGTTATTTTCATTACAATCATCATTAGCTAATTATATTAACGGTCATTCAGCGTAGTCCCCAGAACAATCATTCCTCGTTTTCGTTCCTCCGTTTCATAATTTTTAAACCATATTCTCTGCAAACAAACATAATTTGGACTTCAAGATAAATGCCTCAAAAGTACATATTTATTTAGTGTAATAACTTTAATAAAAATGTATCATCATAAGGATAGGGAATAGTGAATAATTTAGAGCTGAGATATACATCTTTGTGGATATTTTTTTTATCCATGGCCTCTCCCAATGTGTAGAATATGGTTTTCAAATGGAGGTATCTTAACAGATTTTTTTCTACAAAAACGGCTTATTAGTCAGTTGCTCAACCTTTTTTCGAAGATAGTAGGAAAAGATAGATAGGGCCTAAGACTGGACTAGTAGTTAGGCAATCGCTCTCGCTACGCCCAGTTATTTTAAGGATTGGAAGAGTGGAAGGGTTGTTTTAAATATCACAAAAACACACGTCTGTAAACAGAAATAGATAGGAAAATTATCTTCGTACTGGGACTCGAACCCGTGAGATCCATAACGGATGTTAACGGCGCTGACCACTGCGCCACGGACCCAACAAATATATTACATTGGCTTAGTTTGAGTATTTATTTATTTTCATTATCAATCTACGGACATTCTCAGAGGATTTGATGATTATCCTTTACTTTTCTCGTCACAATTGTAATCAATTTTATCGACTTCCCTCTTATTCCAATAAAATGTAATTAAACATAATATGGTAATTATGAAATGGTTGTAAAGGGGTGTCTTCAGATCAATAGCATAGATACTATCGCATACTACATACCATAGCATAGATACTATCAAATTCACACTATCATACTATCACATTAACAATTTGCAATATTGTCATACCTTTTTTAATGATACCATTTTTGAAAGTTTGTAATGTTACTTTAATCACTAATTTTAGTTATGTTACTCCAATTAAAGAGTGTCTCAGGCGCAACTACTCAAAACATGGTTACCGTATGCTACGAAAGTATATTTGGAAAAAGTACAATGCCTAGTGGAAAGCTTTAATTCGCTCTCCATACGACGATGCAAACTTTTCATAGATACTAAATTTATTTTCATTGTCTATACCCAAAAAAATATATATTATTTCATCAGCACATTTTTTTGCGATATTTACAATTTAGCGTTCTATTAAATCTATTTTATTATTGTGATTTTGATGATTGTGATGTTTATTTTACTATATGATTTTTGAAAACTACATTATGCGCCATATTAAATTACTCGAATCACTCATATATTATTTAAATGAAATAAAAATGTCCATTTTCCTCGGAAAATTACTCTAAATTTATATAAACACGGTTGTTATGTTGAAAAAAGTGTTCCACGTTACATTATTATAAATCCATCATTTTTCTGGGTCGTTATTTGATTAGCTTTTAAGTGTTGCTATTTCAATAAAGCGAGTGAAAAGTACAAACATTGCCAGCTGTACTAAATCAACAAAATGGTATTTATAACCGTTATTTTAGTAACGTCTTCAATTATGGCTGCAAATAAGCGTTTTCACGTCTATGAATTTAGACTAATATTTTACTGCGTCGTTAATTCCACTTTCATAACAATCGGTGAATGCAAAAATACCATTAAAGAACAAATAAAGAAAACAAATAATATTTTTAAAATAATAAATATGTATGTTTTTATAACTCACCATCCTATTTTTATCCTTGTTTGCTCACAGTGTGGAGCATATGGCCTCCTGATGGGGAGAAAAATCTCAACAGAAGTTTTTCTACGAGAATTGTTTGTTACTAAGTCTGGTATAAATCCTTATTGCCTCTCTTTTTCGATAAAAGTAGTAGGGATATAAAGGGTGGATCAGGACAGGGCTAATGATGGGCTAATCACTCTCTCTACACTCTGTTATTTTAGGATTGAAATGGTGGGGGGGGGGGAATTTTCAGGCATCACAAACATTCATGCCTTCGAACAGAAATCGAAAAACCGATTGAAAAAAATCTGTTCGTTCTGAAATTTGAACCCGTGAGGTACGGCATGGAAACTAGCGACGTTGATCACTGTGTCACGGACCATCCTATTTAATTTAAATAATGTTAAGTGTTTGTTCACTAGTCAACCATTGTCCATCATCCTTTTTTCTACGTAGTTGTCATCTGAGTTGAAAAATTGTACCTAAACCAGTCATCGTTGAGATGATTTATTGGGAGTTTAATAATACTCTCAACATCGAGCAACTGCAATTTTTAATACCTAAAAAAAATTCAAAATCCAGTAAATGTATAACAGTTCTATTCGTCTCAGTAATATTTGAGACTCTTATTCAAATATTCTTGTGGGATGATAGTGTTTAAATGGTGTGTGATGAAATAGTTTATTTTACACATTGTCTTTTTATAAATGAGGCCATTAAATCAAAAACTTTGTGTAATTAGCGATTAGGAAACAAACACATCACATCCGTCTACCCGAACTCCAAACAAAAGGAAGTTTGGGAGGTTTACAAGATTTCTAACTTTAGTCATTAACGTATTGAATTCTCTTTGATTTCATTCCTAGCTGCCCAATTTGGTCAAGTTTCTATCAACGTGACAATATTCTGAATCATGTACTAACAAGTCATTATAAATTGTCATCATGAATTTTTTAAACCATATATGCCTCCATGTGAAACACTAAACGAACTTATGGTGGAGTTTATCTCAACATTTTTTTTTTCAACAATAAATGCTTATAACTCAGTGGTTCAATCTCGCTTTTCCGAAGCTAGTAGGTATATAAGAAACAGCTAGAATATAGCCAGTGGTTAGGTTATCTCATTCACTATTAACTCCCCGTTTTTATGATCGTAAGAGTCAGAGGATTTTTTTTACATTACAGACATCCATGCATTTGAACAGAAATCCACAAATCAATTGAGATTTAATACATGCAATTGTTCGTACTAGGATTTGAACCCTTGAGCACCACAGCTGAAACCAATGACGTAAACCACTCAGTGATGTTCCTAGGCTATGTGCCGCCCCCAGAGTTTAAAATAGCGCCTTACTACTGCCATAGGTAAAAGTATTTTTTAAAGAAGGTCTTTGCGATAAAGTTAAGTATTTTAAGGTAATAATATGATTACTAGCGAAAATATATTTTTCGGCATTTTTGTGATCATTTGCCGCTCCTTAAGACTTGCCAACCCTAGGCAACCGCCTACTCGCCTATGCCCACGGGACGTTCCTGAAACCACTCAACCACAGTTCCAGTAAAATTTGAAAGAATTGTTCAAATATAAATAAAAATACATTTTATGGTTTTATTTGGGATATTGGGCGTTATGGCAATCACCGATTCATATTATACGGTCGTTAATAACTTGATAAGCTTGCGAGAGCTGTAAAATAAAAACAACTCCAAGCCTTCAAGTAGGTTACTGAGGCTTTACGTATACGGTTTAATTTTGTATTGCAGGGTGAAATTGAATTTTCGTAATGAAATTCATTATGAAGGAGCCATAAGCGGGATGAAGGAAAACGATCTAGCGCAGAAGCCTTCAAACTCGGAAAGCAAGGGACTAAGAATTTAATATGTAAATATAAAAGGAAATGTCATTTTAACAAAAATGCAAATTTCCGGGATTCTTCGTTAGCATATAAATTTTGTAAAAATACGGAAAAATAAATTAAGATATTGATTTATTATAGTTAGAAAACATCGAGATTTGTCAGGGAGATCAAATATTCTTGAGTATAAAAAAATTAAAAGCAGATGTCGCCCAAATAGTGAATTTATTATCTATGATAAATTATTTTTTTATAATTCTTTATTAACAGCAGATGTCACATTATTTCCAATTTCGTAAAATAAAATGCGATGAATAAAGTAAAATTAAATTTTGAAATTGGAATTATTTTCTTTTTTGTAAATGAGAAAGCACAGCTAAATTTTAAAAATGAAAAGAATTGAAATTCATATTATTAATTATTATAGAAAAGTAAAATGTTTAAGCTATGTTATTAAAGGAAAACGGTCTTTTTTATTATTTTTATTTGTAGATTATATCGTAGGTATTCAAAAAAAGAAAACACACAAAACAGCATTAAATTTCAGAAAAGAATAAAACTTGTTTTGTAAATAATATGAAGTGTTGAATCAATAACACTCGCGAGTAAATATTTTATTTTTTTGACATTCCTATTTCGAAAACTTCGGTTGATGTGTCGGAGTGATACCTACCCGTTTTTATTTATTTTAAATGCTGTTTTATGTTCGATAAAATTCTATCATAAAGGTTTATCCATAGTTCAGCAACTTTATAATAAACACATTTTGCATGGTACTGGTCGATTATCCCGCGTCTAGTGAATGAATAATGTAACCGTTTATAACGCCGTTGTTCAAGACCTGATTAATGAATTTATTGTGAACAAAATTTCATTATTTTTAGAATTATATTAAGACTTTGCCATTAAATAAATCGTTATCAGTTGACAGTGTTTAATTATCGAGGAAACTAATACTCGTCTTAGGAAATTTAAATCTAGAGATAATACTGCTAAAAACTTTTGTTCGGAAAGTTCTTTCACAGTGAACCTACTCGATATAATTTAATTCAAGCAATAAACGGATCAACACTTTGGTCTTAATTATTGCTGTTGCTCTATAGCAGAAATGCGATGCGGTCCGTTTGATTTTTTTTGACGGCCCTCGAAAGTTTTTATTGGAATAACAATATAGTCACCACATTAACTTAATTACTCCTTGATCATTTTTTAATTACATTTTAAAGGTATTATTTTTTTAATTTGAATCAATTTAGTATCACTTATTTATATTTTGCACTATAATTTGTAAATTCTTTTCAATACCAATTGTACATTACACCACTTTTTATTTAATTTTGTTTTGTATAAATAACACTGTAAAATTGCATTTTCTTATCAGTTGATAATGCTCGTAATAAGTGAAGCCGGTCCTGATCTTTTTTTAAATAAAAGTGGAAGTAGTACAAATGAGTTTTGTATTTTTTGAATAGTTATCATGTATATGTTGTACTTTCAATTTCATTGCTCCTTGCGGCCCGAACTAATCATATTTTCATTATGCGGCCTGCTAGAGTAAATAGATTGTGTATAGCCAATGTGTAAAGAAATCAAGATATGAACTTCATGTTCTAACGATTCTTTAAAAAATAATGATCTTATTTAAAATATACTATTTCACCACCCATATATACTATATATTATATGTAACTCTGATATGATATTTTTTGTGAAAAATAAATTCCAATTTATTTAATTAACATACCTACATCTAAGCCTATTATAGATATAATAACGCATTATTAAAAATGAGAAATGGTGTTCTATATAATTGGGGAACAATAAAATAAGGCTTCACTTGTACCAGTGAAAACCATCGAATCCACAAGTGCAATTATTTTTAACCCATAAAATAATGTTTAATTGCAAAATCATAAATAAACATTGGTTTTTCCAAGAACATTGAGAATCATGTTAAGTATCTAGTTGAAGTATTGAAATGACTGTTTGAATATTCGGATTGATATCTTTGTTATTTGTTTTGTCTATTTGAGAAGCTTTTTCATACTGTAACATTTTATCAAAGAGACATTTTATTCAATATGTAATAATAATGACAGAACGATTGATGAAGATTCTAATTTCGTTGTTCAGTATACAATACGGCAGTTTTTTTGGCGAATTCATAGAATGACAGCTTTTTTTAAATTAAATCTGCGGGTAACTTGTAACACAAATTTAATTTTACATATTTCATTCACAATTTTAAAAATCTTAAATCAAGGTAATCACCGCGCTATTAATCAAAATGATTTAAATTAGAAAATATGTGCTGGTTTTTATAACGAATCGTTCCCTTAAGTAGTATAATATAAAATTAAAATTAATTAGTTCTTTTTTGGCGGAAATTTTATTCCACATGCATTTGTTTTTATTTTACCATGTCTGCTTTCAATGTGAAACATATGGATTCCTGATGGAGTTTATTTTAACAGGAGTGTATCTACGTGAACTTTTTACTAAATTTCTCAACTTGTCTTTTTCAAATAGATAATGGATAGAACGATAGGATTAAGAAAGGATCTAATGATTAGCTAATCGCATTCGCTACGCCTGTTTTTAGCAAAGGATGAGTGGAAAGGTATTAAAGACATCGCATGTTTACATCCATGCATTTAGACAGAAATCAATAAATCAATAGAAAATCAATTTATAAAAACTGTTCGTACTGGGATTCGAAACCGTGACCTCCGTAACCAAAGCCTACGACGTTGACCAGTCGACATTCGTTAGTGTAATAAATAAATAAATTCTGATTGTACCCACATATTTTTAACGAAACAATTCTGGGTTGGGTAGCCCGCGCGTGAAATTGAGGGCGGCGACTTTATTAACCTACTTAATTTATTATGACCGGTTATCCACTGTTTTTTAAGGTTCGTTAGTTTTAATTTCCACGTTTAATCGATATGTTGCTTTGAAAATGTCACAAAGAGCTGTTTCCTTGGATCCACGCGCATGTCACACTAATTCACTAACAATGATTCAAAATAATGCGAACTTGCAATCAGCGATTGTTTTTACTGCTATATAATATTTCATATACATATTTTAATTGAATTTATTATCTCCACAGTTCAGCACAGTGTGGGGCTTTATTTTGTCACATTTACTTCTTCCACACCCTTATATAGTATATGTATATTAAATTGTCTGCTTCGCTCTGATGTGAAACCCGAGGGGTAAGTTTAAGCTATATTTATGTCGGCCTTAATGTTTAAATTCAAATAATCAGACATCAAAACACGACGGTACAGTTTTACACCAAATGTTACGACAATCTTGTAGTTCAGTTAAATATAATTGTTAGCTTGTTAAATTATTATTATGTGTAATAATAATAATAAACAATTAAGCAGTTATCACTGTGACGTGAAATATACTGAACGTGATATTGAAAAAGATTTACAAGATACCTGTTTTATGTGTTTTGTTTTATATAAATTGCTATCAAAAGATTGAAATCGATTATTATGCAATATAAAGTAAGTAGATATGAAATATTTAATCTGAAAAATCCTATGTTAGATTCGCCGGTATGAAAACTGAAAAAGGCATTTTTTTAACGTTTCAATTTTTCAATATCGTAATGATACACGATTACAGTGTTGCCAGTCATACCGGATACTAATAAATATGATTCAAATATTCATGATAAGAAACTTTGAGAGTTCCTGTTGTAACCTATTAGCTGGTAAAGTTTGCATATGTTTATTGTGAAGTTGGCGATGTAATTTTAATGAGCGTAACTTCGTTAGTGTCTTCAGTCCTCGCTCAAGTCTACGAGCCAACTTTCCTCTCAGACTGTGAAAACATGCAGAAGGGAGGAAAAGCACTGAAAGCACAGAGCCTTGTTGTGTCGGCAGCGTCACTACAAATACCTAAATGAGGCAGTGCCGCCGCCATGAAGTAATGGATGGAAAATTCGCAGTGGAAAATTTTCCGTTGAAACCATTTTGCCTCGAGTGAAAACGCATGTTAACTTTGATATTCTAATCCGACCCAGTAACGATTTTATTGAAGAAATTCAACGTTAATATAAATTATTCTTAAAATATTACATCAAAACTACGCACCAAGTAATCACATTTAATTTCAAAGACCTACAAAAATTGTATTTGTTCATGTGGTTACTATTTCAATTCATTGAACGTAATTGAAGTCAAACGTCATAAGTAACTTTTAACTTAGTGATGATAAATTGTATTATGATATATACACGATACAACAATTTACCAAGTGTCAGTTTAAGTTCATCCATGCACTTTAACGTCTGAAAATGCCGACAAGCAAAACCCGGGTCGTTTTTGACAAAACGAGTGGGAGTGCACACAATTTTAAAGGTTTAAATTCGAAGTAAACGTATTATTTTCAAGCACATTTCAAATTTATTTCCATTTTTTAATGTCCGGACTTCAAATACGTTCGTTACTACGAATCTAGACAAAAAAAAGATAAAAAAACCTTAGCGATGGATAGAAACAACATCAATAGTGGCAATGGGCTGAAGATAAATATTCTTGATTTACCTAACAGCGATTCATTACAGATTAATGTACAGTTGATTGAATGAAATGGCAGCAATGCAATGACAATAATTGACAAGAGAAAAATATCAACATTTATATTTCTGTGTAAAAGTGCTTTAAAAACGAACTGGAATTCAGCAGAGAGTATTCGATACAGATCAACACTAGGGCATTCAATCTTTGGATCCCGATCGTTTTGATGATCCCGTACCCCCGGGATCGTCTTAATACCGATCCCAAGAGTATAACATGTAAAAAATCAAATTTAAAATATAAATCCCGATTTACTAGCATAATAAAACAATTGAAACAATGATTGATATAATCGGGATAATATTACAATTACATGCATTATATTTTGTTATGTGAAGTATCACTAATAGTCATATCATCTTCGTTTTGTAAAAGTCATGTTTTGAGTTGTCTGTACTACTTTTCATCATTTTTCAAGATGAATCGCATAGTAAAACATTTCATTTTGAAAATAACTCTCTAAAAAAACCATTGAGAGATGCGAAAATAATACTTTGTAAAATAAATAAAAATGTTTCACAAGCATTGATTGTTTAGCTCTTATTGTTTTGGCAATATTGGAAACATAATATTATATTGTTGAATTTTATCCACACAATTTTCGACATCGATGTAATGGAAACGTACATAACTGAAAATAAATGTATTGCTGAAACCAGTATTACATTTCTGACTTAAAACAACAACGACGATATGTAAATTATATACACATCCTTTATCAGCGTTTTTGATAAAACAACATGACGAAACGTTATATTTGAAGCTAGGAATTTACATTTAAATCGTGCTCAAAAGTAAATATTATTAATTCATATCTTGTCGCGCTACTGCGATGAAACTTAAGCTTAATTGCCCATTAGGGTCTCATGTATGAATAATAATCAAAAACTGTCTAAAATATACAATAATTAGCGGCCTTTCTTGGATAATTAACCGTATATATAACATTTTTTTGAATCTTAGTGTGGATACATATTAAGGCACCTTGTTCATTAAATATTCTCAATTACTTTTACGTAATTGATTATCGTTGCGTATCTATTGAAATAAATTACCCTTAGAGAGGAATTCAGACTTCATGAAGTAGAGCTCTAAGAATTTTGGAAGTATTAGTTTGTAATGTTGAAATGTTGTACGCTTCCAAGCTTCCATATATTATGTTTTGTCACTAGCGATCCGGGCTGCGCCTTCTGTTTGGTTTAGCCAGTTAAGTAAAAACATTATTTAATTATCTTTCTGTGTGTTTTTAGTAATTAAGTACAATTGATTCTCGGTCTATCGTTTCTCAAGCGAACAGATAATCATACGACATATTTTTTAATTAAACAAAAAAATGATTTTTCGGGAGAATAGTGTAATCTTTTCTTACCAATGGCTTGCATTTAGGATTTAGGTATCTACAAACTTAAGAATACAAATGAGCAACTGTATATTTGCCCGATGTATTCAAAATACACAGGCGTTCGAGCATTAAAACTAAATTTAAAATGAATTCATTCGCTCTTTTTCAATTTATGAAAATCTGAAAGTAAATAAAATGTTATTCTAGTCGTCGTTGTCGTTTAAAAAACATCTCATAAAATTCATCCACTAATTGTAAAAACTAATATAAAGCCTAAAAGATATTTTGATAGAAACAACTATAAAAAGAAAAATGACTTTGCGAAATTGTAAATTGAGCCAAAGCAATATAAAATTGAATTTGATAACTTTGTTATTCTGCTTGTTGTGCTATAAAATGTGAAACGTATTTTGTCTCTTTAATTTTCTCTGAAATTTAAAAAAAAATATTTGTACTCATTCAAAACTTAAATTAAATATTGTTTCAACTTTCCAAATCAAATACGTCTCTTACCTCTTTTGTCAAATAATACCGTATTGTTTTATGATCTCTGTGCCAATGCATGGTGTTCTATTACTTTTTTCAGATATTCAGATTAAGACATGGTTGCTTGGTTATAATGTTTTTTCCAGATTATTTCATTGATTGATAAATGTGACAGCCAACTACAGAATTTAAATTATAATATCTGGGAAAGTCTGGAGATGTTCAACCTACGGTTCAACTTATGGTCGAACTAGTTGGCGATGCCGATTAACTACAGTGTTAAATAATAATGAATGTTATGATTTTGTGCTGTTATACGACGAGTGAATAAATATAAACTAAAAAGGCTTCTCTGGTATATAACATATGTAGATTTTAATGCATAACAATTAAATCTTGGGCTATTAATCCTGCGGGGATATTCTAAAATTCATTAGGGATATTAAAATTTATAAACACAGGGAGGTCTTTAATACTTTATTTAGTTTAATATAAATGTAATAAATGTGGCTATGTTCACTATTGTTATGTTTCATCTGTCAAACGCCAACTATTAACAGTTTTTATTCTCTTAAGTTTTTTTTATGTTTGGTTAATCGTGTATACTCGCTATAGTAATTTTCATAATACATATATATGTACATATAAAATAATCTCTATCAAACGCACTCTTTTGATTGATCGAATAAACTATAATAATTCAAATGAAACAACAGTGAACATAGCTACAATTATGGCATGTATGTTATACCAACCGTAAAAACCAAATACAAAACTCATTTCGGGTATTAGAGATCTCAATAAGAATAACCTCTCTCGAATATTACTAGCAAATCTTGATGCAAGCGTGAGAGTGCTTTTGATCGGATATGTTGGGGGATGATCTCTGTAAAAGGGCTGTGAAGATGGAGTGTATTTTTGTAGTTACAATGTTGGTTGATCATGGTTGACGCAAATATAACCATATGCAATGCTTTTTTTTGTTGATGTTTAACTATTATTTATTATAATCAAATATCGCCAGATTTTTTCCATGCTGAAGCGCACTCTGGCACTTTTTAAAACATTAACAAATGATAAATGCAACATAATACGACACTATAATAGATATGTACATATGGAAAATATTAATTCGGTACATTAAATTAACAAAAAAAGAATATATACATATATATATATTAATTTACACCCAACAAACATAAATTAACCAAATAGATTTCGAAGAGACACTGAAAAATGGTTTTAAAAGAGCTTTTTATTAGCGTGATGAAATTCAATCTCTTGTGAATTGTCGAAAAATAATATCTTTTTCGAAAGTGAGGTTGGATAATGATTTCATAAAGGTGATCCGGAAATATTTTCGTTCGCATTACATCACTCATTGTAGAAATAATATATTTATATGAAGTATATTACGATTTTGTCAAAAATATGTTAGGCAATTTATTTTCTTTTATATGATCAACAATATTACATTTAAGACACATTGGAAATGCTTCTGCGTGTTTCAGTTTTAATCAAACTATAATAATTAAAACAATGATAATAAACATAACATTTGTTTTACACATCTAAATTTTAAAGTATACCCATAAAGTTATTTAACATATTTTATACAAATTTATCAATCAGTTAATAACGCTCGCGATGAGTGAAACCGGCACTGATTTTAATAAATATTACAGTGAGTGTTGAATTTATGTAATATACATATCATACAGACACAGTCACGGAATCTAAATTTTATTTAATTAATTTTAATAACTTGATAGTATTTAAGCTCTTCATGAGAAATTCCTTTATAGGGGTGGTTATTTCGTCTTCACACCATCGTCATAACTAGTATAATTCTTTTAGAACTTATTACTTTGATCTACAAAGTGAAAGCAAATTCAATCGCTTAATAAAAGTCACTAGCTGTAAGCCCGTTGGCCTCAACGGGGGATTTTTTTGCATTTTTAAATAATTTAAAAATTTACTGACTTGAAAAATAAATTGCAAACCTATTTATTGAATAAACCAGAAGATCTAAACGTAATTAATTATCTTAATGGATTTTTTTGAGAATACACCCAGTTGTCTAAAAGAATTAAAATACACCGAGATTGCAAAACAAATTCCTGAAACGTGAAAACAGGATTTCAATTAACTGTAAATAATCAAAATTTACGTCCAAACCAAATTTAATTAGAGAACACTTTCTGCTCAAAAGTTTAAAAAAGAATTCGATCCATAGTAAAAAAAAGGTTATTTTATTTGTAGTTTTAGTAAAAATAAAAATAAAAATTTGACAATAAACTCTTGAGATAGCAGGGGTGTCGAGTCAAGAAATATTGGGAAACCATGTCGCAAAAGTAATATAAACCATATAGACAATAGGGGTGTCAACTCTTAAAATGTTGTGAAACCGTGTAACATAGGATGACAAAAAACGGCATAACAAGGAGGGTATCGGCTCTTAAAATGTTGAGAAACTGTGTCACATATAGGATGACAAAAATCATCAAGGCAGAAGGTGGGGTGTCGATTTTTTAAATGTTGAGAAACCGTGTCACATATGTATAGGATGACAAAAATCATAAAGACAAAGAGAAGTGTCGACTTATAAAATGTTGAGAACCCGGGTCACATGTAGGATGACAACAATTGGGGGGGGTGTCATCCCTAATAGTTTTGCTATAAAAATCATGTTTGATATAAATATTTTTTTTTTCAAAATATCCAAAAATACATGTCACAAAATATAATTTTTATGGTTTGAAAAAATCCAGAAACAAAATGCAATTTTCACATGCAAAATAATCGAAATTAATTGCACATTTTATCAAAATGTTAGAATAAAAGTCGAAATATAGTTCTATAAAATTTCCATACCGTCATTAGAATATTCCTAATGAATGTAAGAAACCAAAAAGATTTTCAAGGCTGGACGCGAAATATAACCATACATTCCAATAATCGAATCAATGACACTGATCAAAATCTGTCAAATCAGCTCCGAAAGAATCTTCGTTTCCCATCGACTCACACGGTCCAACGATTTATTTCGACAACCCTATAATTACAGCTTCAAAAAATCGAATCAGTATCTTTGATTATTTAAAAAACTTTGTAAGCGACGCAAACTTCAAATAAAGTTCTCTCAATATTATTACAATGTTTCAGTTCTAAGCCAGGATGTTTGAATTTCGAATATTGAAGATAATTTTCTATTGGACGGATCAAAAATCAGCGGTTCAAAATAAGCCGTAAGCATTGGTCGGAAAATGTACGGTTCAAAATAAACCGTTATCATTGGTTGGGACATTATGAAAACGTAAGAATTTGTGATTATTTTTAGGCTATTAATATGAAGATTTTAATTTGTAATAATATTTAAATATGTATCTATAGAATTTGTTTTGAACAAGGGAATCTGTTTTGTTGAATAAGTTTCTTCTGGATATTTTTCAAAGCAGTGAACTTAATTATTTTGGGATTTAAAAGATAATATTTTTTGTACTAATAATACCATAAATGAACATAAAACTCTATTTAATAATATTGTTAATCCACTGATTGTGTTACAAATTGTGACATGTGTTTCACTACTTTGAGAAGCATCTTCAGATTGCTATACCGTAAGGCTATTTATTAATGTAACAATTCGTCATACAAGCAGTGGAAAAATTTATCTAATCTCATTTTACATTTTTAAAAAAAACAACGAATATACTGACGAATCTATCGAAAACCATAAATAAAATCGATAATTTTTGTGAAAAAAAAAACATTTTATTATGCACTCGGAAAAGAAAAAGTTTTGTAAATTTAAAAAAAACAAAAAAATACAGTAAATTTGAATACATTTCTATGTTAGGACATTATAAACATTGAAAAAGACTAGCACTCACAGATAAATATACAACCTTTTTATGCAAAGTAGCGAAGGGGTTGTTCAGCTTTCTGAATCATGTGCGGCGACGAGTCGATTTCAGGAAACGTAGAAAAATAAGATATCTCTTTTCAGTGCCTGCGAATGCAATTGCTAGATTGAGTGCGCTTTTTTCTTTCGCTCACATTTTCACTAAAAAAATATATTTTAAAAAAACACTTCACTCGTCAAGTAAATAAATGTAATGGTTTTAAATCATAGTGTCGTATTTTATATACAATTCTTGTGCGAGGTTTTTACAAAGAATTAATAAGACGTTTGTATAGAATTGTCACGCTGTAACAGCGTATCGAGATCTTTAATTATATTGTTGACATAGATTGAAACAAAATCTTCTCTGTTCTTTGTTTATAATGCAATATTATGAATATTTTGCGCAAGATGTACAAATGACACGTAAGATATCTGTGTGTATCTGGTCAATTATATAAACAACGAGAAAACGATATCAAACAGATGATCGATAAAGAACGCTGCGAGACGCACACCCTGTTCGGGCGGCCGAGCTTGACTGTGGTGCGCCGGGCCGGGGTGGCCGATCGTGCCCGGCCTACCCTGCCCTCACACCGGGGACGCCTCGTGTAGTGGTGGTACGCCAACCCGCCCACCGCCGCTCTTTGTGCGGTTTTAAGCTTGTCTCATTGTGTCGGTAGGGCAATAATTACTAGCGAGTAAATATTGGCAAACTCAGGTGAAATCACGTACAGAAATGAAAACAAAAAACACATCTACGTATCGATCGAGTGACCTCACAAATACCTGTTGGCAAACAATAACCTAGAATGCAATATCTTTGTGTTCATAATAATAAAGAGAAGCAAAACGATAGAAAACACTCGTTAATTGCATTTGGCGCATCTGTTAATTCTAGCATCACATATCGTACACACGTGAAAATATTAAATGAAGTTAATTTTATATAGCACTCATTCAAACAAACGTATTCAATTATTTATCTTTCAACTTATAATAAAACAGAAAACATTTTGTTACAAACATTCAAATTCAAAATTTGAAACTTTTCCGTCTTCACACAAGAACACTTACGGATAGTGTCAATGTTTAATTATGGATCTCTTGTTCAAATAATATTTTACGGGCTTTCTAAAAATTGTTAAATATTTATTCATCTATATTTAGGAATACATACAATATTTAATGATACTCCTCAATGATTTTGATACCTTCATTATAAAACTATGGTAAGCATACCTATGTGCAGTGTCGGATTTCCCTATAAGCAGGGATGGGCTGGAGGGGGCTCGGGGGGGCTCGCGCGAGCCCCTTGTTAAATTTTGGCGCGGCCGGCGAGCCCCTTGTTATGATGAGAAAATCATTCGTCTTAGATCAAATCATCACATTACTTCAATTTCTGTAGATGGTTAAATTTGAAAATTAGTTGCCCCTCACGGGTTCGAGTCCCAGTACGAAGCAGCATTTTTTCAATCGATTTATCTATTTTCTGTTCGAAAGAATGGGTGTTTATGACGTCTTAAGATTGCCTCCCACTCTTCCGATCCTTCAATTCAACTGGGCGCTACTATTAGTTAATCACTAGTGCTGTCTTATCCTAATCATTCTATCCCTACTACTCTCTTTGGAAAAGAGAGGTTGAGCAACTAAGTAACAAGCAGTTCTCGTAGAAAAATAACTTTCATTAATATGCCTTCATTAGGAGGCCATATGCTCGACATTGGGAGCGGATATGGATAAAAAAATGGAAAACATTTACCGAGCCCCTTGTTAAGATATTGGCAGCACGAGGCAGACATGCGCTTGGGGCCTCAAATCTTAGGGGCCTCAAAATAGCATTCATTATATAAAACCCTTGTAATATTTTAAATTTTGGTTGCAGTAATTCGAAAAACATGGCCTCCAAATTCGATTGCGCCTGGGGGCTCCCAAATGCTGAATCTGTCAAGGTGCGTATTAGGAATTCTGTATTGGAAGAACTCGGGAAATCGATACAATTTGCCAGTCTCAGTTCTCGGGATATTTAAATAAAACATCACGAGACTCGAGACCTTGCCAAATTTGAAAACTTTTTATAAATTAGATTTTATTGATTTAATACAAATATAGTTTGAGAATCTCAATGCATTGAGAACCTTTATAAATTTCGGAAGACAAAAAAAAAACCGACAAACTTTTAAATTCTTTCATTTATTAAAAAAAAAAAAATACCTACCATTGTGCGTACGAGCGACAGATGCTAGTTTGCAATAAAAAGCATAAAATAACAGACTTAATGTATTTTTTGTCGAAAGAAATGGTTTCATTGGCACAATAAAATGAACCAATAGAATGATAGGAAAGAAAATACAAAATATATATTTATAAAACAATATTTTTCAATATTAAAAAATAAGTTTACATGAGTTTTGCGTTACCTATAGTGTACATGTATAAAAACATTCGCTTAAATATTTTTTAATAGTTTTCATACAGTACAACGGTATCCGGACATGACAATTTTATATCTTGTGTCCCGGGACATGAAAAAATCCGAGACTTCGCCCAGTGCGTATGTTTTGTTTACCTATATACGAAGATGACATATTTCTCCCATTTGTTGATTTGCTCCAAATTTATTATAAATTAAAATATAAGTAAAAAAAAATCTGTTTCTCTTACTTAATGTTAAATAAATCAATTCTGATCAATTGAGTACCTAGTCTCCTAGATGGTGCGTAAAGGGTTAACTCTCCCCCGCCCCATCTTTTTTAGTGCCTGGTCAAGAATAAATTTGCATGGAAATCTTACGCATAAATGTCAAAAGTAATTTTAAGAATCGTTTGCGTTTTGTATGCATTGTATGTATAATAATTTACAAAATCCATAGCAACACTATTTTATTTGTTGACGTGTTCCCCATCTTATATTTTATCATCATGAAATGTATTGTTATTATTCTGATGCATGTAAATTACCTTATTATTGAAAGAAGAGCAGGATATGATAAATACATTCCGTCAAAAAAACCAGGGCTGTTTACTCAGGTAAAAAAATGACGTCTCCGACTTGATTTTTTCAATAATTTCATGCCTGCATATCATCAGATCATTCTATCATTCAGTTTACTAGAATTATTCTAGTAGAATATAAGATTTCGACTGAAGGTGCTTGGGGTAATTTCAATATTAAGTCAGTTCAAATTCATCCGTACGCTTGTACGCCTGAAGATGCTGAAAGGCGAAACACATGTCATTAGTGACAAAGCTTGTGTGAATGTACATAATTTGAACGATTCGTATTCTAGTAGATTTCACCAATCACTATAATGAATAGACTAATAATTTTTCAGTATCTTTATATTCTTTTTCCAACTCCGACACCGTTTCTGGCAAAAACACCCGACTCTACGACTCACGACTCCGACTGCATAACCCTAAAAAAACAACTATAATTTTCGCAACAACCTATTAATAAAAAGTTCCATTATACAAAAATCTAGCACTTTGTGTTGGTATCTAAATAAAAATAATAATCCGAAAGTGATAATGGCACTCTTAGTATAATATTTGCATGACTGTGTCGAGTTGAAATCTCATTTGGTATTTTTTCATGTAGGTAACCAACCACTTATTTTTCAATCAATCAATGAATTTGCGGCAAACAGTATAGTTTTCTGCAATATTTTAAGTAATCCGATTAAACCTTCTTCATAAGAATTGAGCTTAGAGTGATAGAGGCTCTATTGTTCTCTCAATCTCTACCTATAATCCCATCCTACAGTTTATGATAAATTAGGATAAATGATTTACGCATAGGTACGTAATCTTCAAAATAGTCACCGATATTTCAATTTGTCATGTTTTTAACCCGTCTAACTTCACACACATGTTCTATTGACTAAAAATTATTCATTCAACGTCATCAATGAGTAAAGTTTGAGTGATATTATTATAATAGATCCTGTAAAGTACCTGCACATGCAAATAGTTAAGTAATGATTGCATTGACATTTTCCTGGTAGTATACCTTACAATTTACTTTGTTCTGCAAGGATTGACAAATATTATCGACACAATATTTTCGTTAATACTATTCATAAAAGTGTTTTTTGATATACTTAGAGGCTACAAAAGATATAATATACATACATTTATTATCGTTGATAATCAATTTATTTTAAATATAATCCATATTAGATCTTAAATCCATTTCGTGTTATTTCAAAAAGTGTTGCAGAAAATAAATAATTTAACTACAATATAGAGTAATACGTTTTAGACAACACTGACACTTAATGAGGAAAATGTCTACGAATTTTGAACCCTTACTATCATTCTTACCATAGTGATATGTAATCAAACAGTTATTCCAACCCATTAGTTTTATTATATTTTTCACGTCTTGTCAGGAGAGGTTGATTGTGAGAGCAAATGCTCAACACATTCATTTAAAGGGTTAATATCTGTTACTATAAACTGTATAACGTCAATTTTTTTGTTTTTAAATATATTCTTCAAAAATATATTTTCTAATATAAATACAAAAAGCATCGAAATACTTTACAAAAATAATTCAGCAGTTGGGGTTAATATTCTAAATGGAAGCAAAAAAGTATTATGTATGTTTAATTGTGTTTTTTAATAACTATTACGCGATAATAAAAATGGTTAGTATTTTTGTTTTCTTATGATATATTATTAATTCATTTATCATATTTTCACGTCACACTAATCGGGACGATCGCGCGAGCTTATGGTTTGCCTAGCGTTTTCGTGTCTAACAACGCCAGTCTGTTGCTGAAAATCGATGTTTCCGTGGCAACGGCGCCGCGACGGCAACCGTTTAGAGGCGGCTGCGACGAACATCGATACAACCTTCTTTCTATCGATAAAAGCGCAGCCTTTTCTTTGGTCTCATTCAGATAACCAAAGTAACCAATCATGAAATTAAGTGGCTGTAGAGTTATCGATACTAAAATTTTTGATTTTTTCGTTTTTAAAGCAAGTTTTTATGGTGCTTGTATGTAATGTAATAAATGACACGTTGAACTTTGAATGGGACACGTGCGTGAGGCGTATTTTTAGTGTAATCGTTAGGCAACTTATCACAGTTTCAAATAGAGCTTTAAACAATCTTTGTCAACGTTGGAACACTTAATCTGCATAAAATATAAATTAATCTTATATTTGCATAAAACTCAAACCCTGCCCCCTTCATTTTATACGGTCCCAGTGACAGAATTTTTGATAAAAATACCATACCGTGAATTAGAAAACGTTAATAATATACAATTTATATACAATATACGTTCTAAAGACTTTTATCAAACTATTTTACATGCTGGAAGACTTTAACGTTTTTTACTTATCTTTAGTGGTTTATTTCTATCAGTTAATAGTGTAAGCTGACTATTTTTAGTTTCCCTTTTAAATTAAATGAAATACAGATATTTAATTTAGAATATCTTTACGTAAAATACAATTTTGCATAAAGACCATTAGTTTTCATGGCCTCTTTTCTTAAAGTTCACTGGAAATTGACACAAGCATTAAAGATCTTATCAACATTCTACTCTACTTTATAATCTTTAATCTACTGTCTTTTGTATGAAGTTTACGAGTCGCAACATTTTTCTTCCGGCTTGAATACATTTCAAGTTGGGCCATTGTCTAAACTCTAAAGACTCTGAAGAAGTTTAAGTACCTACACTAGCGAAATAAAGGCTGTCGGTATCCGAGCTGAATAAGTTTTTTGTCCACCCCCTTATCCATGTAATATAAAATAATTAAAAAGGTGAAAAAGGAGAACTGGTGAATGAAGATACTTTTAAAAGTCTCTTGCAAAAAAGCTTTTGCACGTCGCTTTTTATGCATAAAATTAGCTAAAATAAGTACCGCAGGCGAAGTATTTTTGTGATTTAATTTTAGACAGTCGTAGGCAGATATTTAAATTTTATGAATAATTTACAAAATATTCAAAATCACTTAACTGTCTATATCCTCTACCTCAAGCCTATAAGAATTTTGCAACGTCATACGAAAAACGAATAGACCTTAACTCATATAAGCTTTTCGATCATTTTGAGGGATTGATTTTCTGTACACTTAAGTGCAAGCCATCAAGTCTTGGGCAGTTGCTCCTAAGACACTACCAGTTAAAGAAAAAAATGTAGATACGCTTAACGTTTGTTACGCCACTGGATACTGCCATAGCGGATGAGAAATCAGTGATTGGTGGAGGAGAACAAGTAACTGCTTATATCTTTTAGGTGTTAATCATTTGCTTCAAGTTTATATAACATTGATTCATTAAGAATCAAGATCAAGAGTAATGCAGTTCTAAAGAACTTTTTTTCACTTTTATCTGTTTTGCATTAGAATTACACGGTAAAAATTTTGTACCACTAAAAATAAAAGTTAAAATAATCTTGTAACAAAAAAAACAAATGATACGTTACCAACAGCAATTGATTTTTACAATAGTTCCTTTTAGAAAAAAAATGAGTATTATTGTTATAGTGTGTTTATTGACATTTGTGATAATTATTTAATTTATTATGTCTTTTTATTCATAATTGATATTGATAAAGTTGAATTGTTTTAAATTCAACTATTGTTGTGCCACAACTTGTGGCACTTTTCTTTCTTGGTGTTTGCTAACTTGCTAAGCCAAACCAACTTGCTCCTTATCACTTGCTAGTGTTTGGCATTGACTAATAACTCATTGTTAAATTAACATACAAACCATTGCTATAGATTTTTATATTCAATCCATGTTCATAGCGAATCAATCAAAAAAATATAAATAATAGACAAAAGTTTTTCTTATTCTTCACTATGGCAAGTGTCATATATGTCTATGGTAGTTATCTCTGGTCTATGGTGGCGTGCTTCCGAATTGTTTTGACAGTTGTTTATTATTTGTTTACATTTTGTAAGATCATAGCCCCCTATATTTAAGATACATGAGAATGCCCAAATACCGTAAAAAAATAACATCAATTTTTATTTGTCGGCTATGCTTATCAACTGAGAAAAATATGGAAGAAATATTTGATAATAATATATACCCTACCGCTTCAAACATAATGGCTTGTACAAACATTCAGGTATTAAATGTGCTTTTATTTATTATTTATTTGAAAACATTTTAGCTAGTTCATCAAATTGAAAATGATTTTAATGTTTTTCAGCTTGCAAAAGGGGATGGTTATCCTTCTTTGATCTGTAATAAATGCTGTACAAAATTGAAAATAGCATTTGATTTTAAACACGAAAGTGAGAGATCGTCAAAACTATTGAAAAAAGCTTTTGCAACTACTCAGTTGCCAAATATTTCAAAAGGTTTGCCCATTTTCATAGTATATATTTATTTTATATGAGTTTATCAAGTGGTACAATTTTATAACCATGTTTTTTATGGGAAGAGTTTTAAATAAAAAAGTTAAATATTTACGATAAAAATGCTACTATTTTCGGTAAATTTGTCATACTTCATCACACGGACTATTACGGCGAAAAACTTCACAAACTAAGCTAAAAACCAGTTAATTTTATTTCAAATAGTATATGTAAAAAAACCAAACAATAGAATCAAAGAAACCGATAATTCATGCGAATTGTAAAATGCTTTTATGAAAATTTGTCGCCATATTTTAAATTTGCTTTGCCAACTATTATGATAAGTTTTTAACTCTGATATTTAGTGCGTATTTCGCGTAAATTATCGGTACTTATTACTATAAATAATAATTCGGCATTTTCATATACATAATTCAATTTCTTACAGAACTGCAATGTTATTAGCGGCATTAATAAAATTTTCAGGAAGAAAATGAGTAGGTACCATGTTGCTTATTTATTTTTCTTAACCCGTTAACAGCTAGAAAAAAATAACGTTTTTTTGTCCTGTAAGCTAGCAATTTTCTAAAAACTTATAAAGGAAAACTTTATATTCATTTTGTGAGTCCTTAAGAGATGTCGGACCCTTTTTCAATGTTGCAAACTCTAAAGAATATTTATTGACGTCGTAATAATGACAACACACTGGTGGGTAGCGTATGTGGTTAGTAGGTATGCGACACACCGGTGGGTCGTTAGCTTTAGAGTAAAATGTTCATTATTGTAATATTATATTTTTTTATTCCAGAAGATATGGCCTCACTGTGGTCTGAATCAGACAACGAATGCATTAAACAACTTAAAGTAAAAGAGACAGTACTCTCAGATATAGTATGTTTTTCAAGAACTTTATATTTCATTGTTGAAAATCCCTATTTGTGTAGTGTCTTAAAAAATGTACTCAAAACAGTTGATATCTCATATTTTTCATCAATAAATTGTATATTGCACCAATCATAGGGTTCCCAACACTGTCATTTTTAACTGTAAGCTTCGGTTTGGCGATTATTCTTCTGGCTCAGAGCTTACAAAAAAAATCACTTGTGATGATTAAGCCAGTCAGGGCCGGTTCATGGCATGTGCAAAGTGTGCAGCACACACAGGCATACGCGCAGTGTGCACAGGCGCCACACTAATATTTTACCACTATTCACTCAATTTGTTTTAATTTTGAGAGGCGCAGAAATCCTCGAGTCGGCTCTGGTCACAGTCACTTTACAGTATACAATAATGTGTTACAGCAGGAGACTAACTTTTTTATACCTACTGTGCACTTTTGTATACTTTTTATAAAAAAAAATATGCCAATTGTTTTTATGGCCATGGCTCGTGAGTTTAAAATTATTATTATTTTGTTTATACATAAACACTTCATGTAGGCATATAAAAATATGGAAATATTTTGGAAAAGAAAACTTTTCATTCAATTTTCTTCCTGGAATAAAAAATCAATAAAAATAATTGCCTGGAGATAAAATCAATTCAGATCTATGTAAGTCCAAATCAAAAATAAATAGATTTTTTTCATGAAGTAAAATGAGGGTAAAAGTATCTTGTGTGATAACAGTGCAAATATTCAATGCATTCAATAAATCTCCTAAAATTAACCATGATTATATTTATTACTTTGGTACAGATTCCATTTGAAAATGATAACTCCGATAATGAATATACCGGTGACAATATCAATCCCAATGGTGATTTCATAGAATTAACTAATGCTGTTACTGCACGTGAAGATATCAACTCTGTTTCAATCAAACAAGAAGATCAAATTTTTGAAGACTTCAATCAAATAGATGCCGTAGAAATGGTGAGTACGTACATTAAAGTAATGCCAATCATACTATTGGTAAGAATTTATAGAGAATCTAATTAGTCAACTTATATTATTTCACCAAGGATTGTAAATAAAATTTATTGAGTTTAGGTGTTTTAAGTTTTCAGTCAGCTTTCAAGAACTACATAAAAAAAAATGTAACTAGATAACTGTTCTACAATTTCATTGTAGGTAAGGAAATCAAAAAAGCCTCAGAAAAAAAAAGCAAAACAGGAATGCAAGAGTTGCGGTAAAATATTTAAATCTACAGCATTTCTTGCTAAACATGTTATCAGAATCCACAACAACGGTAATAATTGCGTCTGGCTATTCTATATATCAGTGGTGGTCGACAACCTGGTTCAAGGGCAATTGAGAGTTTGTGATTATTTTGGTAATCATCTCATGGAAAATATCCAATGATAAGCTATGTATATATTGAAACAGGCGTTGATATTGCTTTTGCCTTCATCGCCTGTCAACTGTATCGCTGTACTGCTAAAGTAGAAAGATCAATGGCAGTAAACGGATCCACTCTCACTTGATTGATATATGTTTTGATTTTACGTTAATCTCTCAATTCTCTTAAGATATCCAGGAAAATTAAGACATAGTGCCCTTTGCCATATGCAAGCCATTCAAGGTGACAATCTTATTACAAAGGTTGCCGACCACTGCTCTATTCATTTAGTTGCTTACTTTATCCTTTTCTTTTCTTTTAGGATTACCCATTGATACCAGTTCTCATTTAGCCAATGATGATATTGTTTTAAAACATTTATCTGAAGAAAAACAAAAATTCAAACCATTTATATGCAGGTGATCATTACCCTATTCAATTTTAGACGTTGTACATATTTCATTTGTGGTTTATCAGCAGATTTCAGAAAAATTTCAAGTCTAAGATGCCTCTCATAGAATTTTGAGATCCTAGCAAAGCTCTCAGGTGACGATATGTTTGCTTCAACTTTATTTCACGCAAGATTCCTGCTTTATAATAATGAAAGTTGCAGGTTTCGAAGAATAAGAAAATACTAGCTGTAAGCCCGTTGACCTCAACGGGGGGATTTTTGTTGCATTTTTAAGAAGTCAGAAAATTACAAACCTATTTATTGAATAAGCCAGAAATTCTAAAAATAAAATAAATATATCTCGGGCCATATATCGACAGCATGCCCTGTAGTATTTAAATTGTAAGTTATTTAATTTTTGGAATAATGTTGAGTTTGCTAACAATTAGTTTTCCTATTAGCAGAAATATACCTCGTAAATTACCTAATTTTTGGAATAATGTTTAAGTTTGCTGACAATTTTTTTCGTAGTGACAAAAATTTCGTAAAATATTAAATCTTTGGAATAATGTTCAAGTTTGCTAACAATCATTTTTCATAGTAGCATAAATCGACCTCGGCGCATATATCGACAGCCCTGCAGTTTTAAATTGTAAATTACTTAATTTTTGAAATAATGTTTAAGTTTGCTAATAATCATTTTTCACATGCAAAATGGTATAAATTAATTGCACATTTTATCAAAACAAAATTATCAATTTTCCATGTTACAATCAAATGCATATTTATCAAATTAATCAGAATAAATTAACTTCACTAATTCACCAAACGGAGCTTATTTTTAGGAATATATGAGTCTTTAAGGGAACCAAACATAAAAATGGTGAAACTTTTCCATTTGACTTTTAAGTGCAATTACGTTTTCAATTAATTTTTGTGGGAACTGTCATCAACTTTTAATTTTATGTGAAAGTTTTTTCAATAAATAAGCATAAAAAAGTAATACAAAATAACTTAGATTATTCCACGTATTGTGCTACAAACTGTGACACGTGTTTCGCCTATTTCAGAGGCATCCTCAGACAGACTTACTTTCAGTAAGTAAAAGTAAGTCTGTCTGAGGATGCCTCTGAAAGAGGCGAAACACGTGTCACAGTTTGTAGCACAATACGTGGAATAATCTAAGTTATTTTTTATTTTATATTCAAATGAACTTCCACAAAGATACCGACGAATCCATCGAAAGCATAAACAATGTATTTTAGAGAAAAAATGATTGAAATTATGCAATAAAAAGGGTGGGTTCAGTTCACTTTTTCCCATCATCCTAACTTGGCTCACTTTGCCGTATTTTAATCTCGTTGACCCCAATCTATCAAACTATTTCGCTTACTTTATTTATATTACTATTTGAGCATAAATTTACCTTGTCCAAAGCATAGACTCGTTTACTCGTTATTTAAAACAAAAGATACAAAACTTTTAAATTATCGGGATAAATTCTAAATACCCTCTGTTAAAAAGTAAAATATTTAATAGCCGTCAGCATATGACACACATGGAATATTTGCATTTAACTGTCGAAACTATATTATGTAAAATATACCACATTCATATTTGACAGACGTCACAATCTTGAATAAAAACAATCGAAGTCAGTTTGTGAATCACAAATATCGTTCCATTTTCAAATGCTTGATTTATATAATGTATTTTTATCGCCTTGATATTTATGACGTTAGCTCAGTTGATAGAGAGCTCGACTGGTAATCCAGAGTTCTGTGTTCGATCCACGGTCGCGGCGTTTTTTTCTATGAAATTTTTTCAGCGATTTGTATCGTCAAATAATAAACAGTGTATTGGGAAAATATGTCTTTAGTATGAATAAAAATATTGCGTCAGCGGAGCTTTGAGAAGGGAGGGGGAAGGGGCAGGGGGAGGGGATATCGCGGACAATCATTCAGACGGACGGACATTATCGAGTATTAATATATAGATTTTAAATATAACTGAAAATATATTTATATCCAAGGCTGTGAACTTGTACAAAAGAACTGCGAATTGAACTATGCATTTATTAATAATCTGACACCAATTATTTATTTTTAATATCTACCAAGATACATAACTTTTTATATTTCTAATCAAAGTATAAACAAAAACAAAAGTGGCAGTCACTCGTTTTTATTACTCCACAGCTCGATTCTACTTTTATGACTGGCAGACTCGCAATTGTAAGGAAGGTTTTTAATAAATAATCTGATGGATTACACCTCTGCTAGCTTTCTTACTGCTTCGTTATTTTAATAATTGACAGTACATATACCTAAGATTTGTAAAATTTAAAGTATCTTATTAAGTTGGCATCTTTTATTATAGCGTTTGTGGTAAATGTTTTTCGCAAGTAAGTAATCTTGCGAGACATCACCGATGCCATACCGGAGAGAAACCATTCCAGTGTCAAATTTGCTTCAAACTTTTTGCCCAGGTATTTGATTTTTATGCCTTTCCAATTCAGGTTATATTTGCTTGTGAGAAGTTTTTTTTTAAATGAATGCCTTGAAACTTTTCAGTTGACCAACCTGAATATCCATAGACATGTGCATGAAGAAACGCGTAATTACAAATGTGAACAGTGTCCAATGGACTTCAAGCGACCATCTCATCTCACTGAACATATGAAAACCCACTCTTCCGTCAAAGAATATTCATGCAATATCTGTGGAAAAGGTTTTGTATCCTCTTTGAGTTGGCAGACATACATATGTATTATGTATTTTGTTAATTTATTAATATAATATATGAATAGAATTAATTGCTGTACAAAAAAGTACATTTATGTCTTCATATTCTCTTTGGTCGATATATGAACATATTTAAAAAATAGGTCAAACCTGTAGAAGAGTGGTTGACAGTGTTCGGAATTTGTCCTACTGCTTCGTAGTCAGCTGTTTGAATCCCTAAATAGTTATCTTAGTAACAATTTCACGTGCAGAAATGCTACATTATTAATACACATGCGCCACAGAGAGCAGACGTGGTAAAAATTAAAAAGAAAAACAGCACGAGATGTTTTAAATTTGATGAAAGGTTACATGAATGATAGTATTGATCTGCATATTTGTTTTATTTAACAGGGTAGATATCTACCAGATCTGTCTATGTCTCGAGAATATATACATATTTTTTCTTTTTCAATGCTATCAATGCTTCTGCGAATGTTGGAAGAGTTTTATCATAACACTCTTCACTATTGAGACAATAATAGCGGATTGATTGATATCTATACATCAAATTATGGGGCTGGTAGAGCCGAGCTCCAATTTCCCTTTCATCTGGTGTATTTTAATGTTGGTTTTCCCGCGTAGCGTCCTGGATTTACCTGGGCGTAGGCGGGTGCGTGGTCTTTGGTTTTTGTGGTGGTATTAGTTCTCATTCGTAGGCATTACATGTGACACTAGTGGTTGATTCAGTAACCTCGAGCTGCAATTAATTGGGGTTATGCTTATCTGATCAGTTAATATATATTTTTTTTGATCTGTTTTTTTTTTATGTAATTATTATTTTAATCTTTTTCCCTCTTTTTTTTTGTTATTTATCCTCGAGAGGAGGTCAAACCTACAGTGTCTGCGGCAGTCGTTCAGGTTTTGGAGATCGGGGTTTATTAATAGCAGAATTATTTAAGATTGTTTTTATGGGTTTACGCCTTGACTGTAAAAAAAGGAATGATACATGCGATAGATCAGTGCTCCACTGTAATATGTTAGATTTCTGTGTGATGCATCGATAATTTTGTATAGCAGTGCAGTTGTTTTTTACTTTGTTTATCCAATAACAATTGCCACATATACAGCAATGTATAAAAAAATCTATCTGATAATTATAGGTTTCAACAAAAGCAGTCATCTCGTGACACATTTGCGAGTGCACACCGGAGAAAAACCATTCAGCTGCGAGCACTGCGGAAAATCTTTCAAGTAGGTGGTATTTAATGCCTAACTTTTTTTCTACTCATCAGACAATTTTATTGAAATCATCATATTGTTTTTTTTTCCTTTGCAGTGACCCCAGCAATTTGGCAACTCATATCCGAATTCATACTGGTATCCGTCCTTATGCATGTAGGTTCTGCAATAAAGCCTACACACAGAAAATATCTATGGTATACACATATTTAGAAACATTTTTTCTGATTCTATTTTTGCAATAATGTGGTTTTAAAAATGATCATTTTTTACGATGGTCTTTCATGTAGCTTTAAAAAAATTGTAACCAAAATAATTATATATATTTAATCGCATAATTAATCGTTATGCCCCTTGCAGAAAGAAAATTGTAGGTATATTTCAACTACAGATTATTGATGATTTATGCATATACTGGGAGAAAGCATTTTTATAATGAATGTCACACTCAGTATCTAGGGCCGGCTCGTAGCGTGTACAAAGAGTGCGGAGTACATAGGCGCTACACTAAAATTTTAGCACTCTCCACTAGTTTTTTGAGGCCTTGCGCACAGGCACAGAAATCCTTGAGCCGGCCCTGTATCAAGGTCTCCATAACATGGATCATCGTACTGTTTTGGAAGTTGACAAGTGTCTGACGGATAAAAAAAAATACTGCAAAGTTATTTTAACTGGTTTGAAAGTTTTAAAAACAGTTATTATATGATCCCTTGAAAGGTGAAGTGAACCAACTAGTAAAATGGTAAAACTTTTTTTTTGGACTCTTAAAATCACATCCTTGGTGTTTTGGTGGATTGCATATTTTTATTTTATGGAGACAACACTATTGCAATGTGTATTAACTGAGGTTACTACACTTTTACAATACGTTAAGACGTGTAGAATATTACAACGCACATTTTTCTAAAATATCAGTGTCTCACTTCACCTCTAATGGGCCTACGAATGATTTTACAAGGTTTATGTTTTAATATTTTTTTAGTTTTAATGTTATGTGTTTTCTGAATGCTTTATTCAGGAAAAGTGTATATATATATTAATTAAATAGCGATTGTAATAAATGTTTCAGATACGGCATGAAAAATACCATTTTAAATTACTAGAGCAAAAAACTGAAAAGATAAACAATCCCTCTAATCTCTGTGAAAAACCTATGACGGATGAGGCACAAAAAAGTGACAAAGTGCTTACTCACATGTATGATGATGCATCAGGTCAGCAAATGAACTGCAAGGAGTTTCTTAATAAGGACATTTCCCGGTCTCTAAATGGTATAACACTGAAGACAGCCTCTAAACTTGACAATAAATTCTTAGATAATTTTAATGCGACAAAAATTAGACAAAAAAATAATTTAATAAATAAATGCGAATGACAATTTAATGCGTTTTTTTTTATTTTTTACTAGTCCAACAAATATTTGCAATGACTGTTGTAGTAGATTACCGAAATCGAAACAGTGCTTCAAGGAAAATGGCATTCCACCTAATAGAGGACTTATTTTACAAAGCGGTATACCTACGAAAATTACTTGGATCAAATAAGACTCGCCAATTGATATAATTAATTTATTCAGTTCTGTCAAATATATAGGCATGAAGTGATTGATGTTCATTATAAGTACAGAATATTCCCTACACTTATCACATAATTAATATATCAGATACATTACATCATCAGTTGTATTTTACAGTAAAAAAAAATATGAATAAGCTATACAAATTTCAAATTATCCCTACTCATAATATACGAGATATTAGCTTAACAGCATAAAGTAGCACTAACAGAGATTTCGAAACTGTTGACAAACGATACAATAATTTATTCTTATATATTCTGATTATGTGTCATAATAGTTACTGTTAAATTCATTATGCTTAGTAAAGGAGAAAATATAAACAAGATTTTCATATAATTACAAGGTGCTTTGTCTCCTTTATTAGCTGTGTTTAATTTAATTGAAACCATTGCTTCCTGAAGGACTAATTTATAAAATTAATTGATTTAAATACAGAAGAACTCAAATATGAATGAATGCAGCTATCTCATACGAATTTACAGATGCCTGATGGCATCATTACAATATGCAATCAGATTTCAACACAGGTGAATTTTTAAGTTTTATACAAATTTTGTCATCCAGGATTAAGGCTTCTGGGCAGGCACTAGGTCTGTCCTCTCTTTGAAGATATGTACACTATGAGCTACTGGATATTCTACTAACTATCGAGATCGTGACAAATTCAAACCTGCATACCAATAGTATTTGCCACAAACATTGTTTCAAAACACGCTTCACAATCATTTTGATCTTTGACAAAGAAGCCAAGCGGCATTGCCAGAAAACACCAGTAGCTTAAAGCATAATATTAACTGTTATCACAATATTCAGAATACCTATATTACACATCTAACTTTTTATTTCGGACACAGAATTCATCTAAGTAATAAAAACACTCTTATTATCACCATGTCCAACGGAGTTCAATTTTGCTGCCTGTATAATTTTTACTTCATTGGAAGATTTGATTTTTCATTTACACAACATTTATTTTACACTTACAACTTAATAATAAAATGTAAACATAAGAAAGAAAAGAGAACACAATACCGATTGTTTCTTTTTTTCTAAGGCCACAAACTATTCGGGAACAAATGCAGTAAACGCTGGAAAATATCAGGAACAATAATCAGCCTAACTTTCACTAGAACGGCAATACAGACTCGTCTCTGACAATGTTAGGGTTCATTGTGTTTTGCAACCTTTCATGTGTCGACTGTAAAAAAGTGTAGATATTTTTATCTACATTCGCATTTATAAATAATTATCAAGTTAATTTTTTTCATTTCAAATCCGATGCCGATATAAATTCGAATCTCAAACACAATTTGGTTTGGAATTAATATATAATATTCAGAGGAATTATATCATTAGTAACAATCAAATTCAATGTATTATTGAAACTAGAAAAAAAGTGTCTAGCTTTTTTATCATGAAACGTTAAAGAGATTATTACTTATATGTTTAATAATGTGTTGATATGCAACGCAGCCAATAATTTTGAATACCATCCTCTATTTATTCGAGTTAGGACGAGCTACTTAAAATTGTGAATTTATTTATTGTTTGAATCTCTGTATATTAAAAACAAAGTCAAATATTGACTATAATAATTCTAAGTCCTAATCTATCAGGCATATTTCAAATGAAAGGCGACTTTTTTTTAAATTTAATTTATCACATTTGCCGATTGCAACAATTTTAATAGTTAGAACTAAATTTACAATATTTGTTAAGATTTTGGCGTTACTCTTTTCATTGTGAATATATTTGAGTTAAATTTATTTGAAACTATTCGTTGGCTTCGAACAATTCGTACATTAGACAACTAATAAGCATTTGTATAGTTTAAAAACAAACATGGAAACACAGACTAAAGAAATATTGCATACTTTTTCAGTATCATTAATAAGACAAATAAGAAGATAAATTCAACAATAATTCAATGATTATTTATGAAAAAAAATCATTTATCAAATATTTTTTAAGATTTTCTGACATAATTTAAAGATTGAAATTTAGTTACATATAATAAATTGTTGAAAACTTCAAGCAAATATTTTATGAGATGTTTAAAAACTACTTATGAACCTGAATAAAATTACGTTGTGACTAGCTAATTGCTATGAGAAAACTGTTAGAGTGAAAAGAAGTCAAAAAAATTGAGCTATCTTGAGTGTCCCATGAGGACATGAGGCAAGAGACAGGTACCTAACGAAGATGATTGATTAAGTGTTCACATTGTTCAAAAATTCTTCACCACATTTAACTAGGAATTGCAATACTTGTGTTGAAAATTAAGTCATATCATCTGTAAATATACATAAATAAAAAAAGTTTAACGAGTGCATTACTTATGAGCCACCAGATGGCCAAGTCTTTCGCTAGGCATTCTTGATAGCACAAGTCGATATTTTTCTTGAAGGCACGTACGTGTATTGACACATTGATTACTTATCACACAAACGCATTGTTTTTTACGAGTTATGTTCAACCACACGTTGGTCCTTGCAACAGTTTCACATGTTATTGAATTCGCAATTACAAATTGAATTTGGATTGCATTTTACGTTTGTTTTAGTATTAAACGTCAATTACCAAAATACAAATATTGATATATATATATATATATCTAGTATTGCAACCATGATTAAATCAACCTTTTCTGGGGACATACAAAGTAAAGGAAGATTGTTTAACCTTTTGACCGCGGCTCGGATCCAGATCGTTTCAGATTGGACTGCTATAGCAGTAAACCGCGGTCTAAAGGTTAATAACTTAGTAGAAAAGTTTTTCTCACAGTATAATCAGTGAGTACCTCATCAATTCAAGCTAGGATGAAATCAAACAAAAGACGACTGACATTAACACTAAAAAAATATCAGATGAACATTATAATAATAAAAAAACTGTTCATCTCTGTAGTCAATCAATTTTATCACTTCCTGCTAGCCCCATTAGGAATGCAATTCATGCGATCGTGGTTATATTGTCAATTATTGATGGTTAATTAGATGCAGTAATGACACTATATCAGCCATTACTAAATGTTCCCCAAAAGTAATTACTATGCATTTACTGTTGACAATAAATTGAAATCAACCGATGCTTTAGAACTGACGTTATTCAAGGTGCAATTTCGTATATCACATCACATAAAAAATAGTGCTGAAGTAAAATTTAGATATTCTAAATTTAGATTAGCCAACCACTAGTCCTGTCCTAGGTCTATCCTCAGTTTTTCTGATAAAAAAGAGGTTGTGCAAATGAGTAACAAACAGTTATCGTAGAAACACTTCTGTCGAGATAAACTCCATTAGGAGTCCATATGGTACACATTGGGAGTGGACATGATAAAATATATAAACTAGCAACGAAACCGTCCACAGTCCAGAGTTTCTTTTCTATAATTTTTGACGCTGACAATAGGTTAATATAAGTTTTCTGTTGAAAAAAGGCATTGTTACGAAATTTAGCGAGGAATAAACAGGACAGTCAACATTATGCGTACATAGCACTCACAGATTGATTACAAGACGTCAAAGGTTAATTGATTAAGTTTATAAGGAGCAATTGTTATATCGCTTATTATGATACGGAGTATTATGCATAAAGTCTACTAATAACTGTTACATATTTAATTATAAAATAACAATGAGAAGACGGGTGTAAAAAGGATTAATATCTCTCCTTTGCTTTATAATTTGTACCTTCAATAATTGTCATCTCTGACAAACAAACAAAAATCAAACAAGAAAAAACAGCAAGGTTCAGTTTGAATTTGAAAGTACCAGATTGGAACTGGCTATTCAAGAATTTTCGCCAAGACATTCGTTAAAAAAAAACACAATTTTGAGATCATTGCGAAAATCAGGCATATAGAATTTTTAGACCTCGCATTCAAGATTTACAGTATTATTCTACCGTCATAAGACATCAAAAGACATATTCCCAGGAATGAAATGTAAACTGCAATTTCAACCATAATATATTCTTTTCATAAACCAAATAATTATATTTTGCCAAAAAGATTAAGATCACAGTAAATGTTTCATCACTCTAAGTATTTTTGTTTTTAAAGGAAATATTGTGATGTATAGAATATTTATTATTTGAAGAAAAAGATTTTTTAGTCGTTATGTCATTTTGACGACTCTTGAAGACTTTTTAGCAGTACAGATTATGAGAGATAAAAAAATCATATTCCAATTGTGCGACATATTTTTCTGCAACACAATACATTCACAAAAGAAGCATGCCAAAAGAATATAAAAGTAAACAACATTTTAATATATAAGTAGGTTATTTTGTAAGATATGAGTTTGTATTAAATATTTTTATCAGCTGAGATAAGTAGCGGAAAGACTTTACTTGTAAAGAAAACTGATGTTCTTCAACAATCTTTCGCATGTAAATAATTATCTTAGGTATCCAATCACTCCATGTTCTATTTTCAAAACATAATAGAATTTTGTATAAAAATCCTCTATGATCTTTAATAATTATTGTTTATGCCAATTTCGAAAATTTTTCAATGACAGCTACTCTTATTTCTCTCTTGTATAGTAAAACATGGATAAGAGCAGAGGCAACTTTTCATTGTTAATTATATCACTCCAAAGATATGGTGCCGTTTGCTAAAAATCTAATTCAAATTAAGGTTTATGAAGAAATAATATCAATTTTACACAAATTATAGATTGCAGCACAAGTTGGATAATTATTACTAAATTAAAATAATATTTCGCTTAGTATAAGAATATAACTGGATAGCGTTTATAGCAATAATGAAGTAACTATTTAACTCATTCATAAATTACCATTAAGAAAAACACCATACCAGCATTATTTTTAAATGCCTTCTTTTTAATTTAAAAAAAAAATGTCACCTGAACTATCTATACAGGATTTACATAAATTTGGTTTGTGATATGTTACAGTTTGAAGGGATGATTCAACTTTAAATTCTAGCATAATAAATCCCTTGGAACGAGTTTTGTAACATCAGCTTCTCTCTCACATTTCTATCAACTACTCAAAGAGTGGCTTATATTACAAACATGTGTACAATCACTGTATTATATACAATCAACATGATTCTTATAGTTATTAAAGTAGGAGGGTTTAGGAAAAATCCTATTTCAAACTTGAGATTATCATCGTACGATGGAAATATAATCTTAAACCAATTTTGTATAAACATTCCAAAGCTCTGATAATTAGATCGTACAATCTGACATTTTTTTTTGCTTGAATTTCGTCTAATACTTATGGATCGACGTAATTCACGGCAGACTTTTTTCATATGCTGCATTCAGCAGAGATAATCACCAATTTGACCAATCACAGTGGGTAATATTTTTAAGGCTTAGTGTCATCAGGGTTTTGGCACAAAACAACGACGTTATTCAAGTCTGTCTCTTTCGACACCACACTGTCATTGGAAAGTTTTTTTTCAAGTACGGCTCTAATCTTTTCGTCGCCTATTAGAAACATGGCTTCATCGTAGGACGGAGGCGGTATTTCGGAACTCGTAGACTGCATTGTGAGAGTAGAACTGCCGCCGATGATCAAGGCTTCGTAGGACGGGGGAAGCGTCGCCGTCGACGGTGTTCTGCCCACTTGGCCGTTGGTGAGCACCTGCTCTGCGCGAACCGCAGCCAAATTCTGGAAATAAAATATATAAATTTAATATTGTTTACTCTCGATCCTCAGTGGGAAGACATGGGATTACATTATACAATTAAAGCAACTATATAATAATCTACAGTATTGTATTTTGATATATTTACATAAATATATCAAGATAGATAAGAAAAGTTTTGCTCAACAATGGATAATTTTAAACTGATGAAAACTTTCTTTTTGTTCATATAAAAAATTAGGATAAAATATACACTGGAATACGGATTTGTACATTGGAATAAGTTTGTTATCTTCTGTTTTTTACAATACTTTGATGAAAAAGAAAATTTCAGGTATCTGTTCTGAAGATAGTAACTATCACAGGTTTTTTAAAGTAACTACATTACACAAAAATCTACAAACCTTAGTATTTCTGATAACATCATTACGACAAAAAATTTCAAGATGTTTAGATAGTATATTTATAAAGCCTAAAAAAAATGTTAATAAATAAATCATTGTATACTTTGTTTTGAATATGCATTGAATTTTTTTTTTAAATTTATAAACCACTTGCCATCCAAATAAATTTGCATACAATTATGTAAATATTAAGACTGTTATTTCCTCAATGTGTAATATCTCGCATTGACCTGTCCAAAATATAGTTGTATTTTTAATTCTTTATCCTTATTGTTTTTTTTCCCGATATATTACGATTCTACTGTATACAAATATATGTATTTTATATTTAATACTTTCTTGAATTTTTTGATGATTTTTAAATTTTTTACTCAATTCAAAAAATTGCGCATTTTTTAATAATAAAAATTTGAATCACTTAAAAATAAATTTGAGGAACGTTGCTTATTGATCATGGAAACGAGTATAGATGTAAAAAAAAAAACAAATAAAGTTCATAAATATAGAAAAATAAGTGACAATCGACAAACATTTATCCTTTATCACGTCAAGAAAAATACATATTAACAGAAGAATAACTATGCGTATTTGTCAATATGAACGGTGTCAAAAGTGAATAAGTATGGGAGCTACCAAAAATAGAATATAATCTACCCCCTTAGTATGGATAATATGATACCCCTTAAATTCAAACAACCTAACATAGTTTGAAAAATATCTATTACTTTTCGGCCTGTTGAAATGTTTTGTATTGACAATTCTGGCATTTGTAAAATGTATTAAAAACAAACATGCAATATACAATGCACCGGACTGATAGCTGAAGGGTCAACGACACGTCAGTTTAAGTGTTTACTAGTTCGAATATAAATACGGAGTCTCATAAATTGATTTTTTAATTAATTTATGGATACATGTTCTTAGGCAGTGCTACTCAAATGCTGATTTGTGGACCAGTTCCAGCCCACGAGTCGGTTAAATCCGTTCTGCGCCAAACAACGTAAATATATGATCACCTATGTATACGTAGCTTGTTTATTTTATTTACATAATGAATTCTGCCCCCAGGTAACACTGAAAAGTATATACTAGTCTGCGCGCCAAAAAAGTTTCAGTAGCAAAGTTATAGATGTCATAGATGTGTGTGATGTCTAAATTATTTTTCACCCAGCCGATCCCAAAAACAAGGTGATTAGTCAACCATTAGTCCATTCATTATATGCATACTCTCACCGAATAAGAGAGGTTGAGCAACTCGGTAAAAAGTAGTTCTCAGTTTTTAATGAATGAATTATTTCAAATTAATTTAATATACATTTAGAAAATTAATAACATTTTGAAATTTGGACTTTAAGAGTTGAAAAAATTCTTCAAGCATCAAAGAGTACCATAGGTCTATATACAAACAACATATTATGATAATATTGACCCGTAATAGGCAGAAAATCGTAACTGACAATTTATACATTTTACAGGAGTTTTTTTTTAAATCAAGTTCGAAAAAGGAATTCTTTAAGTGCTGTCAGTAATATTTGGTCAATGCCAATACTGATAATATAATAAAATTGTCTGACTACTCAACCGGGGTCCATGTGGAACAAATGATAACAAGTAAAATCGCTAAAATGCACAGGCCCTAAAAAATACAAGACGAATGAGATAACATTCTAAAATTTTTGTCACGCCCTAGGCGATATTGAAAAATTATTGGTTTAAAACGCAACTTATCTAATTGTGTTGCTTAAGATTTTTTGCCGATTATGGGTCGATATTATGATTATACACATCTGTACCCCGGAGACCCCATGTCCATTTTTACCAATTACCAACATTATAATAGTTACATCATTTCATAAATTTTCCTTTCTATTGTCTCGTGCACTTAATTGAACAAAATGAGTTTCATCCCAATAATATTAAAATTTATCAAAAGAATTTTTTTTTGTTCTCCTATAAAGTTTTTTAAAAGGACATATCTTATGTCTCTAGAGTACAGATATATATTATATTATATAATACATATATATAAACATGCAAATTTAAGAGTTCCGTAAGTATGTTGCTAGTAGGGTTCTATGAGTGATGCTGATATTATATTTACTCACTAGAACGAAAAGATTCAATCGTTCTAAAATAAATATGATTAATAGAATGAGCATACATAAACAAAGAATGTAACGCACATGAATAAAATTCTACGTAAACAAAAATAAATTTTTACGATGCCATTTTGTATAAACAGTAAAATTAAGCTAAACGATTTTTATTATCGGAGAGCAAGACTTACTCGAATCAGTACGTATGTACAATGAGCAGTCTGACGTTCTATCTTTATTTTAGAAAATCTGGCCTACACTTAAAAATGTAATAAAATAAAAATGTTTGCTCTTGTAATGTGTAGACATTAAATGGTTCAGAGTAGATATAAAATCTACTAAAGTTGTCAGATTATCACCAATATCCAATTGTAAGAAAGAAATCTGAAGAGCAAGATGTAAGACAAGATGCTAAAACATCTTTCCCGTTTACCAAGTAATTTTGATCCTCGTTTAAACGGAATCGCTATCATATTCGGTACCCTCGAATAATGAAGACTCCCAGTAATATGTTTATAATCCTGCTGTCATACATATATACATCGGACACAAAAGCGCACCCATTAGTATGTAATATCAAAGTTTTGCTGTATTGCCAAGTACTATATCTACATGCAGTCCTTTAACAAAAAACAATTACAATATTTATCAAACAGTACAAGTGTAATTATACTAATTGTCTAAATTGTAAACACAGTAAATGTGTGGATTATCCGTGTATGAGTTCAATAGTGACTTGATGTATCATTTTTTATAAAATTAATATTTAGACGATTGGAAAAGAAAAAAAAAACTAGATAACTTAACGAGAATCTCACATGCATTCTATACTACATTGAACTTTGTGAATTGTACTTCCTGAAAACAGTGAGATATATTCCTATTTATTGTTTTATGCTCTCACACCCAAGATAAACCTTACTTAACATCTCGATTACTCAACATCACTTTATACATTTACTGACCATTGTAAATGTATGTCAAGAATCATTGAAGACCATTGAACCAATTCTGCGTTTTTTTCTCATTGTAGCCTAATCTTAAAAGTAAATAATTACAATGGCAATATAAAAATCCCGATGCCAATCACTAGGAGGATAAATTGATAAATAGCTGTCACCATTTTTCAAATGAATGAATTAATTGATATTCACTTTCCTCTTATTAAATCAATATTAATATATTCATACAAATTTGGAAATGTTAAGTATGTTTGTCTCGAGTAAATTAATTCAGATGTCTCTTCATACTACTTCAATTCTAATACAGGGTGTTCACCGGGAAGGTTTACTATTTTGTTTAATCGCCGTTTTGGTAAACATAAATTTTGACAGTTCATATTTGGCAGCATTGTGGAAATATTTTTATGGAAAAATATTCGATAAGCCAACATGTTTTAATTCTATGGCACCTGACGAAGACTCAAAAAACTGTATACTGAGATTCAAGAATAGATGCTTGCGTCCGATAATGAGAGTAAAGTGGTTTGATACAAGATACAAGATTGCGCCCCATTACATCAAGAGGTTACAGAGACGTTGGAACTAGCTGGGTCACGTGCTACGGATGCCTCCACAAAACCTTAATCCTGCCTAACTCTTCTTCTGACTGGTGACATTACGCCGTCTAGAATAACCGTCAGGTAATTTCCATAGGATGTACTCGGCGCAACTGAGAGATGCTGGCATGTCATGGGAGGAAGTAAATCAACTGCCAGGAGACAGGAAAACATGGGAGCGCTGTGTGGTGACCATATGCTCCACATAGCGAATATGGTCATAGAATAAGTAAATCTTCCCGGCAAACACCCTGTATTAATACTTATGGAAAACATTGACTGCCAAGTGTGCATTGCATTAAGTTTTCAGAGAAGTAATTTCACAATTATTGAAGTAGATGGTGTGTAGTTGTTTAATTTTAATTTGCATTGTCTTATTTTTCTGTCAATAGTGTTTTATCTCGCATGATAACACTTTCTAAATTTCATCCCACTGACTTGTTGATCACTCATTCTCCACGTGATAGTACAAATTTAGCTACAAGTTAAATTGCACTTATTTGGTTTCATACAACATCATGAGCTCTCATTGATGGCAACAGAGCCATCGTATTATGTTCCATTTCTTGAGTAAATATCGTTTTAGCTTATCTCCGCCATTTATTGCCTGATACAAAACTTAACAATATTTTTGTTGACTTTCTTTTACAGTGTTGCGCAGTAAAAAATAAAAAAAAACAGTATTATATCAAAGAAGATAGTAAAAGGGGTATGGATACTTTTTTTTTTTTTGAAAGGCATTGATGTTGCTTTTTCAAAATCAATCTGAAAAATTTATGCAATATAATATTAATACACAAGTATACTTGTTTTTTTTTCTATATATTTATCGATTTGTGTTTAAAGGTACGAGTGTTTGATATGTCTAAATATTCCCTCACACCCGTCCAATCCTTAAATTAATGCAATTGCAATCTTTGAATAATGAATAGAAAGAAACTGTTCTCTTGGATGACCAAAATTTCAAAAATTTAAAAAAACACTGTATCATCAATATGTTTACTGATTTCGTAAAATACCAAGTGAATCGCTGCAAATCACAGCTGGCCCCAAGTCAACAAAATTCCTGAAATATAATAAATTCACTGGCAGAAGCTATTTTTATAACAGGATTTATGTATAAGCACATGACTTTTGTGAACAAGACTCATTTGATTCTTTTTGTATTAAATACTGTATTTACAAATAAATTTATATTGTTTTCATGTGTTTTGGGGACAGCCAGGTTTTATCTGAAGTGAATCATTTTGATGTATGTACACAAAGGATTTTTACTTTAGACTAAAAAATTGTAGTTCAAAATATAAACAAATAACAAACTAAACTTCTCATTTTACTAAAAGATTTATATTCCTTTCATTGTCAAGTGTAGTTAATAATGTACCAGGTACCTGTAATGTAAAATTATACCACTGTATTGTTATAACCTTCATCTTTATACTAGTGGCCTTGAACAGCCGTGGCAACACTGAAGTGTGTAATAGTTTACAACTAAGAAATGGAAAACTAAAAATTTGGGTACTAAAAAAAAAGTCTAAATTATATACTATAGTATAAAAATTATATCATAAAAAACCATAAATATAATTTTTGAATATCGTATATGTGCTTAGCAGTGTGTACTCTACAATATCAACTGTGGAAAGGCAAATGGATGTAACCCAAATATTTTTTTAATTACAGAAGGTACAAAAACGTTTTTAGATGATTTTGGGCCAAAGGCAATTTATGAGATACACCCGGTCCTCTTTTTATGCAACTTTTTTGGATGACATTGTTCTTTTTTTCAATGCGATATTTATTTTCGATTTTTTTTTTACATATGAAATGGTGACACTGCATTTAAAGAAGTGGCGACCCTATACAAAATCATGGTGATGACTCGAATCTTAATCTTGTTAAAATACATTTATTGAGTTCGTAAAATAGCACGTTTCAGCCATAAACTTTATCTAAGCACAGAAAGCTATGAATTTTAATCTACTAAGTAAATACACTCTAATGGTCCGTCCATACTGACACCGTAAATGGTGAAGGCTTCAAAAATACTACATGTGAAGTTATTGACAAGATCCTACTCGACCAAACGTTAAACGATGAGGACTTAATAGAAATTGCTACGACTAATATAAGATAATAGTAGTGACTAGGAGGAACAAACATTCATAGGTGAATTAAAAATGTAAGCATAGATGGTTTTTTTTTTTTTTTTTAAACATAGGTTACATCGTATTACCTTTCCATGGTCAATGTGCTTTATTACATATTAGGTTTTCTGTAAGGCTACTTGCAAGGCAGACTATAACAACAATGAATATAGCCGCAATTATTAGATTTAAGTTATACCAACTGTAAAAACCAAATACAAATGACGAGTATCAGAAACCCCCCTTAATTAGGGTCATCCAAATAAATATGTAAATAGCCCTGTTGGATTACTAGAAGTGTTATGAAACAAATCACAGTACTATCGGCTAAAATCAATAAGAATACATTGTATTGTAAATAATTTACTAAGGGGGACTGGCCTAGTTAGATTTTGCTAATAATTATGAGTAAATAATCATTTCTTTATTATTCCAGTGTGTAAAAAGGGAGTAAGCAATGTCTAACATCATCATAGTGGTGACGTCACTGCAGGAAATAAAACTAAAATTTTGAAGGTTGAACAAAAAATAACACGAGTGCCTCCCAAATACACTATCTAAATTAAAAATACAATATCTGCTCAAAAAGTAAACAAGAAAAAAAAGATTTATAAGGTTAGAGATAATGTCAGAGTTGGAAAAAAACATGTGCAGAATATGAAGGGTAAATTCATAAACGATTTGAAAAAATAATATATAAAAAAATGAGCAAAATTATTACAAATATAGCTCAGTTGCTCAGTGGCAGTTAAGTAATTGGAAACCCATTGCTGAAGGTTTGACATTTTTCCCGCCATTTAACATTTGGGGACATTTGGGAACACAAAACTCTGCTACTAATGAGGAGTATATATAAAACCACTTATAATAGAAAGAATTTAATAAGCACTTGTATGTAAGTCGCTAAGCCTTTATATGGTACTATTTATAAAAAAAATGGGGGTTCGCAAAGAATTAGTTAGCTCATAGTTTTCTCTCTCTGTGGTTCATTTTTAGGATGGGAAAAGATGAAAATTGACTAATACTCAATGTTTTCCTTCCCCAGGAATAAAAACAATAAATCAGAAAGTAATGAAAATTATATCATAATAGTGTTAACTAACAGCTACTGCAGAGAGCAGAAAAAAAAAATCAAGAAAACACCAAAGTAGCACTCAAATTTAAAAAAAAAAAATCTTTTTAGCTTTAGATAGGAAATAATTTGCCACTTGTATACTTAATGATTTCAATTGACGCAGTTATTATATTAAATTTCAATAATGGGACCAGTTTTCATGAGTATGTTAATTAGTGAATGATTCTTAAATAATTATCGAAACACGTTATGTTACAAATATGATAAATACTAAACTTTGCATTGATACACGGAAAATGTTGATTATTGTTCTTGGATATTTTTGATGTAATAATTACATAAGCACCCAATTAATTACCGCTGACGATTATTTCACATAATAAGCACAGCACATTGTATTAGTAATTGTGACACATTGCCAAAAATAGGTACTAAATTATAAATATTTCAGTAGATCATTAAAGCACATTGCACATCTGTCAATGAATGGATACTCTGTTAGTTAAATTACTAGAGGGAATTTTTATATATTACCGATATGTAGCATGGTTGATTTTGTAATATGTGCTATGTTCTGTTTTTAGGGAAAAGTAAAAATACATTTAAATAAAGAATCTTGGAGGCACAGCTCGGTGTCCGTATTTTCGTTAAGGCAGTGGAAATGGTCAAATATTGGACACATTGGCACTGTCCACAAACATAAACTTGACAACTGAAGTCAGCAATTTCAATATTTTGTTGAATGACGAAACCCAGATTTGATTTGAGCTGTTGAAAATTCGATTGATATTAATGATTATGAAAAATAATGAATGTTATTCTTAATTGTTCTAGCTACCATTGAGCCCCAAAAGTAACTATTAGCTGTCGCAATATGCGAAACGGATACATAATGTAGAATAATAAGAATAACAGAAAAATAATACGCAATTGTTTTACATGAATAAAGAAAATAAATTTACGACGGTAAGTAAGCATGAATCTTTATCATAATAAATTGTCTATTACCATACTTATGTATAGTAAGTAGTATATCGGAATTAATTGGAAGCATTATTTATCTTTAATTAATATAATTAAAACTGAATTATTAGGACAAGAGTTCAATTTGAAATCAAAATCACATGTTCTCCGATAACCAAGTATTTTCAAGATATTTGCTACCGACTTTATTACATGGCTATATTTATTTTAGCATATTGAAAACACTGTCGATTATAAAATATTGATGATTGATGGAAGTTTGTCATTGGTCCTCTAAATCCGGAGAAATTCAGCAGCGCTAAATTTCAGGTATCGTGAAAGATGATGAATTTAGTATGCAAATCACACCAAAAATCTTTTAGTTTATAAAAACAATCTTTTTTACACTATATAGTGGAATTCGAGTAAATTGAAGGCAGATGTAATTTATAATCAGTAGGCAGCTCACTACTCACTAGGGCAGTGGTAGTCAACATGGCCCCTACTGCGGCGGCCCAGCTTTCATGGTAGGCAGTAGGGGTTTTACAAACACGTAACAAAATCTTACTATTAACAAAGATACAAAAGTGAGCGGTAGTTATAAGAAGGTTGACTAGCCCTGCATTAAGGTTGCGAAAAGTTTTTGGATGGACCGATTCATATAAAGGAGGATCAAGGGAAATTTATCTGTCACAAAAACCTCTTTATTATTGTTATTTTTGATTGATTTGTACCATGAACGTGTAGGTGGCGAGTATTTTAACAGATATAAAAGAAAATTTCTTTTTTAATACATGCGATTCCCATTCATCATTAAAAAAATCCAATCTCACACAAGACAAAAAAAGGGAAACAGTATCAATAGGAAATTTTATTACCAACACTGAATGAACTCTAAATGAATACTTAAGAATATAATATATAAAAGTGTGGAATGAATTATTCTATTCTATACAATCTATTCTTTGTAAGCAGGGGACTACTTTGAGTTCAGAATAATCAAACCAAAGTCAATTTCTTGATTGAAAATAAGGTTGAACATTGAAGTTTCTATCATAAGTCAAAGCCACAGCCATCATACCTGCTTAAGTTCGCTTAAGCCAATCACTCTACAGTAACAGCCCGGTCACGCTGCAAATGTTTGTTTGACAGCGTGCTTTGAATGATGGTTTTTCATCGTGATTTTTTATGATAAAATGAAAGATAAAATAATAATTGTTCAGTCACATTTTACTCAAAAGAAGCAAAGATCAAAAGAGTGAAAAAAAAACCCAACTCCACATGTTTTCTAGAAAAACTGCAGAAGTATTTTGATTTTTTATAGTAAACGATTTTTTTATGCAAAGTTATATTACTTTTATTTTAAGTATGACATTTATTTTGTCACTGATATTGATTAGTTTGAAATTAAGATTTTGTTTCATATTTTGAATTGGTTTTTTTTTAATCCATCGTTGAATATGAAATTTCAAAAAAATCAAGAATACATAGCAGAATTATTATGCTGACACTACAACTACGGATGCTTCAGAATAACAGTAGACAAACTCCATGTAATCGTATTTTAGGATAATTGAATTAAAAAATGATGGTTCATAGTTTAAAATATTGACTGATGATGCTTGATGGACTTCAATATCAAATTTAAATCATTCAAAATTAGTACAAAGTTAAGTCATTAACATCCTGGGATTCAACTCTTAATATTTTCAGGCATTCAGTGCACGAATGAACTCAAACTGAAGTCAGTCAGATCAAGTTAATCATTTGACAGAAAAAATATTTTGACTGAATGGAGATTTTTAATTAAATTTTAATTTTTAAAAAAATATTTGGCATTACAGCTAGTGCCAATGCGCCAAATATTTTAATGTTGAAAAATCATATGATTTATTGTAAGTCACTCGAGATTAACTCGAGGCAAATTGACATCACAAACACCCACGTCTTAGGTCTCAAATTTAAATTTGACATTGACCTTCCCAGGAATCGAACCCAGACCCATCTGGTCGGTAGAGCAAGCACTAATCAACTAGACCACTGCAGGCGAAATGTAATAGCTCATATATTTTAAAAAGTGGATTATGTTTATTCATGTCTGCTCCCAATGAGGAGCATATGGCCTTCTTATGAAGGTATCTCAAAAGAAGTATTTTTTTCTATGAGAACTGTTTATTACTCAGTTGCTTAACCTCTCACTTTTGAAGTGAGTGAGGAAAGGCGGAAACGGCTAATGCTTTTAATAAACTAATCGCTTTTGATAAGCCCCATTATTTTAGGTTTGGAAGGGTGGGAGGGAATTTTCAGAAATTACCAAGAAGTTTGCCTTCAAGCAAAAATCGATTGAAAAAATGCTGTTTAGATTGGGACTAGATCCCGTGAAATCCAACACTGAAGCCTATGACATTGAATACTGTGCAACGGACCCAAGGATTTTTTTAATAGTGGAATTAGTTCAATTTTATTCTGAAGCACTCATATATTGAATCGTTTGTTCAAATAACATTTCGCATTTGTTACATTGCATAATAATTATTTCAAGTTGGCAGAATCGCTTTTGTATAAAGTACCCCAAAACATATAGATTAAGAAGTTTGTAGTAGTTAAGTATGTGTAGGTTTAGGAGGAAATATTTTTTTTGTGGTATTGAAAACTGAAAGATGGTTAATGTCGGTAGCATTCAATTACGACTCCAAATATTTATTGAGTTTTGTAAGATATTATATTAATTTCATATTGTTAAATGTGTAGCAGTAAAACTAAAGGTCTTCTTCACAGCTAAGGAATATTGTAAACAAACAAACCAGAGTTCACACTGACTAATATTTCTTATGAATAAATACGCTAACAAATCAAACAGGTGTGGACCAAAGGTTTGGACTTATTTAGGTTACAGTACTCATATGAATTTATTAATAGATTAATACAAAGTTAAAAGTCAACAATGTTTACAGCAACATGAAGGCATTGTGCTTATTGTGGAAAAGACAAATGAATGATAGTTTGTTCCGAGAATTTTAAAATGTTTTGAATTGAGAACAATGGAATTATAAATATACTCACTCTTATTATGGCTCGCTGGTGCATTAGCATTTGTATTACACTCTTCCTTCTTAAATACAGCATACTTTTGACGGCTATCATCATTCCAGAACAGATGAAAATGGGCCCAACTAACCACATGTGTCCTAAATTACTAAAAATATAGCCATCGGCGTCTCCTAAGGCCAACACTGTTATCACTGTCCCGACGGAAAAAAGCACCATTGAAAGCACAAAATATGAATAACTAGTGCAGTCGCACCTTCCAAATCTTTGGTCTTCATCGAAGTCGATTTCTCTCTGTCTCAACCTATGAAGGCGCTGACGAATAAATGGACTGTCAAAGACGGTAGCCATCTTACAGCATTTTTTATGTCAAATATTTAAATAAAAATTGAAGTTGATGACATGTGTTGTTTATTCTCTAATTATCATAATTTAAAACACAATAGGAACGATATTCGAGGTCTATAACATTGACCCGAGCCACCATCACAAGTCCGGACGAAATTTGATGCAACGAAACAATCTAGCACAAGTATGAGTGATAAACACCATAGACTAAAATACTATAGATCATGCTGCGTAGACTAAAATATAAAGCAATAACAATAACAATTCTTATGCGAATCAATTGACAATACCTAACTGAAATTGCAAAATACTAGTCACGATTCATGTGTGACTGACGTTTTTTTTGTTAATGCAACGTTTTTTTGATAAATAGATACAGTTTTTACACTCCAAAGTGGACCTTTTACAAATTAAATTGGACATATATATAAACTGCTGAATAAAATTGTAGTTGATTTTTATATTTATAATTCTTTGAAATTCTTCGTTATAGTCTCGTATTGCAACCGTCACTTCTGCAAATTGCTATAATTATTATATGAATACGTATATAAAACTGCTTGCAGCTACCGCGCAGAAACATTTGTAAATTAAATTTACTGATTTATAACCGTATTTATGAAAATGTGCGTAAATATGCCTAATTAATAAATTATCCAATCGTTTAAAAATATTTCATTTTTTTTGTAAAATTTCCAACTTGGAAAGTTAAAACTGTAGCTATTTAAGTTGATTATCAATAGATTCTTGTTTTTTAAATATATTTTTTGCTGGAGTTCATATAAAATTATAACTCATTTAAGGTTGATTGGTTAATAAGACAGATTTTATATGTTAATGCGACAATATATAAATTTTCTGTTTATAAATAATGTTTTATATTGTTTTTAATGTCAGGGTTAAAATAAAACAAAATTTTGCGAATATTGATTTGAAACAATAAACATGTCAAGAAAACGAATGCCTGAGCTCCGTTTCAACACTTACGTAAAAAAAGCTCTGGTTATTTCTGTGTTTTGTTTCAAATAGGAAGGACAGTACATAGCATTACAACTAACGCCAGTTCATCATGCACTTGACAAATATTATAAAATAAAAAACAGTACAAAAGACATCATTATAGAAAAATACTTTGAACATACAAAATCATTCATGTTCATCTTTAAATAATCATTGAAGTCGTCCGGATAGTTTTCCCGCCATTCATTTATTAACGGAATATCTATACAATTTCATACAGCAACTCCGTTTTGTTTGTTTTGCTCTCTAGATACATTTTACTTAAGCCAAGGCAGAACACTGCATTTCTTATAACAGTTTTCATTTGGTTTCCATTTTGACGTACGTGACATTTGACGTTTCAAGTCTGAGCATAGACATAACGAACATTCCCGCAAAAAAATCGCTACTTGCGAGTGTAAGTGTTCCACGCGACTAGACAACACGACCCGTTTCGCACACGATTAGACATTACACTGACATTTTTATTATCTATTTTCGTGGACCACATCCATTTTGCCTCTTTTTTTAACAACACTTTTGGATGCCGGATAGCCTGAACGGTTTATTCGTCAGTATTTATCGCGTCATCTTGGCATCCACGCCAAAATCTCAATGTAAAGTGCCCTATTCCACGCACCGAAACTATTCCCACATGATAAGAATTTACATCAACATTTCCATCCGAGCTCCAGTTTTATGACGTACTTTTGTAGACGATACAACTTTTACGATATTAAGTGACTACACTTTTGGATGCGCGATTGCCCGAGTGGTCTATACGTCAGTATATTTATCGCGTCTTCTTGTCGTCCACGCCGGCGTCTTCATGTAAAGTCTTGTAATGTCTGCAAGAAGTGACTAGTCTATGACTACCAATACTGGCAACTGGCAGTACTGATCTATGCAGTACTGCCAATGTTAATAAATATTAGAGACCTACACTACGTTGTGATTTTGTGACAGAATTGGACAGAATATCCTCAACTAAGTTATCCCATGTATTTTTAAGTATTGTATTCGTTAGATTTTAACGATATAAGAACGATGTATAATAAAATACTTATTTTCTCGTCGCTATATCTGTTGCTTGCATCGCCTTCGGGTAAACAAAACATATCCCTTTGTCAAAAGTGAAATTTAGTTTGTTTGATAAGAACATTTAAGTAAACATCGATAATTGTTGTTTTTAGTTCGATGCTGGGATTACAAGGTCTTGATATCAAATGATGGTCCTGTTGTCTTGGGAGCAAATATAACCTTCAAAGCAGAAGTGATAACATCTAGCGGAGAAAAAGCTGATGGACCTTTTCGATTTTATTGGGAAGATAGCGTGTCACCGAGGCATTCATTCATGGTACGTTCTTTATTTTATTGTTTACTTGCAAAATTACATTTTACTTCCAATTTGAGCTTAGATATTCTTTTATCCATTGAATATGTTCTGTTAACTGTGAATTTGCATTTGAACTATTATAAGATATATTCAACATATTGAATATTTAGTTCAATCAATTTACATCTAAATCATTCCATAGATACTGATCTAGATGATATATTTTGAAAATATAACAGTACTTTTGACATGAATGTTTTAGCTAAAGAAATTTAAAAATTGTAGTGACTCCAAAATCAATGTAAATTTTATTGATAATAAAATAATTTTGAGAAATAAAAAATTCTAAGTCAGATACACAATAGTGTAGGAAGGGCTCCTGCCGCCCGGGGCGGTCCTTGAATTTGCCACCACCAATATGTTCTCTAATTTTGTTTTTAACCGATTCTCTGCCAGCGAGTACTTGAGACTCGGTTTTAAGGCCACAAGAAACGTACACCTATCCCTCGATTTACACGGTACTTTTTTTACACGTTTTCGCTTTTACACGGTTGAGAAAATTAAAAACTTTTTTTTAAAAATAACTGTTCTCGCCGACTTGAAATTAACGTCACGTGCAGCGGAGCAAATTGTTTTGAGTCTGTACGGTATCGGCCGCTTTAACTGATAATGCACGCAGACGCCGGCGCCGACCCGTCTAGATGTGCCGGTGTGAGTCCTTGTCCGAGACCACCAATCGTCTGCACTGGAAGAATGGCGTGAGATATACCTGTCCGTCATTGGACACGGCCGTATCCCACTACGGCAAAGGAATGGTCACGTGGGGTAGCCGGGACGTGTTGGCGCCTGGCGCTTGCCCCGGCTGCTCCTGGGTGGCAGTGAGGTTCAAACTCCTGGAAGGAGAAGACGTCACGCGTTTTCGCCTTTGTGTGCACGCGCAGGCCGATAGCCGCTGCTAATCACCCTGCGCTGAACCTACCGATATAATCTAACGGATCATACCTCTGCCGTTTTATTTATCACCACTCATTGGGGACGAATTTACTGCACACACACAAACATCGGCGAGAGCTGAACTCTCGCCCGAACAGAGTCTTTAGCTTGAAAATTATAATTCTTCATATTCGTAAGTAAAATCGAGTACATACATAATTTTCAATTGCGTGCTTTATATCTTGAATAATATTTGTAGCCTTATTATGCCGAAAGAAGTAAAAAGAAAAGTTATTTCGTTAGCAACCAAAATAAAAATTTTGGATCGTTTACAAAACGGAGAAAGAGTAATAGATGTTGCTGGATTATATAGTATGAATGAAGCTACAATAAGAACCATTAGAAAAAATGAAAACTCAATTAGAAAGAGTGTAGCAGCTGGCACTACGAATACGAGCACAACTTCATATATCAGAGATATTGCAATGGAAAAAATGGAGAAGGCATTAATGATTTGGATAGAGGACCAAACACAAAAACGAATGCCAATTGATACCAATGCTATTACAAATAAAGCATTGCGGATTTATGAAAAAATTAAAGAGAAGATACCACCTTCTTCTTCATCTGAAAAGAAGCATACTTTCACAGCAAGTCATGGTTGGTTCGAAAGATTTAAATCAAGAAACTCTCTACATAATTTAAAATTAAAAGGTGAACTGGCATCTGGCGATGTAGATGCAGCACAAGAATATCCAACAAAATTTGCTGAACTTGTTTCCATCAATTCATATACTCCTGATCAGGTTTTCAATGCTGATGAATCAGGGTTATTTTGGAAAAAAATGCCAGAGAGAACCTATGTGTCTAAAGTTCATAAATCAGCTAGCGGTCATAAGGCAGCAAAAGATCGCATAACAATTCTTTTCTGTAGCAACGCTTCAGGAGATCACATTATGAAACCATTGGTTATCAACAAATCAAAAAATCCCCGAGTATTTAAAGGAATAAATATCAACCATCTTCCAGTTTATTGGAGGGCTAATAAGAAAGCGTGGGTTACTGCCGTAATGTTTAATGAATGGTTTTATGATTGTTTTATCCCAGATGCCAAAAAATATTTAAAAGAAAAGGGACTGCCTTTCAAAGTGCTTTTATTAATTGACAATGCTCCGGGTCATCCACAAGATCTTCAGCATGAGAATATCCAGGTTACATTTTTACCAAAAAATACGACTTCATTATTACAGCCATTAGATCAAGGAATAATTTCGACTTTTAAAGCTCTTTACATAAAACGAGCTTTTACACACATTTTAGAACAAATGGAAAATAACGAATCGTTAACAGTTATTAATGCTTGGAAAAAATTTACAATCCTAGACTGTGTTAAGCATATTGCTTTATCATATACCGCGATTAAGAAATCAACCCTCAATGGCTGTTGGAAGAAATTGTGGCCAAATATAGTAAATGTTGAAGCTTCTACTTCAGTATTAAATGATGAATATTCTCAGATAGTACAATTGGCAAATTCATTGGGTGGAGAAGGTTTTGACGATTTCACTGAAGGAGATATTTTAGAACTGGTGGCTGATAAAGAACTAAGTGAAGATGATCTAATTAACTTAATAGATGAAACTGGTGATTGTGGCAATGATTCTGATGAAGAAGAACTTGAACCAGTTACATTAACAGCTAAAATCATCCACGAAGGACTCGCATTGGGAAGAAAATTAGGTAATCATTTTGTACAATATGATTCAAATGTGGAACGGGCCCTTCGATTCCAACGTGATATTAATCAGTGCTTGGCTCAATATGATGAAGTCCATAAAGATCTAACAAGAAATTCGAAGCAAATGTTAATAACGGATTTTATTAACAAATCTCCTCGAGAAGTAAATGTTTCTACGTCAAACATCGAATCGGCACAAATAATTTCGAGTGATGAAAGTGACTTTGAACCAGTCAGGAAGAAGAGATTGGCAGTGATTTGTGATAGTGACGATTGATAAAAAACCCACCAACCGTTTTAATATTTTTTTAATGAATCTTTTGGATTTAATTTTTTGTCCCTCTATATATACTTTATATGTAGTTAAATAATAAAAGAATAAGTATATTTATACTTTTTAATAATTTCGTTTTTTAATGTATTCTAGAAAACAACATAATTATGCGTTTTTTTGGTACTTTTCGATTTACACGGTTTTTCATACAAAAATATACAATTTCGATTTACACGGTTTTCTCAGGAACCTATCTACCGTGTAAATCGAGGGACAGGTGTATTTAACAATTTTAAATATCATGCATATAGTGACATCTCTTGGAATCATAGTATGATACTTAATTTAAAAGATATTGTTTTGTTATCTACAGTACAACTACTTCAAAAAAAGCTTTTTCGTTGTGTTCAAATTTGTTGCTAGCAGGGCTATAATTCCTTGGCAGTAATTTCCGTTTTTGAAACGTTTTTCAATAAATGATGGCGGAAATGACCCATCGTGTATTTATATAGTAAGTGTTTGTGATGTACTAATATTATATGTCCAAAAAGTACATATTTATTAGGTTATATTTTTTGAAAGAAAATCACAGCCCTCTTCCATGCACGGCCATATTAATACCGCAAGCACAGATCGGGTTAAATCACTTCTACTATTTTTTATCTATGAACTAGGAGTTTTTACTACTTAGTGGCTTAATTTTTTAACGTATAAATATAATTTCTCGAAAAATATTTTATTTATATTTGACGGTTCTCACCCTCTTGCACCCCCCTTGCTACGCCACTGCTGACACATCATATAGTTATCATGATTAAACGAAATACTTTTGTAAAGTAAGATCCGTATGCTGAAACCGAAAGAACTCATATTTGTGACAATGTCTCAAAAAATACAAGGGTTTTGGATCCTAAAGACAGTTGTCTTGATCATTTGAAAGATAATTTAGATTATTTTATAAGGAGTTGACTCATGTTCTATTGCAACCACTGACATACTTTATGTATTGATGTCTAAACAAATTCTTTATTTAATTTCGTAGAAAGTTTAGTAAATCTCTCTTTTCCGCCGATAAACCAAATTATTTTTAACTTGATAGTTAATGGTATGAAAAAAGAATTGAGATGTGTTTTATCCCTTGACATTCTTAATTTTATTATTGTAGGATGAAAGAGATGATCCCATATCCTTGTGGAATGTAAGTTATCCAAGTCACACCTACAAAGCCGGGCACTTCAATATTGGAGTAAATGTTGAACGTTGGTTTCTCTTCGATTGGTTCAGCAAAGCATCCAGTGTTGCCGAATTCAATATTTCAAGTAAGCTGTCATATTTATATTATTTATTAATTATAATATACACCTATGGTGCGCTCGTGACCTTGCAGAACTTTGATCCAATAAAAGTATTCAAATAATATTTTTCAAATTGCAATACCCCTAATTGAACAAAATAAACTATAAATTAAACATTTAGATAATTTATCAAAAATATTTTCTTTATCTATTTATAAGAATAAGAAATTTATCTAAATGGAGTATATAATATAAGGATTAGTTAAAAGGAACGACGTGAAAAACTAGAAAATCCTAAATAAATTTAAAAAATATGTCCAATAACTTGTCTATTAGCTACTGATTATTTGGGCCCTCTAGAGGTGAGCCAACTAGTAAAATGGTAAAACTTTTTTCTTGGACTTAATTTTAAGTACAATCACCCCTTTATTTGGTGTTTTGGGGATTACTTATTTTTATTTTACTGAAATAACACTATTGCAATGTGTTTCAACTGAGGTTAATTCACTTTTATGATACTTTAAGATGTGTAGAATATTGCAACCCATATAACTTGATCTTTTCTCTAAAATACTACTTGACTCACTTCATCTCTAATGGGCCCATTTCTGCTTGATTTTATTTTACGTACAAAGATTGAATGAGTTCTGTTATTTTGTTTTATTTAACCATTGGGGTGCAATTTGCATTGCAAAGTTCTTCATATTTCAACCATTCGCTAATACCTAATACCAATAATATCTAGTTGATATTTTTTGTGATCTACAATGATACCTCAATCAATGCAATGCAAATATTACGCAAAATTTGTTAGGGGTCACTTAGTATCCCATCGGTCCTCAATCCTATTTTCATCGTTTCAGTATTCGAGTGTTAATTACACTAACTGGTAACAACTTATTGGTAAATTATCAAATGATAATATTTCTCATTATGCAAATTAAAACAAAAAAAACCTCAACAAATTATAACGCGCAATCTGTTGGTTTGGCCTTGGGATGATCCTTTAAATTTTCCACACAGCCAACATTTGTCCTAGAGCTATTATTGCTACCCAATGTACTTTGAAATAAGAAAAAAAATCGTAATTCTCTTCGTTTACCCATAATTTCTCTTGTTTTCACGCAAAAGTACCTGTGTGCAAAGCTGACTAATATGTAGCATGGAAAACTTCAAATTTTTATTCATACATTTATTGGTTAAATATTTTTTGTTCAATTTCATTCTGTTATAATGATAACTATTTTATCTTTGTCCATTTAAGTGAGTCATTCATCAAACTATTTTTACATTTGCTGTCTCATAGTTACGCATTAAATTTAATCATAAGCTTACCTTTCATAGTGTGTATCTATTCAATAATATATTTGAAAAAAATGTTGAATGAAAACTAAAAAAAATTACCATTCCAAATCAATATGATTGAATTTATTTAATGTAACAATATTTCAATTGCGCCAAAACATGACAGTTTCATTGTTAAATTAAGATGACAGTATATAGATGTTCACTTTTAGGGTGTTCACTGTCAATACTTGGTGGAAAGGCATTATATTAGTAAAAACACAATATTCCTTTGTACTTCATTCCACTTTATTTAATATGTCAGGACCGGTTTCGCTCATTACAAGCATCGTCAACTGGCGTTGACGATGCTCGTAATGAGCGAAACCGGTCCTGACATATTAAATAAAGTGGAATGAAGTACAAAGGAATATTGTGTTTTTACTAGTATATAGATGTATTGAAAATTTCACCTCCATTGCGTAAAATAATGAATTGATGAAATAATTAATGAATTGTCGAGCACATGGGTCTTATTTCTATTCGTGTCAAGGTCAACGGTTAAAGCTATTTATAAACATTTTGGGTTGGCAAGTGCTGTGCCTTTATGAAGTCATTGTTGTCCATTTATCCAATCACGAAGCATGCACTGCACAAAGTCTTTTGGCTCAATTCACCTAGGTTTGTACCGATTCAAATAACATAACCATTTTATTGTTATGATATCTGGGTAGTGTTAGCTAGAGTGTTTATATCTATATATATATATATATATAAATAAATATACAAATATTTACTTACCAGCAGGGCTGTGGATACCGAGTACTTATAATAAGATTAAATTGAAGTTTTAGTTGTAAACACTTATTATCGTACTTTTTTTAAATCCAATAGAACCGTTGCATGTCATGATAAAGCACTGGTCTGAGAGTAACAACTTTAAATGAAAAAACTGACTTGACAACTTCTGATGTCTAAATTATTTATTCAGAATTTCACTAGAAATAGTCTTCAAAACAAAAATCAATTAGAATGAGCAGCTATTTAAAATCAATTTCAGGTATAGACGACTGGAGAATTAAAACTATTGATAGCTACTGTTTGTGGTTTCCATGGGTATATTTATAGATTTGTGTTAAAAATCTTATAAATGTATGTGACGCTTATCTTTCTTCCACTCATACAATCCTAAAACCAAAGATTTAGATATAACAATCATCTAACAACTAATCGTTTCCTTTTCTCATCGTTCTATCCTGACTCTCTCAATAACGAGAGGCTGATTGATTGAATAATAACCGATTATTGTAAATAAACTACAGTTGAGATACTTCATTAAGAGTCCATATGCTCCGCATTGGTAATAGATGAGTCGATAAATATCATATGCACCAAAGTCGATAAATATCAATTTTGGATAACAAGCATTTTTAGTTTATAGCGATTTTTCTTGAGTTAATAAAAAAAATGTTTAAATATAATTTTAAATAACTATTTAACCAATAAAACTACACATTTTGGGTTATATTTTCAATAGATACATAATAAAACAGGTATTTAACACTTTCAAATCCGCAGGCCGAAATTGACTCCTTTTTAGATATGTACAGCTTTACTATCAAAAGTAAATATGAAATGTTTGTTTTCAAAATTTATCTTTGGATGATTGAATGTCATGTGTGAGATTTAAAAAAAATATTTAGGTTTTTTTTTTACAGAAATGACGGATGTAACACCATTCTATATATTATAATTATCTGAAACGTTTATTTTATAATTAGTTACAAGCTCATTCTTTCTCTGTCTTTCGTATTTGAATAGCTAGATTGCTTTATAGCAACATTGAACAAATATAATTAATTAATAATTAATTAATAATTAATTTTCTTTAAAAATAGCCAGATTTTGGCGTAGGTATTTTTCGAAAATGTGCAGAACGTATAGTGTTAATATGGAATTAATATTTTGCTAGATTACATGTGGCCTAAGGTTTTTTTTTTTTTTTTACTCCTTGATCTTTGCTTCTTTTAAGTCAAATGTGACCGAAACAATTCTTATTGTCTTCCATTTTAACAAAAAAAAAATACACTGCAAAGACGAGAAGGTACACTGTCTAACAAACAATTGCAGCGTGACTGGACTGTTACCGTATAGTGATTGGCTTAACTAGGTATGATTATCTATATGACTATCGCTTGGACTTGGGCGCCTATGATAAAAACTTGAATGTTCAACCAAAATAAGAACTTTGGTTTGATTATTCTGAACTCAAAATATTCCCCTACTTACAATGAACTGATTGCCATCAAAATCTGAACTTGGCATGGCTTAAAAAAATAGTCACATAATTTATTTTTTGTCTTGACATATAATAGTGAAATTATTACTGTGTTTTTATGTTTGGCGATTATTTTTAATTACCATAGTTCACCTAAAGATGGAATATAGGAGAAAGGTGGGTCAAATGTTGCAAAGATCAAAATCCGTTATACAAATGGGCAAGGTTTATTAACAACACGATAACAAGGACATACAGGTTATCACTTACACATAATATTACACGTTTATAACTTAGTGTCTGTAAAGCAAAACAGCACACAAAATTCTGAACAGTCAGATTCTTTAATTCACAAATTATATCGGATTACCTTTATTTCACCACCGTGTGTTTACTCGTAAAATAAATCTATTTTTGACAATTAAATTATTTCCACTTATAACTAACTCTTAAGCGTCTAATAAGATGAGTAGCTGCTGCCCACGTGGTCTGGCATGTCTTAAAATTAATGAATTTACTTCCACGTCTCACTGTTCGATTCCACGACCCTTCGGATGCCACTGATCCGGCACAGATTTAACCCTCCCGGGGAAACAAACAAATAATAAATTCTTACTACCTAAAATGGAAAACAAAACAATAGTTTTCACTGCTTACTTCCTAATGACTTACTCCCTAGATGAATCACAAAGATTCCTGGATTTACGTGGGACCGTCGAGTTGCGAATTAAAAATAAACAGCTACTCAAATAGGTATGATCCCCCCCGCCGGGGTACAAAACACAGAAATAATACGAGGAGACATCCGCGGTGGTGAAACGTCCTGACACTTACAGTCTAGACAGAATAGAAAAATAAAGATAAAAATTGCGAAACTGATTTTTAAAGCCCAAATAAGATCATTAATGACAATGATGCATTCCTTACTGCCTTTCACACGATTTTAATACACCCACTTAGTATTTGATTTAATGCAATTATTTGCTTTTATTTAGTTAGAATACCCGACAAGTTTCTCAAGAGATAGCTTTATCATTAGTCGACCTGAGCGATACTTTAATAATTAGTGTTATACTCAATAGTATTTAAGTTGATGGATGGTTATCCCCCAAACGCACGACGTTACGGTTAATAATTTCTTTACAAATGATTTTTAATAGATAAACACGTTTAACAAAATAAATGGTTTTAACAGAGAAACGATTTTAATAGATAAATGAGATTAGCAAATTAATTTCGCAATTAGCTTTTAGTAAATGATTTTTAAAAGAAATTGAATAAATGAATTTAACCAAGATAAATGATTTTAATAGATAAATGGTGTTAGCAAATGATTTTACAACAACGCTTCCGTCTCGAACAATTATTACAGCGGGCTTCCTTAAACAGAACAAATAACACAAAGATATGGGTTAGGCACAAACACATACACAATAAACAAAATATTTAACAAAGTATCCATAATAATATTTCAAATTAGTAAAATAATTATAAATAAGCTTCTTACGGATCCTGGGGACCTCTCCAGATCGACGCCGACGTAATTGAAGACAGTGGTATTTAGTTTTAAATTGATTATATTGACGAGAAATTCTTACCAAGTCTGTATTAATATCGGCGCGACCTGAGAGGCCCCAGCGATCCTTCAGACCTGCGGTGTCCCGAAAGACGTCCCAAAAAGAAGTGACCGAATAATAATATTTTTAAAACTGAATAATTGGCAACTAAGCGGGGGAGAAGAGAAGAGGGGGGCGGCATATAATTGTGTTTTTAAGGGAGGGGGTAGCGTCCTGCATCAGAACGCCCGTGAGGTGGCTCCTTCCAGTGCTCGGTACTTGCACTATGTCTAAATACAATTTCCAAGAAATTACTTCATGTTACTAAATTTTAGAAAGCGACCGCGTTTCCAGATGTTATTCTGCTTATTTGCCGTTAAATGTGCCGATTTGCAAAAATTCTTTTACCCATATAATCTACTGCCCCTAAGTTGAGCGGTGAACATTTTATAAAATATTTTGGCAAAAGTAAACAAAACTATTATTTGTGAATTTACATTATTATTTTTGAGCGGCAAATTAGGAGACGGGCAAGGAAGTCAGGGCACCTACAAAATGGAGTCGTGTCAAAATGAAATTGATATTCTTTACTATTAATCCTCAGTGGAAAAGTATTGGAAACAGCTTGGTCTTGTACAGTAGTTGTTTTGATTATACATATTTTACATTTATTTATTTTACTTTGGGGGCCTTCGTTCCATTGTCTACTCTTCTAATATGATGGATTCCATCGCTCTAGAAAGCTTCCCTGAATGAGCATTTAGAAGATGTGATTGGTGACTTCTTGGTCGTATCATCAATGCTCTCCCTCTAAGACAAGGAGTAAGCTGCACGGAAGATTCAAAGGCTGCGCCGACCGATCAAATATTAATTGAATAACTGTTGTAGTGTGCGCCAACCCGGAATGAGTGCGCGGAGGCCTCCCAATTGCTGCGGGGACGTTGGGTATCATGCTTCCAATTGGTAGTGGTTCCTACAAAGAAAGATATAGCCTATCGGTGATTTTTTCTTGTCATATCTACCCTACTCGCTTCTGTGGATCAATGATAATCTGTGTAAATAATGAATAACAAACTCAAAATTCATCATCAATCCTCTGTTAAATATCTACTGCTGATTTATTGATTTGGCATTTACTTTGGTAGAACTCCATTTTAATAGGGTAAAATATCAAGGTATTTCAGTTCTACAGTTTTTTAAAAAAGTTAAAGGTTGATAGCTATTTCGGCTTACGCCATCGTCAGAACTATTCTGACGTTCTATTCAGAACAGTTCTGACGATGGCGTAAGCCGAAATAGCTATCAACCTTTAACTTTTTTAAAAAACTGTAGAACTGAAATACCTTGATATTTTACCCTATCTACTGCTGATTTTATGTCAAGTTGGTCTCTATGTTGTATCACTGAACCTTGTCCAGCGATTGTTTACCCTTCCCGCAGCGTACCCATCCCAATGCTATTTAACGGTTTCAGCATAAATTTCCGTTCCTTACTTGTTTGACCATGGTTTGATAAAAAATATCCTGTAAAGTTGGTTAACATGGCGACTCTGATCACTCAGATAAAAAAATCAGATAATAATATACTTATTGCATCACATCTTTTATTCTAAGTAACTAGTGCTAAGTCATGTGAATCGATGTTATGATTTCATTTAATTATGAATTTCAAATTATTTTATGATATGAATGGTTGTTTTCTATGAATAATAATGTAGCTTGTAAATTCATTTGTAATAATAATATGAAGTTATCAAACTGCTGTAATATATATTTATTTAAATACAAGTTGACCACATAAATGTGACTCATTAAATGATTATAAATAGCATTATCTACAAGATTAGTATACTGCATACAATAGTTATTTGTTTTTCAATTATGCTGAATAGTTGACTTTGATTACTGGTTGCAGAGTAAGATACAGTCAGACACTTATATGTACATTATGCCGATTGAATCATTTGAAATCATGCCTTACAATGGATACATGTTTATTCCTTACTGGCATATGTCTGTCAAAGAATCACCACTTGAATAGATTTATCAAAAAACAAACATGGGCTCCATATCTAGCCTAATGGGTAACTTTGGTATTTGAGTAGCTAATTTATTTATTTAACTCATCAGTGACAGACAAAATTGTCTTTTTCTACTCCTAGTTGCGAATATGATCAAGTAATGTTAATACATACATCAGATGTTTCTGTGTGAACCTTTGTCTTTCTCATTCAATCATTATGGTGGGTCCAGACCACGTTCCCTCTAAGCTGCGCGCGTGCGCGGCCACGCAGCAGTTGGGAAGCCCCCGCGCACTCATTCTGGGTTGGCACGCACTACAAGACAGTTGTTCAATTAATATTTGATCGGTCCGCGCAGTCTATTTTAAAGTCGCCTTTGAAAAATCCTTGGAACATTGGTCCAGACGCGTGTAATGCAATTTACCGTCTTTTATCTAACTTGCTCATACACAAGTAATGGTGTATGATGGAGATAGTGAAGCATCCACCTCACTCCAATCATATATGTTACACAAATCGATAAGGTATCAATTCACTTTTGCTCATTTTGTAGGAGAGCGAAACAAAATGTGTAATTGACTCTTATTGAGGATTTTATTAATTTATAATATATGAATTCTGAGCTATTTCATATGAATGAATTTACTTTTGATTAATAATTTTGTTTTCCTGCAAAATAATCAAAAGTGAGCTACTGCTTTATTCGTTGGGGTTGTTGAATATATAGCTTTATTATTTAATTAGTGATTTACACAGTCGTGTTATATAATAAAGTCAAAATAACAAAGTATAAATATTAGAATTATATTAGTCATTACAGATAAACTCCAATAAGAGTACAAAAAAATAGTTGTGATAATGGTGTGAAGCCAAAATTACTAATACAGTAAACCCCCCTATAGAGAAGTTTCCTATAACGGCAGTCCTCCGTATAGCGGTCCCCTATAGCGTAGTTCTTACATTTTTTTTAATGTATTATAAATACATATTTTATAAATGTGCATTGAAAAAATATTTGTCAGTAGCTGTTTGTCCCTTGAATTCGCTAGACGTATTCTATGAAATATATATAAAAATGGGAAACATGTTTGTTTTCGTTCTATTCACAAAATACAATTGAAAGAACCTAACCTCAAATTTTGTATGGGCCTTTTCCCCTATTACATAGTATTTATATAGCGTAGCGTAATCTATAATATATGTAACTAGACGCTATTGCAACAAAAACAATTCTCACAGGCCGCTTGTTGGCGACAGCTGTAACACCCTTCTTAGTAATAAGTTATGTGAGTCGAAATCTAGCAAAATTAATTATTTTTACCTTATTATTATAGCTGATTCAATTCTATGAGCAATAATTATATGATGTAGCTTACATATTTTTATTTTCCTTTACTTTTTATTATTGCCTCAACTAATTAGAGATTTTCTTTTTATTGTAGGTCTCTTGAATGGGGAACTGCAACTGAGACAGAACAAGAGTCTGGTGTTGAATGACTACGTGTCGATATCGTATCCTCTCGTTCACGAAATATCTCTTTCGCACTCCGATTACAGTTATTTAACGAGCAATGCGACGTCAGTCAGGACCTATTGGTTCGTAGACTGCATTTACCTCGGCGAAACGAGCAACTACTCGTTTGTGAACACTTATCTGGATGAAAATGGAGAGCACGACATCGAAGCGCTCGTTGTAGCGTCTTACGAACCCATCCCTCCTCCCACGACTCCTGCACCTAGCACGACAACGACAACTACAACTACGACAACTACTACTACCCAAAAACCTACCACAACACAAAAACCTAGCACAACCGAAAAACCTACCACCACAGAGAAAGCGTCGACTACAGAGAAGTCGGTCGATTTGTCTGTTAAATCTGTTGTGAAACGTGACGCTGTATCGAACAGTAGCACTGCTATCGCTGACGGTATTCAAGTCGTGAAGAAAAAATCTGAAGCCCTGCGAGGAATCGAAGCCTTTAGGAATGGATCGATGCCTCTACCTTTCGTTTGTCTTAATCAGTCCACAGTGGCTGCTGATCCGAATAAGACTTACGGATACTTTTATAGAAAAATTAAAGTCTTAGGTAACTTTTATACTTGATGATTTTATGATTATGTAGCGTTTGTTTTTTACCTTTTAACTCTTTGGGGCATCATAGTATTAAATGTGTCCCACTTTTTTTTATACTTACGATGCATGGTGGGTCATTCTATAAACCATCTCAAAAAAAAATAATTACGCATGCACAGCAGCTTGAAAATTATCCCACCATCCGAATTTAGTTAACTAATAGAGCTTTATAGCATTATTGTTATTTTGTAATTACTATTTTTTTTTGCAATCATAATGAATAGTTATATAACATTTTTTAAAATATTTTGAACAAAAAAATTCTGTGGTATTTTTTTTCACCAAAAATCCTGTGCCTCAAAGAGTTAAGTAGTGTGATACACGGTACAGCTATTCACCAAACTTCAGTTCAAGTTCATCAGTGCACTTGAATGACTGACAATGGTGAAAGGTGATACTTTTGTCGGTAGTGACAAAACGTGTGGATATTTATTACATCTTGGCTTTTAGATAGGCTGTTGTGAATGAAAATCACAATCAATAGAATCCGTATAAACATGAAGCTTAATTGAATCTTGTATTTCGAAAATGTTACGAGTCACACTTTTGTAATTGTTCAGGAGAGTGAAAAGTATATGTCAAGTGTAAAATTTTTCATGTATGATAGATATTAACGATAGAATGATATGATAGAATTATTGTAGTCAAATGAAAAACATTTTTTTTCTTCATGGCTATATATTTTGATTAAATCCACTTTTTCTAATGCGAACTTATTACATTTTCGAAATACTTGCATTTTTGCAATGCTTTGAAATGCGTTAATAACATGCATACATGGAACGTTTTCGTGTAATATTTGATTATTTAGGTATTCTGAAGACGCTTGCGTATTAACTAATTTTTGGAAAAAATGTGACTCGTAACGTTTTCGAAATACACAATCAATTATTTGTGTGATCGGAAAGAGATAATTTTGAAGGCAATATAATTTCAGTCGATAGTAACATTTTGAATCGAATCAATTCTTTTTAGCTCCTGTTTCTAACCTAACAATTGATGGAAACAATTGGCTCCAACATGGAGCTATGCTGATGCTTCAGGTCAATTGCAAAGGGACGCCGCCTTATGAGTACTGCATTCAGTACAAGACCGGCGCCTATAATGTGACCGGAAATGAAACCTGTCGGAACTCTCTGCCCACTGAGACGTGCAATTTTCCAATTGTCCACTACTTCCCTTCGATGGATCAACACACGGTGATCGTGGTTGTTACCAATAAAATTTCCAAATGGGTATCGCCTGTGATGATACAATTCTATAAAGGTTGGTCGTAAAAGTCAAATTAAGACTCATTATTTGTCTTTCTGCCTGCAAATTTCCAAAAAATATATATATTAAACTGTACCTGATCTCCAAATTCTTCATATAGTCTTATCATTGAACACATTTTAGCCTGTTGAAGCCCACTTAAAGACATGATGTCACACTAATAATATGTTTGCAATTTTTGATTTAATTAACCACTTGAATATCAAGCGGACACAGGTGTCCGAAACATATGCAAGCGAACACGAATGTCCAAAACATTTAAAAAATCAAATACTTGGTATTCTAATAGAATATAAGCAATATTTTGATGAATATGTGTAGTGCTATCTATTCTGAGTCAATATAGGTTTTTAAAATATCGAATTCGAGTGTATATTAGGCAAAATTATTTTTCTCAAAAACACGCAGTATCTCTGGGACATATTAATGATTTATTTGCGCAGTATTCAAACGGTTAAGATTAAGTGCTACATGATATGAGGCTATTACTTACAAACTCGGCTCGTTCGTCCAGTGTCCAAAATTTCATTTTGTAAAACAATATACATTTTAAAAGTATTTTCAGTTTAACATTACTTTGGAATGATATTTTGTTTGTTATCAAGTCAAGATTGAAACTGCTTTCTAAACATACTTTTAAAATTTATGTTTATTTACTAATTACATTCATGGTTCATCAATTTCTGAATGAGCCTGGTTTGCAAATAATAGTTTCATATATGATAATGCCTGGTGTGTGGTTCAGTGATCAACACTGTTGGCTACAGTTACGGTGCTGACGGGTTAAAATCCCAGTACGGTAAATTTTTACTAATTGATTTGCAATTGGTTTATAATTTTTTGTTTGAAGGCATGGCTGTCTGCAATATCTGAAACTCTCTCCCACCCATCGGATCCTAAAAACTGCATAGCGAATACGATGAGCTAACCACTAGTCCTGTCTGTTTATCCTCTTCTCTCTTTGAAAAAGAGTTGTTAAGTAACTGAGTAACAATTAGTGTTCGAACTAACTTAAAAACTTTATTTTCATTAACTAAATAAAAATTTCTCTTATTTATTATTAAGAAAGCCCTACAGTTTTCTAAAGCAGAATTATTTTTAGCACTAATTGATACGATATTTCATTTATTTTCTAGTAACGAAGAAAGCACAGCTGTCTGTTATCGTGGTGCCAGTTGCATTCAGCATTGTGGCAGCCATTTTGATGGTGTTTGGAGTTGCTTACTACATTCAAAATAGATCAAGGTATGTCGTACAGCTAAACAAGATTCTTCATTTCCTCTTCGATTTTATCTCATTCTGTGACAAGACTTTACTTGTAAATATTTAGTATACTCTTTAAATTCAGATTTTACTTGTAAATATTTAAAATTACTTTTTTTCTTATCACATAATTACAATCTACGAAGTAAGTATGAATATGACATTTTTTTTGTGTTGAATGTAGGTAAACGTTATTGAGCAACATTTTATTGAAATTATATTTTATTTGTTAACCGTTAAGCAGTATTTCATTATCTTTGAAAAATATTTGTTGTTATCATTCCAGATTCACAGTTGAGGTGGCCGATTTCAACTTTGGAAAGCAGTACACCGATCTTGAGTATAAAACGTTCGGAGAACGGCTCAAGAGTAGTTTCAACAATGCTCTCAACTTGGGCGGAGACCGCGATGGGGAGGCGTCCACCTCGAATGATAATAATAAATATGGCACCATGACGTAATGTCTCCGCTCGTGTTTCCCCATTTTCTAATAAATCTTGGATTGCGTTTTAGAAAATCATCTGTCCATTAGAACTTAAAATCGATTTTTTCATCTATTGGAAGCTGCTAATAAATATCTGAATTTAAATGAAATGAGTAAACAATTTAAGTTCGGGTTTTTGTAATAAAATATTGTAATTTTTTCTATCATTAAAGTTCTTTGATAATGATTAACATGTTGAATCCATTCCACACTCAAAACTCTGTTTTAATCTTTCATTTAGTACAGATTTGACTTTGTTATATTTTGGCTCTGATTTTTTTGTTTTTGGTTTTCACATGATGTGAATAGTAAATAGACTGTAAAGAAGAAATCATAACGCTCACGACGAATACTAATTATCGGTATTTAAGTAATGCTTTACCGGAAGGAATAAACAATGATTTAATATAATCACACCTTTCATTCTAAGCTTTTACGCTCTATAAAGTGGCAAACTGTCACTTTATGTTTAAACATAATGGCTAATACATGCTTTTACAACTAGGAAAAAAAGACACAAACTGACAAAAGTTTTCAACCTTACAATTTCTCAGTTGTTTCTTTGCATACACGTTTTTATTGATTGCGTAGAATAAACTACAATCAATAACCCGTGAATGTTTCTGACTAAGCAAAGTATCATTATTATGATTATTAAATTGTAAAAGTAATATCTTTATAGTTTTATAGAGGAAGCCATTTATCAAAGATTGGTGAACAGTGAAAAAAAATGCTTTATAATATTATAGATTACAGTACATATCGTTGGGCTACTATTTTACAGAGCTGAGGCGAGAATGGTTTTTTTTAAATATTTCAAGGGAATTTTCAAATTTTGACATTTGGATTTAATATTTAAACAAGCATAGGCGTGTATTTTATTTTATTCCGAGATCCTCTTATTGCCAAGTAAGCATGATAACTTTGATGTCGGTCTCTTGACTTATATGGTATTGTGTTAAGTTTTTTACACTGATAATTCAAATTATGGCTTTTTGGTTCGAACTTATTATTTATCTCAAACTTTGTGCATCATCAAACATTAAATGATCTGACAATCGATTGTATAACAATCTTTAGGCTTCTCTTGTAAGATATTAGCTCACTGGTTAGTATAAATATGCAATGGGAGTTTGAAATGATATTAAAAATTATAACTCCATCTCTTTCAATGGCAGAGGTCATTCTGTTTGCAGTGACAACCATTAAAAATGAATTGTTGATAATTCGCTGTGGTTATAATGTGATAGAATAATACAAAAATGACTGTTAAGAGTGGTTTAAGTTAATGTGTAAAAAGTAAATGATTTGTAATTAATTTTAGCAAAAATGAAATGTGTTTACAAACAGTGCACTGAGGTATTTAGCCTTTCGTATACTAATCAACTGTTAAGGCTAGTCTTGTGTATTTTTTTATTATGTAATATTTAGAAAATAAGAAATTTATTATATTTACAGTATCACTTATTATTGTATCGTATTGAGCTTAATTATTCGTTTGCGAAATACGTTTTTATATTCGAAGTTACTCCAGAAATAGCACTCATTACTTGGACACCGAAACCACCATTGAAAACATCAAGATTGATTATTGTATGATTTTTTTCTACAAAATTTGACAACTGCAAAATAAAAAAGGTTTGGATTCTTTGTATGGCTTATAATCTTGTCAATATATATTAAAGCATAGGCTCCCAACCTTTTTCGGTGGTGACCCCTTTTTATAGAAGCCATGTGACTAGGGGACCCCTGAGGAATTTGAAATCCTCGACATGCTATAGTTTTTCTCCAGATTGTCTCCGAGATTCCCTTTTTTTTTTTTAGCGTACTGAGGGATTTGAAATCCTCGATTTGCTATACTTTTTCTCCAGATTGTCTCCGAGATTCCCTTTTTTTTTTTAGCGTACTGAGGGATTTGAAATCCTCGATTTGCTATACTTTTCCCCGGATTGTCTCCGAAACTCCCTCTTTTTTTTTTTTAAGCTCACTGAGGAATTTGAAATCCTCGATTTGCTATACTTTTCCCCGGATTGTCTCCGCAACACCTTTTGTTGTTCAAATCCAAAATCAAAAAAAAGTTGGCGACCCCCCAGAAAACCCTTCGAGGCCCCAGGTTGGGAACCCGTGTATTTAAGGATTCGGTATATACATAGAGGATGAAGTTGGAAAGAGAAAAAATTGTGCCCTTCATTTTTTTAACTTAAATCTAGTATGTTGTCTTATGTTAATGCATGATTCTGTTTGGCTTGCTATAGAAAATGATTAAAAAAAGGCAGATATTGATTTTTAATATATTATGTTGTGCAAAACTGAAGTAAATCGGAAAGTCTGTAAACTGAAGTTTACCGAGTTTCAAATCTACAGCAAAAATATACTCAAGTCTTTTTAACATGTAACATTTTTGTGCTATCAACATCTTTTATTATTTTTTTTATAGTGACAAAATATTTTTTTTGCAATTTTATCCAAATATCTTTTTTAATTTTAAGCATAATATTGTGTTGTAGGAGTGTTAACTTTAGTTTTTTTATTGTATTTTATGATCCTTTTTTCAGTGTAAAAAATAATTGCTGTTTTGTAATTTGGAAAGTATAATATGTCATTTAAAATAATGTGATAATGGGTTTAGGCGATGAAATGAAGTATTTACTAAACCTGTTATGGTTATAAATAAAACTTAAATTACCTATTCTTAAGAATTTAATTTAGGAATATAATCACTCAAGTAAAATTATATATATTATGTACAAAAACTGACAAAATGTGTTTTATTTATTTCACTAATCAACATATATATATGATCTATCAATTAAATATTGCATGAAGGCATCCATAGATAACGTGGTACCTCCGGATTCAAGAAGTGTATCCAAAACTCTTGAAATAAAAAAGACATTTATTTGAAAAGGACGTGATGACAGTATCAAATATAAATATAATAAAGCATTAGGAATGATGTATTTCGGTGTATATATTTACCTTCTCAGAGAAACAGACTAATGATGAATTTCTATATAAGGATTCCATATGCTCCACACTGGGAGTGGCTATGGTTGAAAATTATTTCTCAAAATATAGCTTTGGCAAATGAACACAGGTTTTAAGTTGTAAAAACTGTAAATGAAGACATATAAATCCAGTGCAATCCCATGCCACCCTAGAATTTTGTGATTTAAGTCAAAGAAGCCTTGGTTAAAATATAAATGCCAACATGATTTTTGTGCGGATGTGAAAATAAAAAATTATTTTGTCCATCTATTTGGTGGTAAATCAAATTGAATTAGTGGTAGGAAAGAATCATTGATTCTACTTTTTGGTATCTGGCAGCCAGTGACTGGAAGATGCGTACATTTTATACCACATAGAGTTATTAAGTATTTGAAAATGAACAAGTGAGCGAATTCTTATATTATAGCGTTATTTAATGAATATCCTTTTTACATACGGTTGTAGGTAAATCACAACACACTTGAGTAATTTTTCCCATAATTGAGGATTATCCCATAAAAGCGAGGAGCGGTCTTGGGGCCTGAAAAATAACATGTATATATTTAACCCATGGATGTCCAACCGGTAGATCGCGATCGACCGGTCGATCCCAAAGCAAAATTTGGTCGATCCCGAAAGCTTCCGTGAATTTCGAAAAAATATGTAATTTAAATATAAAATATACAATAATACTATAATTGAATTATTTTGTAAGCACATACCTATCTAATGATATGTATTTTGCATTTAAAATAAACATTTGTATGTTTGAAGAAGGGAAAAAATCCTACTAAATAAAATTTCTTATAAGAATCATGCTAGAAGTCGATGGCGAGAAAACTTAAGATTGAAAAATCGATCCCAGGGAGAAAAAGGTTGGACACCCTTGATTTAACCCATGTATTTTCAATGCGGCTTATGATATTTATTTTATTTATTTACACTGAAATTTCTTATTATGAATACTTTCTTTGAAAAGCCTTCCTTTTAATTAACGCAATGTTTCTGATAAGAAGAGATATCAAATAGAGAATTGACTTATTTATTTTACGTAGGTATATAAAATGATAGTCTAGATTTTTTTGTGACGCTCTATTGTTATTAAAAAAACAAGACCTCCAATAATAAAAGTAATATTGCGCCTGGGGCCTCCCAAGTCCTTAATCCCCCATTATTTGTGGGTAATTTTATTTGTAAAATCACTATCGAAATCATATAAATATTATATAAGTAGTGAGTATATATAATTTTGAATGGTTAAGCAGACTTAATTTTAAAATTTCGACTAAAGGTGCTTGGTTATATCAAATTTGAATCGTTCAAATCAGAATCATGCGTTCAATGCGAATGAAGGGATTAAAATGCTACACTCAAACACAGATGGGCATAAGTTTTTTTTGCATGAAATTTTAGAAATAAATAGGATACAGTTAAATAGTTTACCAATTTTGAATGAGCAAGTAAGGCTGCCAAAATCCCCACTTTTGTATCCTATATGCAGTGGCGTAGCAAGGGGGGTGCAGCCAGTGACGGTCCGAGGGCATACGCGAATAGGCAGTTGCCCAGGGGCGGCAAGTCAAAGAGAGCGGCAAATGATCACTGTTTTTTTTAAATGACTGAATATTTTTGACACGAATTTAGTTTAAAATAAAAATAATGCCTCAATGTCTTTGATAAAAAAAATGTCGACATAAAACATTTTCAATGGTAATAATATCATGATCGATGGGTAAACAGTATTTCAATTTATCGCAAATATCTTTTTTAAATGTGACTTTTACTGATTTCAGCACTATAGGCGACAGATAAGGTAATTTAAAAAAAAAATATTTTGAAAAGAAAGAGCACTATTTTAAACTCTGTGGATGGGCGGCACATAGCCTAGGAACGTCACTGGGTGCGGCATTTTCAAAAATAAATACAATATTTTTCGAGAAATCATATTTATACTAAAAAAAAATTGAACTACCTATAGTAAAAACTCCTAGTTCATAATTTAAAAATAGTAGAGGTGATTAAAATAAATATAAAGCAAATAGTGGGGGCATCAAATTCAAAGATCGCCCCGGGTGGCAGGACCCCCTTCCTAAGACACTGCCTACATGTATGTCAATATAATCATAAATTTTTAAAGCAAACAAGGTAATTATAGTTCTTGAAATTATTCACTGTTCAAATCTGTAGGCATTCCCATGGGTTAATCCATTTCGCCAGCAACTTAGTAATAGATTTATTTCTTATTTAAGCACAATATATTTATTAACGTCAGTTCAAGTTCATCTGTGCACTTGAACGCCTGAAGATGCTGAAAGGTGAAATCCAGGTCGTTAATAGCAACGCTTGTGTGAATGTACATAATTTGAACAATTCAAATTTAAGACTTAAATTTCATTTGTATTTTTTATTTTGATTTGTAATTTCTTTAATATTTATTTATATTATATTATCTAAGCCGGAAGTTACATGAAAGCGTGTCCACCCAGCAGGGTTTTGACCAGGGCTGTGGAGTCGGAGTCGGAGTCGTGAAAAATGAGCGGCTCGATTTTTTTTTGAAAAATATATTTAATGATATGTATTTAAACAAAATAGTCAAAAGTGTTAACACTTGCTAGTGCTTGTGCTTTAGTGCTAGGCTGACTAAAGATGATCTGATGGTATATATATGAAAATGAAATTATTGAAAAATTTCCTCGGAGTCGGAGTCGTCTTTTTTTCACGCGACTCCACAGCCCTGGTTTTGACAACTCTTTTTCTTAATATATAAAATATCATATTGATATGTTTCATATAATATAATATGCGCTAACAAAAAGTAGTGGCTCTTACATATCAAACCACAAATAATAAAAAAGCACATTTTTTATCGCAAGTCCTGCTTTCCTAAGCTTTCTGTACGACCACCCATCCTGGTGTGACACTGTAAATATCTATCCTTTTTTACAGGTCACGTGTCCTTGTCAAATTGCCAAACGACGTGTAGGGCTGATGTTGATGCGAGCGCCATATTTTCACCCGTAGAGTTTATAAATAATGTAAAGAAAAAAAAGAAATATTGCCAGACCTGCATCCGAATACCAAGTAGGTTAGCATAAGTTTGTACAGTCCATGCAATTTATATGTGCCAAAAGTTTCCATCAGCTGGCCCAGTGACATGACAATGATTCCAGAAAATATATTTAACTTCTGTCTCCTCCAAAAAACCACAAATCTACTTCTTCTAATACCCTGTTTATAAGGCAGGGTGTCTTGATGGAAGTAATAGAGCAGCGGTTGACACAGTGGTGATTCGCAGAGAAATGATATTTTTTACATTTTGTAATCCAAAGCAAAGTACAAAAAAAATAATGACTTACACAAATGAACGATGCAAGATCTATTAACTGTTTTTCCAAATATATTTAACACTTAAAGATGGTCTTAAAAAGTGGTCCGCGAGGTCCTGTACTAGCGCATTACCACTCGCCCACGGCGATCAGCTAAATCCACTAAGATGTGGCAATTAAAATTGAATATGATTATTTTTAAATCATTGGGTTTAATTGTAATCATCGATCAATTGAACGGTGTCACCCATAATTTTGGGGCTTTTATCATGGCACATTTAATAATTTTGGGTAGGTTGGTACCTACTCTGTCAAAGAGAAAAGGGCTGTCGAGATTATCCGGTTTTAACGAAAACTTATTTTCACGAAAAAAATCCTGACCGCTACTAATCCAGGGCATTAAAAAGTTTAAAAATTTCGGCTTCTGAGAGAAAGGCAAAATGTAAAGATTCAAACCATTAAAAATATTATATCGAGACCCGCATTTTAAACATTTTGCGATACGTGCTAAAATTCACAATATCTAATAAAACAAAATGAAATCATTTTTTATTTATGGACTTAGAAGATAATTTCAAACAGCTTTATAAGAAAACTTTTCTGAAATTTGAATACACCGTTAAATGAAACAAATTAATTTTATTTTTTGACTTATGAATAAGTGAACATTTCAATCATCCATAGCTGATAAAACCTCTGTTCAGGAAACAAAACACTCCTATAATCTTCAACCATGGAAAATAAATGCTTGGAACGGTATAAACAATTTTTAACCAATTTCTAGTAGTCATAAAAAGAGGCTTAAAACTGATATTATTATTGGCCCCACAGATTAAACATAATGAGTTTGGTTGTGCTGCAATGCAATCAATTTGGTGTCCTTGTGAATAATGTAGACGTGTAGATGGCCATCGCACCAACCCGAAACAGTCCTTGTTGGAAACATTACCCATGTTGAGGTTCAATTTGTTCCATTTTAATGTTGATATTAGATAAATTTTATCTATGATAATTTATCTTTTTTTATTTCCGTTTTCTTTAATATTGGTATGAATTTGTATCAGCTTTTAAATCATGTTATAGTATTAAAACTGACGAATGAATATGTGATAAAACTAAACATTTTAAATATTAAGCAACGCTAAAATCAAAAATTTTAATGCTGATAAAAATGGATGCTAAAAACAGTGGTATCTATCGCGAGTTACAATACAATATATGAAATAAATAAAATATATGAAATATATGAATGTAAATTGTTATATCTTTCCAAAATGACTTTATGAAAGTGAACTGTAAAACTATTATGTGTGTGATGGCAACTGTTATTATAAGGTGATAACATAATAAAAATACTACAATGCTTAAATTAGTACTGTTAATTAAAAACAAATAAATTATCCCATTATTGATTTACAAAATTTTCGGATCTGGAGTGTAATTTGTATACCAACAATTAAAAATGGGTTTAGTCTCTGAGGGAACGATGTGTAATGTCCGAATTAAATAGTTTTTTTTAATGTCGTGAAGTGAGGAAGGAGCATTGCTTGCAATTAGAGACCGCAATATAGGCCAAGTAAATCAAATTCGGTATTTCAATATAAAATGCTGTCTTAAGAAATATATACAAGTACAGAATGGACTATTTTTATAAATAACGTGCGGTTTCTTAAAATCATAATACATCATTGAAAGTTCGTCAATTCTGAAACCTGTCAATATTGATACAACTCATAGCAGATTTCAAATATTACAATTCATCACGAACAATTTTATTAACATATGTGATGATTTCTAAACATTCAAAACATTGTTTTGTTTCATTTTTAATTCTAAAATACCAGTAATTTTTCATGTTGAAATCCGGGATTTCAGTATTAAAAAAAAACAGCATGAATATCGGGATTGTTGTTTCGGTAATACCGATATTGCGATCTCAAATTGCAGTTAAGATATCGTGGCATATTGTAGCCAAACGGAGACTGGTCTCAGCTCTGCTTGTTCAGAATTCACGCCAGGACAGTCCTAACTCCTAACTCCTAATGATGTTAATGATTGAATGAAAAACGTTCAGGATTTACAGCTATTTTTCTTGCTTTCAAGATTACGGCCCGACGATTTTGAATTCCAAAATTTGTAGGTACGTCATGTAACTTTTATAGCGTGTTAAAAAATACGAAGTTTAAAGGAGCCCCGATGATTAATCATAATATTTCAGCAAAGCCTCAAGTCTTTTCGGTTACCTAATGATATTCAAAACACCTTTTAAAACGTTTTAAAATTAATTACAACGCTTTAAAGTTTGATAATGAGGGCTCTTTTTGACGATACCAAAGAAGAAATTCGAGAGCCGCTTTAGTCTTCATTTCATTTAGGATGTTAATTTTATATTAAACGTTACAAGTATAATAATAAAAACAAATTAATAAATTATAACACCTATTCGTTCCAATTATTTTTTCGATGTCACCAACAAAATTGTTCCTTAAAATCGCCACTAATATATATAATATTATCTAAGAATTGTAGATAATATTCACTCTGGAATTAATCTATACGTCGGTGATGTTTTCATCCGGTTCTTATTGCCATAATATAATAAGCCCATAAAAAATGTCAAGAACATAACATATTGAGAAGGATTAGTTATCAAGCTCTCCTTTTACTTACCCTCTCTGTGAGAAGAGGTTGAATGACCAACATTTAATCAGTTTTCGCTTAAAGCACGTTCCGTTAAAATACTCCAGAAATGGCGAGAAAAATAATCAATTTTACCGAGGAGCAAACATTCAAAAAGTGATGTGTCACACAAATACAGAGCTTGGAAAATAATGATTTGAGTGTTAGAAAAATAACTGTTTGCTCAAGAATGTGTCAACTTTATACTTTATACTTTTAGAAAAAAAACCTTTTTTGAACACTGATTGTGATTTCCATTGATAGATTCTATTATGTCCTATCAGAACTGATATCCAATGAAATTTTTCAAAAATTGTGACAAATCACTTTTTGAATGTTTGCTCCTCGTCTTACATTTTTGTCAGTATTTAAACTAAAACACGTGCCACTTAAAGCAAGTCATGTAACGTATAAATGGACTTATGCTCACCACAAACATATGCAGACTCTCTAAATTGTTTAAAATAAATCACCAAGACAGATATGTAATGCCCCTCGGTACGTGCGTAGCTCGCTGCTTCACAGAGACTTGATAATAACTACTATCCGCAAGTTCGTTCATGAAATATCTCAAAAGTTTCACAGCAAGGTAAGAACACATTGTAACCCAACGATCTCCAATCTTTACAACTATGACCAGACAATGCATGAGAATCGTTTGAGACCGAAAGCAGTTTTGCACGACGACCCACCATAGATCTTATGTTTCGTCTAAAATTATTAAACTATTTAAGAACGAACTTAGTATCATGAAAATGACTCTCTTTGGTTGACTTATTTCTGCATTGTATGTGTATATGTACGTATGGACATGTACGGATATAGTATGGGGGGAAGCATAGACATAGAATGTAACTCTGCAAATGAATGCATATGGAGTCCCTCTTAACTGGATTCACTAAGGTTTTCTTACCTCTGTAGCGATCACGCCCTTCCGTCTGCAACGATGGTAAGGAAATACAAATTTTCAAAACATTAGCGATGAAGGAGACTCGAAAAACTTAACGCTCCTTAAATTTGACACATAAAAAAAGTATAAAAAATGATGCTAATAAAGCAGACATTCTTCAATTATTTTTTATTATTTATCCTGTGCGACGTTGAAAATTATTTCTTTTTCGATGCCTATGCATCCTGTCAAGTTAAGTGTTTCTTTAGCTTTGAAACTTATTGTGTTTCTCCCTCTTGATACGATGTATGATTAATAATTTATGATACATACAAAATATATGTATTAAAATAGGTGATTCATGGCGATTTTCGTAATGCTATTTGTCGCAAGTGTTGCAACGTCGGAAATTTGCCGCTTTGTCAACGGGTAATAAATCAAGTATCATGCAGCAGTATGCAAACCTATCTTTTCCACCCCAAGCAATAAGAATGCAGTTAATCGGAAAATTATTCGCGGAGGGGGATATTTTTCCGCGTGGATTCAATTTTTCCAGTCATGCTTGAAGTTTGCCATTATGATAGACTCTCAGAAAGAAAATCTTAAATTTTATGAGTCGATATTGATAGCAGAGTACCAAGTACATAGGAACCCGTAGATATCTTTTTATAGGTTATTCGACGACAGCGACAAGCGTTTTTTGTAAGTCACAGTGAAATATTAACGGATTTTTTGTTTATTCACGTCTGAAAAAGTTAACAGTTTTTTAAAAAATATAAAATAAAGTCAAGTCTTGCTAGTTGAATAAACATACCATAAAAATGTGTGGATATATCTGTGTACGAATAATACTTTTTGTGCTGATTACTTTATGAAAAGAGATGTTTCAAGTCAATCTATCCCAGAATAGTCGCATACGTCTATTCAATAATCCATAAAAATAAATACGATCTACTCAATTGATTGTAAAAGACAATCAAACGAAGCTAGAAGAAAGTAGAAACAAGTTCAATGAGTGTTTTGACACTACTGGCTCCGAAAACAGAGACGGTACCAAAACAATCCTGATTCCTGTACATCATATTTTAATAGATGATTTATTATCTTATTCGTTCAACAAAGACTATCAGCAGTTTTGAATCTGAATGTAAAGTTTCTCAGTCAGTGCTTTTTTTAAAAACTCACTCTCTCTTGTTAAGATTTTTTTCTAATCCTTGTCCGTTCCCAATATGATGCATTTGCCTTCCTAATGAAGGTATCTGAATAGAAGCTTTTTTACAATAACTGCTTGTTACTCAGTTTCTCAACCTCTCTTTTTTCCTCGAAGAGAGCTAGAATAAACTAATCGCTTTCGCTTTGCTTTGTACTGTGATAACGTCACGAAAACCAACCACTTTGGTCACTGCAATATGTGGTTAAAAGGTTTTGTAAATTGTACAAAATAAAACAATAAATGCAGCATTAGACCTCTGGTTTTAGAAAAAGAGTAATTCCATGGACTTGGTATTTTTCTACACGTTACATCCAAAAGGGACTTAAGATAGGAACAAACAAACAATGGTTTTTAAAGCAAAATAAAAATAAAAGATTACGAATACTGATTTAAAACAATACAAATTGCGAGAAAAAAGGTGTTGGAACGCCATTCCACCGAGTAACACGAAAAGAAAAGCACTTCATAATATAACATATTATTACATAATATTGTATAATACTTACAAACAGAGGTTAAATATTGTTTACCCTTTTAAATATCGACGCTAATTTATAAATGGTTGTCGATAATTGTATTTATAAAATATAAAACGGAAAACAAATATATCCTTGAGATCTATACAATGTTTTTGCGTTAGTAAACAAACAATCGGACAAAATATTTGTATCTATGCCAATGTCATGTCTATATGTTCATGACCCGTCATTGCAATGTTGTTTATAACATTCAACGATACATTATAATATTTTATAGTAAGTAAATGAGTACTTACTGTATACCTTATTCGGCGTAGCATTCAATTTGAGTCCGTCTACCTTGGTTTTGTTTCTAAAGCGGATATTCTACAATTTGATAGCCAAGTATAACACACTTTTCTTTTTTACTTTTCCTGAACAAATATTTAAAAACGGATAAATGTATACATCGTGTATTTATTAAGCACAATACTTACAGTATATCTGTATACATAAAATCTTGGTAAAAGCTGAAAACAGAGAACCTAGACACATTTACGATGTTTATTTATTATCGTTCGTGTAAGCAAATTAACAATAAATAAGTGCCGCTTACTGCAGACCCAGTACACAGAAACTAACGTTTTTCGGTTGCTTTCGACAAAACCATGTACTAAAAATGATGTAATTGACGTACTTTCAGAAAAAAAGTCTTAAAGTAAACTCTGCTAGCTGAACTATCGATATATAATACTAAGCGAGGTGGATAATTACTTATATGTAAGTGCTTTCGGAAATTATTCGTATTTCGAGTACATTATTGGTTTCTCTGATTACCATTAGGGCATCCAATCCCGGGATCACGACCAATTTATCAATCCCACACTCCCTGATCGTCTTAATACTGACCTCAAGATTTCAGGATTCACATGTAAAAATCAAGTTTAAAATCTTAGTTCTTCCCGATTTACTACCATGTGTTCAAATTGTAAAACTATTTACGACAGTGATTTAATTACTAATAAATAAAAAAAAATAGCAGATTCATTTCCTTTGTTTGATTTAATCAAAATATTCATTTAAACATAATATATTGACCAAATGAACTAAGTATGTATTACGGTACTGACGTAATGCGAAATAGAAGTACATTCAGAGATTTTTTTTATCTTGTAAAGATATAACATATTAATGTGGAGAAATCAAATATTAAAATGAAAATAAAAAACAGTTGAAAATTTGCCGGCTTTCAGTTCTTTTAAAAAAGTGCGTGTACCTAGTTCGGGTTTTACCCGGATCAGAAGCCCTGCGTGTACTACATGCATACATTTATATATACGAGGAAAGAAAGTGCTGCTTGGAAATCGCCTGTCAGAAATATTGAGGAGTAAGCAAAGTTTTGTTCGCTACCGTAGGATATCTAGCGTGAAAAATAATTTTCAATTTGCTGTTACAGCGAAGGCGCAGAGGGTGAATCACTGCAGTTATTTATGAAAGTGAGACGCGGAGTAAATGTAGATCGTCATACGATATGCCAACGTTAAGAATATAGCATGATAAATACTACATACCTGTCAAATGAATATTCTATTCTTATTAAGTTTTTTTTTGTAATTGTGTATACCATTTAATATCAGTTTCGCCAATGAGACTTATACATAGATATTTCTGTGGGAAGTGTTGTAATTAGTGATTGTCTCCATATGATTCGAAACCAAACGAAACCTGACGTTTGTTTATAATCAAAATTTGTGCTCATAATATGCTCTGTATACAGTAGGCATGGGAAGTTATTTTTTTAAGCAAATCGAATACTTTGAGTTTATTGCCTTGTAACTGCGTAATGAAAACAAATAATATATATGCTTCTAGATTAATTTCATAAAATCATTTGTTTTCTTAAAAAAATATTGTTTTATCGTAAATAGTTGAGCCATTAAATCATTCAATATTTCTCTGAATATTGTCAATAAGTATTTATCATTTTAGGTATTCTAGCATATATACATTTTTAAAAATATTTTTTAGCTTCTAACTTAGGTTTAAATACTGTCAATAAACAGTGAAACTGAGATGCCATCATGGCAGGGAACGTGATTTTTAGGATGGCATGTTATGGGTTGATATAGTATATAGTAAAAAATGTTTATATTGCTATATTATTACACAAAACTAAACACAACAGCATTTTCAAGGCTTAGCGCACAGATGTGTTAATTTTAAGATTGCCTAATTTTAGTTAATGGAATTTAAAAGATTACATCAAAATAAAAATTTGCATCCAAACAAATACTGTGTTCATATATCGGAGTTGAGTCAATTTATGTACAGACTGAAATTCATCAGACTACTCTTACATTGCTGATTTTTATACAGCATCGCTTGTATCTTAAGATTACTATGGGTTAACTCGCTATAATACCTGAAATCGTATTTGTCACATGTATGCGTCAAGCTATCGATTTTATGATTTCGTTTGTAAAGAAACAATCTTATTATATCATTGCATTTATTCAGACATAATTTCTCAAATGTTTAATAAAACATGATAAATAAAATCAGGAATACGACGACAAACATAAAAATGTTGCAATCTCTTTATGTGTATATAATCTAGTTGGTGTTAGCTAAATCAATGGAAAAAATCATACTACAGTGGAACCTCGATCTACCGTTCTCGCATTGTTCGTTTTCCCGCATGGTTCGTTCATTTTTCATAGTCCCGGCCAAACACCCATAAGAACAATGTAAAATAATCCCGCATTAACCGTTCCCCGATTTACAGTTTTCCTCGATCTATCGTTCAAATATTTTGGTCCCGTCAAAATTATTATCCCGATGACCGTTTTCGTTGAATATTTCTCATAAATAATCTTACCTCGCATTTCGTTTCGCGTTTTTTCAGTGGAACTCCGATCTTCCGTTCTCACTATCTTCGTCTTTATGCATGGATCGTTCATTTTTTACTCGACCAAGACCCCACCCCGTAATAGCAATGTTTAGTAATTCTACGTTAATCATTTCTCGATTTACCGATTTCTTCGATCTATCATCTAAATATTATCGTCCCGTCCCAGTTACTAATCTATCCCGATTGACCATTTTTGTAGAATATTTTTTTCGCTCATAAATAATCTTACATTTCATCTGGTTGCGTAAATTTTTCTAACTCAAAAGTCAAAACTAAAATACCTAAATGAAGAAAACTAGAACTCTAGTTGAGAAACTGAAAATAATTAAAGACATTGGAAAAAATTCAGTAGAAAAACGAGTCGACATAGCAAAAAGGAGTTAGTTGACTTAGAAATGTACGCGATTTTGAAGAGTGTTTGTTAAAGTTTAAGTCCCAAACTGCAAATAGGCTAGTTTGTATTAAACAAGTTAAAAATACATTTATTTGTTCTTTAATTAATAAATAAATGAGTTTTTTGAAAATTAAACATTTTTTTGTGTTATTTGAAAATTTCCCGCATTATCGGTTTCCCGCATTATTCGTTCATTTATTACGATCCCTTGAAAAACGTAGAATCGAGGTTCCACTGTACCTGAAATCGTATTTGTCACATGTATGCGTCAAGCTATCCATTTTATGATTTCGTTTGTAAAGAAACAATCTTATTATATCATTGCATTTATTCAGACATAATTTCTCAAATGTTTAATAGAACATGATAAAGAAAATCAAGAATACGACGACAAACATAAAAATGTTGCAATCTCTTTATGTGCATATAATCCAATCGGTGTTAGTTAAATCATTGGAAAAAATCATACTATACCTATTCATTTTCGTGAACCAATCAATCCCCTTCAAATAACAGTATCACAGTTCTATATTGTAAGCGTGCATCTTTATATTATTAAAATGAATACGAAGATTCACATAGGAATACGAAATAATTCATAGTCATTTTAAATTCCCCTGAAAGGATGATAATTTTTCTCTTCTCTCTGATTCCGTTTTTAATATTTTAGGAAAACCTCACTGACGAAATTAAATGTCATGTTTTACTCATAAATAATAAATTAATTTACTAGGGGAATGGTCAAAAATTATTCCCTTGAAAGACCTTGGTCTTTCACCACATTTTCTATGTAGGTTTATTATATTAATCAACTGGAAGCAGTAATTTCTAGTTTTACTAGAGTTACTAGACCCATACAATTTATTTATAAGGGCAACCAAGGTCCGCACGAAGAAATTTACGCTTATTAAATTGGACGGTAGTCAATTAATGCTGAACGAATTTCTCGTTAAGTATTTTAATACAGTTTTCGTAACTTTTATTTTCGCTACAATGGTAACGAAAAATTATGTGATTTTGTTTGATTATAAAGTTTTTTTTGTGAAAAATGCTGGCGTCTTCATTTAAAGGTATTTATAATTTAGATATATGTTTTTCAAAGAATAATTTTGGATTAAATTGGGGATTATCAACAAGGGTCGGCAAACTACGACCTGCGCGTCAAATCAAGAAACATGGTGGTTTGATCGAGTCATAAACATTGTTCCCGCTAAGGTGTGTGCGTGTGCGCGCGCACACCTCGAAAGATGTGACCGCACACTTTTTTCCGTTCTTCGCACAAACCGCACATATAAATGTTGTACAAAAGAGTTACTGAAAATTTACCGCACACAAAAGTTGATGGTCCGCACACACAGTAGAAAACTTAGAGGGAAAGTTGGTCACAAATCATTTTAATGATAAGAGAAATACTAACATCGAATCTCAATTTAGTGAAATATTATCTGACGACATGCAATAAAATTATTTTTTCATATAATCGTGTAATAAAATTTCTGCACCAAAATTATGTGCATAGGACTAAATGTTTCTACAGCGTAATGAAAAAAGAAAAAACTGTTATTTCTATACAAGAAGAATTATCCCTTGTCCGCCGAGCTTAATTTTTGTACGCTTTTATAAAATATGTTTACCGCCACTGCCTGCATAACACAATTACCTTGGTGTCTACACTGTCTTTTGTATTAATAAAGCTCTAATAATACTGAATCTTTAGACCTTACCAAGGAACTATAATGATTTGGAAGAAGGAGTGTATTTGCTCAGGTAGTTTGACCATTGGATATAAATAACGATACTTAAATAAATACTCTTCTACCTTCTTACCTTACCCAGATCGGAGTACGAGTTATAATTACTCCATCATTTTCGAACTGGTCTACTCGTGCTGAACGCTACTCATTTAGACTCGAGGGTCGGTGTAATATACAATACCGCTTGAGGTCGAAGAAAAGTCATACAGGCTGAGATCAAGACCAGCTAAATGCAGATGAAGTTGTTATCATAACTACAGAAGACATCAAAAGATCATTGTCATTTCTGTTGTCTTCAAACCAATCTGTTAATGTATCACAATGAAAACACTGCAATTTTGTCAACAGACTTTGATTGGATATGGCGTCAAGAAAAATGTAATTGTCTATGTACATAGCATATGTATGTGTGAAGGATTTATCAGATTTTTTAAATGCGCATTTAAATTGACTTAAAATACAAATTAAAAGTATACATCAGCAAATATTTGCTTGCCGTGATTTAGTATAAGCGAATTTTGTAGAATATTGCCAGTACATTAGTAAGTCATTGTTGAAACTGTTCAGTACACTAAAGAAATTTTTACTGTTACACTAACAGACATTATATGTAGTTTGAAAATTTCAATCCCTTAAAATGAGGCCCATTTTAGCTACCCTCTTTGCCTCTCTCCTTCTTACGGAATTATTGGTGAAATAAACAAAAACACATACATTAAAGAACGGTTTTTCAATTTTGTAGATTGGAATATTGGGGTCAACTATGAATAAAAGGAATATCGATGAAATTGCAATTACAATAAAGTATTATGAGAGTAAATCATTGTTTAAAAATAAAAGTAATTTATTAGAGCTATGTTTGTTTTACTATTCTATAAAACTATTAATAGATAAAATTAATGTAATGGCTTCAATGTGAGGTAGATTCCTCCCTTCAACAAAAATGTGAATGATTTTGTCTCAACGGGTAAGTTTTCCTTCATTCCGGGTGCTAGGTCAACGGAGAAATTACTGATGACATGCGCGATTCCCATTTTCACCTGAATTTGTGCAAACCTCAAACCTGGAAAGATTTTATAAACAAACATGAGAAATGTTATCTTTTAATAGTCAAGTATTTATCATACTAAAACTCAAGTAAATTACTTGCTAAATGACATATTTTGGAGTACAATATTTAAATTCGATAAAACAGTGGACATTAGTATAACATAAAAATCAGAATTTTACAAGAGAGTGGTTTAAAGACACGAAAACTTGGAGTAAGTCGAGCTTTTGATCGCTTAGTGGCCAAGTTTGAGAGGCTTATTTTCAATAGTAGATATCATTTAATGCAACACGATTAAAAGCTCAATTAACACTGAGCTTTATTCTCTTTAAGAAATACCTATAATTAACAGAAATTGTAATATTGTTTTTCAAATCATCTCAGTTGAGTTAAGCATTCCTTATAATCATATTGTACTATGGTCTATTTGTAAAACAAAAATGAACAGGGAGCCAGTGGCGTGCTTAAGCAGGGACCTCTTATTGCTACTATTTAACTAAACTGGAAATCATATTAAGCTAGATTCTATAATTAAAACGATTTTTTTATATAAGCAATTTAATAATTTCTGTTGATTATAGATGTCTCTGTAGACCGTGACTCTTCTTACACTTAAAGTTCCGATGTTGAACTTACAATAGTTTACGTAAGAGGCGTCGAATATTAGTATCGCTAAATGCAGCGATTTCTAACCTGGGAGGCGCGAACAGTCCAAAATATTTATTTACCCTTTAAAACGTGTCTTTATTACTACAGTGGAACCTCGATTCTACGTTTTTCAAGGGATCGTAATAAATGAACGAATAATGCGGGAAACCGATAATGCGGGAAATCTTCAAATAACACAAAAAATGTTTAATTTTCAAAAAACTCATTTATTTATTAATTAAAGAACAAATAAATGTATTTTTAACTTGTTTAATACAAACTAAGTAGCCTATTTGCAGTTTGGGACTTAAATTTTAACAAACACTCAAAATCGCGTACATTTCTAAGTCAATAACTCCTTTTTGCTATGGTGACTCGTTTTTCTCCTTATTTTTCCCAATATCTTTAATTATTTTCAGTTTCTCAACTAGAGTTCTAGTTTTTTTCATTTAGGTATTTTAGTTTTGACTTTTGAGTTAGAAAAATTTACGCAACCAGATGAAATGTAAGATTATTTATGAGCGAAAAAAATATTCTACAAAAATGGTCAATCGGGATAGATTAGTAACTGGGACGGGACGATAATATTTAGATGATAGATCGAAGAAATCGGTAAATCGAGAAATGATTAACGTAGAATTACTAAACATTGCTATTACGGGGTGGGGTCTTGGTCGAGTAAAAAATAAACGATCCATGCATAAAGACGAAGATAGTGAGAACGGAAAATCGGTGTTCCACTGAAAAAACGCGAAACGAAATGCGAGGTAAGATTATTTATGAGAAATATTCAACGAAATCGGTCAATCGGGATAATATTTGTGACGGAACCAAAATATTTGAACGATAGATCGAGGAAAACGGGAAATCGGGGAACGGTTAATGCGGGATTATTTTACATTGTTCTTATGGGTGTTTGGCCGGGACTATGAAAAATAAACGAATCATGCGGGAAAACGAACAATGCGAGAACGGTAGATCGGGGTTCCACTGTATATAAAATAAACGATGGGGTGGCGCAAAGATATTGTTTTCTTCAAAGAGAGGCGCAGTAACATAAAGGTTGGAAACCACTGCCTTAATGTCCACTGTTTTATGCAATATAGGTACTAGGGCTGTGGAGTCGATTATAAATAAAACTATTCCGACTCCGATTCCAACCTTAGCTGAAAAAACGGCTGTAATTATTTTTTGATGCTTAGTAGCTAGCATGCAGTGGCGCCACTTTTGACCCCTGCAATTTGAATATACATTTTTTTAAAAAAGGGTTAGGAATACATTTTTTTTTCGGGTCCGACTCCACGACTATGACTCTGACGTGGAGTCAGCCCTGATAAATACACCAAATATGTTCTGTAGCAAGTAGTTGAATTAGCTATCTGTATGATTCCGTTTCGATCAAATATGAAATTATTAATAGTAACATGTGTAAAAATCATATTTTTTTATATTAAAGAAATAACAATTATTTACCAACGCATATTCTTTTTCCTTCACCGAACGGAATGTACGCCATCTTGGGAATGTTTTTCGCATTTTCAGGGCTGAATCTTTCCGGATCATATCGCTCTGGGTCTTTAAAGTAAGTGGGATCATGCTGAAGACCCTGGAATAAATAAAAAAATCAATAAAAATGCTCAATATTATAAAATACATAAAACAACCTGATGGAAACACAAAAGTTTAAAAAATACGGTTTTTTGTACTAATTCCGCATTATTATGGATTTAAACGATCGCTGATTAACAAAGTTTTTGGACAAAATAGCTGTTTTACTGAAATTTAACCCTTATTAAACTAAAAATAAAATCCATAAAACTAAAAACTATCCAATGTGTTTTAGAACGAGAAAAAAAATAGAAAAATTCTCTCGTTTTAAAGCATACATTTTACTCAAACGCAAGCGAAAACACATGTGTGTAAAACCGGTAAATGAAATAAACAATTTACCAAAACAGGAATGTACACGTTTGTCCCCTTTTCTATCACAACATTAGTACCAGGTAGTGTGTAGTTTTGGTTACATCTTCGGTCCAAAAATGGCAACGCTGGATATTTGCGAATTGTTTCTGAAATTAAAAGTAATCAATTACCACACAATTCTAATCGTGTTCAGCATTTGATGATTATTTTCAAAACAGTGGCCTCAAAACTCCAAGCCAGATGATTTTTTCATTTCATTATCAATAAGAGTTAAAAAAATAATGTACATATTATATTTACAAGCAGTCATATATGATTAAAATGTCTCCTATGCAGTTTTGTGTGATAAAATGTAAACAAATGCGGATTTCCGAACATAAAATCGTTCACAAATGGTCCAAGCCATGACGGACCGCTACGCTACAATATTACATAATGAACTTACCTGAAAAAGTCATATCAAGATATTTCATATCGTTTACGCTGTCATATGTAATTTTCCCATCGTGTTTCTTCATAGTTTCTGTGACATCTTTTCGGAGTCGGTCCTGCGACAATAAATAATGTAAACAATGATTAAAATCTACGCCAGTCCTTCGCTGTGCTCCGTTGTGGAGCCGGCGTAGATTACTGCTTGAAGCGTGCAGATTTGAACGTGTTATTTTGACTTCACCGCGAAAATTACCGAAAAATTTATTGAATACGTGCGAACTGAACTTTTTTTATACGATATTACTCATGTAAATTACTCTTAAAAAACATTCAAAAGAATTTATTTCGCAGCTGTCACAGCATACGCTGGTTGCACATGTCTGTTTCACATAAACATATAAAATCTATTCATTCGTATTAGGAGCTTTGGAAAAATTTGTGTTCTTACCTGGAGCTGTTTATTTTTGGCCAATTCATATAATGTGAGACTAAGGGTTGTTGAAGATGTTTCGAAACCAGCAATCAAGAAGACGTAGCAGTGGGCTACGAAGTCATCTCCATCCAGAACTAAAATAAAGCACATTTTTTTGATACTTTCATAAATATATTATTTAATCCATGACTGCTCCCAATGTAAAGCAAATGCCAGAACTTTTTCTACGATAACTGTTCGTACCGGGACTCGAAACCGCAAGGTTCGGCATGGAAACTAACGATGTTGAGCACTGTGCCATGGACCTGGTCGGCATATTAAGACATCTATTATCTATTCAATTTTTTTTTACAAAATCATTTCAAAATATTCATTTTTAAAAATAAAAAAAAACGTAGCGGCTTCATATAATAATATATGCCGAAAAGAGTGCTTTTTTACAAAGAAATAAGCAATTCTGAGTCGTAATTAAAATTTGTCTGTTCACCAAACTTTATGACAGGTGTTTTAAAAACATTTCAACACCAATACTTTCGATAGATTCGGCGGTAAGTTCATTTTAATATAAAATAACTAAGATTATTCAACGTATATTTCAACGCCTTTTTACAAATGTACATATATCGATCGCATAATAAATCAATTGAACAATTTTTTTTAACAATATAAAATAATTTAGCTTTAGATGCTAGGGTGAAATTGACGATAACTTCTTTGCGTGTACCCTCATGAAAAAGTACACTTTAGTAGATATTAAAAAAGGATTGTGCCTCCCTTGCGCCCAATTGTGGCATTTTTTCCCAAACTAAATTACGTCACAAGATATTTATTTTCAGAAAAAACGAATTTATACTTTGTAGGTTTTGTGATATCACGTAAAATCGGCCGTAGAAAATTGCACACGATAAATTATTCTTCTGAGAAGTTGCATACACTCCTTTGCAAGAATCATCACATTGTTCAAAACCTCATCCCCCGGAAAGATATGAACGGGTGTAATATATTATGTTAAGATATACGAATTATTATTAAATCAGACTAATACAATAACGTACCAAACTTTTTATCCGTGTCATCATCCAGACCGCCATTCTTTCTAATCTCCATGGCCAGGTCAATGTAATCATGTCGTATGAGTCCTGATTTTTCTCTTGCATCCACTGTCGCCCATATAATTTTTCTTACCATGTCGTAGCTACTTTCTGATGCGTACTTTAACCCTAGGCCTTTAACAAATTCGGGAGCGAAAAACAGAAGAATATTCTTCAATGCTGTGGTATGGCTTATGTCGAAAGCCTGGAAAAAAATATGGATTACAAATTTGATTGTGAACGAAAACAGGAAGAATTATTCTTGTTGTAACTGGAGATTGCAATACCGGATGAACATATCGATAGCGGCATTTAATGTGAAATACTGGTATAAGAAAACAGCCAATTGGAATCGAACAAGTTAATCAAAATCGGTATTTTGATATTCCATACAAAATATGGACATAATCATAAACGGGTGACTTTGATTTTCGAAAATTACTAAAATTACTTAGGTAAGTAATATTAGTTTATTTTATCACTGGCATCAGAAGCTGTGTTTCAGAGGTCTGCACGGACCCTTGCTTGGCCCAAAGGCCCTCACCCGGCCCGACCCGTGGGCTTTGCTCAGGCGAGTAAAATAGATTGAGATTCGGGCCCCGGATGGGCCCGAGTAAGGAATATAATTTTCAGAAAATATTTTCGTACTATGTTTGAAACTTAAGAAAACAAGTATTGGATTTTTTCGAGTCGAAAAATATAAATCTTGATCTCGGGCTGGGTTCCGTTAACAGGTGTGGCACTAACACTCGGGTCCAGGTCTGACCGGGCTGGGTCTGGATCGGCTGAGCTCAGACCGGGTAATTTCATCAAATTTAGGCCCATGCAAACCTCTACTGTGTTTCAACTTTTTAGATTTACTCGCGGTTGTAATAAAAATATGATAGTTTTAATATATGCAAACGATTTGTAAATTTTACTGACAATATATATATAATGAACATGAAGTAGTTTCTTTTATGTCAAAAAATACATTGTTGAGGAAGAACTTTTTCTTTGTAACAAGACCAAAATATTAAGGGTTGGAGTGGTGTTGACGGGCTGGGCTCTTCAACTTACGGCTTTGTTAATATGGACGATCGCAGAGTCTCCGGCCAGGGCCTTTGCGTCAAGGCCAAAGGCGCACGAAGCAATCGAGTTTGAGGTTAGTTTCACCATTTCTGTTTTCATTTCAATGGGGCTACCTGAAAATAATGATGGAATATTTTAGAATTCAAATAAACCTTTATTTATACTTTTAACTAAATACAATACCACTACTAAAAAACTTATTTATTTATTTATGAATGGGAACGCAAAATAACATAACATTATGTAGTCAATTAAAATAAAGCCTTTAATTTTACTTTTAAAGGATTAGTAAAACAGTTTGGAAAACTTTGAAAAAAACGTTAAAATGGTATATTACGATAATCATCTATTTTTGATATTTTTTGAAATTTCAAATTGTAATTCATAAATTAACAAAAATTAATAGATTAATTTCAACTAATCTTTTTTATTTTTTTCAGCTGACATTCATACTAATGAAATGTTGAAGAAGAAACTGTTAATTAAGGGTATTAATTAATGCAATCCCGGCTCATTCCAAAGTTGTTGAAACATTAATTATGAAAGTATTTTTAGAAATCAGTCTCAAACATGAATTGACAACATCGAAAATATCATTCCAAAGTTAATGTAAGACTAAAATACTTTTAAAGTGTAAATACATTGTTTTTCAAAATGAAATTCAAGTTTCATTTTTTAACGATTTTGGAATAAGCCGTGGTTGCAAGTAATACTCTCAATTGTAAAAAAATATCCGTTAGTATTTAAATCAATTCTATGTTTAAAAAAATAAATAAGGCGTTTTGGTTGAGTTTTGGCACTGCACTGCACTGCACGCCACCGACACCATGTCGGGGGGTATGTAATAATATTACTGGTACCATATATAATTATACAATGATATCAGTTATTATAGTAAACGGATTGTTTTAATCAACTGAAATGTTTTTAAAATGATAAGTCAAATTTTCTTATTGAAAGAAAATTTGCAAGAAAATCTATTGACGATTGTTTTCATAATTGCTTGGTCTATATTTTTATGCCTTCATTGACCATTATGGTATTTTTGACACTTAAAAATAATAATTTAATTTAGTTTTTTTATGACAGTCATTCATATATAATATTTTCAATGTATAATACAAGTAGTTTTGTAATTATTTATCAGTTATTTATTCAATTCATAAGAATTTTACTTACCGAAACATCGTAACTTCATAAATAAACATCGGTGATTGAAAGACATAAATAAAATATATGAATTGAATTAAATATTATAATATTAATCATGATTGAAAGACAATATTTGAATTGATGTGCTCAATATTTAAAACAGCAGTAATCACTGTTTATAATACAACTCAAATGTGATTTCATTGTCATTGTTTGCCAATTTTGTTTTATTTGTTTAAAAATGGAATACGAATGGATTGAAAATAATATTGTACGCTCAAAATCTAAAACAACAAAACATTTTTTTTGTACTAATTCGTTTTTTTTTAATTATTAAAGTTTTGCTCGCTACGAGTGTTACCAATTGATGAAAATTGTAATAATTATAATTGTGTTATTCTTATAAAATTGAAAAATTGAAAATGTAAAAAAAAACAAATAACGTTTAGTAAATATGTAAAATTTATTTTATATGACTGTAATATACAAAACAACATCGCACAAACACATTTTTGTATCTGCGCATCATTTTTACGTTGAGAACTGTTAATTGTTTGTCTAATGCTAAATAAAGAAGTATATAACACAAGATCACAGGCAAATTTTGGTCAATACCGAAAACTATTTTTTTTGTGTCCAAAATAAAGTTGTTGATAAAAAAATCTTATAAGAAGATGGCGAGAAAATTCCAAGCGCACAAAAAGGTTGGACACTTTTGTTGAAGCATATACATTCTAAAAAAAATTGAAGATTGTTTTACCCCCAGACACAAGTTGTTTTATGTTTTCAATAGACATTTCACAGCATTCGTTTACTATTTCAGCCATCTTTTTGATTCTGAATCCCGAAAAGGTGGGATTAAGCTTTGTTCGATAGTGCCACCACTCCGGATTTTTTAAGGAAAATAATCTGTGACAGAATAGCAATGTTGAAAAGTACTCCATAATACATACATATTATTAGTACGTCGCCATTATTATAATATATATATATATATTATAATAATGGCGACGTAATTATAATTCATTTTAATTCGAAGGCTAGCAATAATAATGTATTGGTAGCTTGTATTTCACCAAAATAGTTCTTGCTATGAATAAAAATACAATTATGCAAACATTTAAAAAATGCCAATAATTATATAATATATTTAAATGAATACGAATAATATTAAAACTATTATTAACCTTGGGTACGTTTTTTTAAGTCGAGTGACTCGTTTTAAAATAGTAAATTTTATTATAGAAATTGAAAAGAAATATAAACTGATTTCAAAGAATTATTTCTCATTGAAATTTTAATAATGATTTTTTTTCAGTTACTTTAACAGCTGATTCCTCTTAATACTGAGAATTAATGTTAAACATTCACTTTGAAACAAAACGAATTATTTATTGTATTAACAGTCAGAAATTTCGTCAGTGAATTAAAAATAATTTTACTATACAAATATTAACATCTCAAAATGAAACTGATTTAAAGCAAATATAAGCACGACGTGATTTTAAATTTTGGTGACATTTTATTTGATTTGACAACAGATTGAAAAAAGAATCTAGCGGTTGCATACACAACGTAAGGTTGGTATTAAAAAAAATAAAAATATATTTAATTATAATTTCATATGCATAGTTTGTTGAAAATCGTAGTATAAAAACTAAATCTTATATACAAATATATATGTGTTAATTTGAAAACGAACTAATTTTCACATACAAAAAAATATAATAATGAAGTATTGATTAAATAATCTACTGACCCTTTTGCAGCCAAAGGGTCCTTGTCCAAATTTGGCGAGAACACTCTGTCCGTGAAATAGTTGAAATCCTTTATTAATACACACTTAATGTGATCCAAGTCTCGCAGTAATATTGAAGGTTTATCAAATGAATAAAAACCTACATACGGCTGGTCGGGGTTGTTCCTAAAATAGAAAATATTGACAGTGAAATCACAATTCTACGTTTTCCAAGGGACCGTAATAAATCAACGAATAATGTGGGAAATCTTCAAATAATACCAACAAATGTTTAATTTTCAAATAACTTCAATATAACTTAAGATAACTTAAATACATATTCAGTTGCCTATTTGTAGTTTGGTACTTAAATTTTGACAGACACCCTTCAAACTCGCGTTCTTTTCTAGATTAACTATTTTTGCTATTTACATATGTCGACTCGTTTTTCTCCTAGATTTTTTTCAGCGCCTTGAATTGTTTTCAGTTTCTCAGTTAGAGCTCTAGTTTCCTTCATTTAAGCATTTTAGTTTTGACTTTTGAGTTAGAAAAATTCGCGCAACCAGATGCGATGTAAGACTGTTTATGAACGAATAAAGAAATATATGTAACAAAAATGGTCAATCGTGATAGTAATTGAGACAGGACGATAATATTTAGATGATAGATCGAGGGAATCGGTAAATCGGTGAATGATTAACGTGGAATTATTAAACATTGTTATTACGGGTCTTGGTCGAGTAAAAAATAAACGATCCATGTAATAAAACGAAGATAGCGAGAACGGAAGATCGGGGTTCCACTGAAAAAAACGCGAAACGATATGCGAGGTAAGACTATTTATGAGAAATATTCAACGAAAACGGTCAATCGAGATAATATTTGTGACGGGACCAAAATATTTAAACGATAGATCGAGGAAAACGGTAAATCGGGGAACGATTAATGCGGGATTATTTTACATTGTTCTTATGGGTGCTTGGCCGGGAATATGAAAAGTAAAGATACATGCGGGAAAACAAACAATACGAGAACGCTAGATCGAGGTTCCACTGTATTCGTATTGCGTGTTAAGTGTGAGTATTAAAAATATGAAAATGTAATGTTTGCATACATTATGTATATAGATAATTCTTTTAATTTTAGACAATTAGGAAGGTGTGTCTCAGATTTTTTTTTCAATAACAACATTATTCACACACATACTCCGTAATATAGCTCTTGTTAAGAACGTCTTGTAAAAACATGTTTTGGTTGTCTGAATTTATTTATTTTATATTAAGCAAAAGTTTTTTTATGTGTAAGAACGGCAATGTTTAATGAATATATCAATATTTTTATTTTTAAAAAGTACTTTATAAAAACATAATAATGCAAATAAATACGGTCAACCACGATCAAAATATCGGGGGATTAGATTGAAATCGGTATTTCTATTTAAAAAATAATTTCATCAAAAGGATGATTTCCGGTTTATTTTAAATAATGGTACATCATTGAAAGAAACATCAATTCTGGAACCTATCAATATTTATATAACTCGCGAGCCGAGTACTACAAGGTTCTATGTGGATAGCTGCAGAAAAAAAGATATGGGCATTTGAAATTTTGAATGCTTGTATTTTGAAAATTGTAAATGTTCCCAAGTTTTTTTTGTTGATTGTATATGTATATCAATGATAGTACTGACATGGTATAACTATTAACACAAAAAAAAACACCATGAATACCAGAATCCCGGTTTCGGTAATACTGGTATTGCAATCCCTATTTTTCTCTGAAGACATAAAAACATGTCATGTGATTTAAACACATTAATTTGGTACGCTATTTTTTATTCGTTGAGCAAATTTATTAAAACTTTACTTCGAATAAAAAATAATGAAACAGCTATTTATCGTAAATTTACATGAAAATAGTTATATTTTTTATTCAAAATGTATTAAACGATTTACATTCAATTGAATAGCTTTTTAAATATTATTTAAAAAAGAAGGTAAAGCATGAAAAAAAACATTTTTGGTATAATGATACTTTATATTTTCATTGTTGTCATACGATTTTGTAGATTAACAGTTTATTGCAATAGTTTAAGATTGTTCGATTACAGCATTTAACACACAGTGTATAAATGCTGTAATATATTTTGTGACGTATATATACGTTCTAAAAGATCTGTCCGTTTAGGATTTTCTTCTAGATTTTTCGTGATAGTCACAGTCTGATTGGACAATGAAGATGAATAAGGTGAATATAATTTTATTTTAAATGGTGCAATACACAAAGAATACACTAAATAATTTTGAAGTTTTGTTTCATTCCATTTAATTATGTCTATTTACCTGTACATGTTTTCAAAGTACTGTCCGATGGAATTTTTCATAACGATAGCGTCATACAAGCTTCCAATTAGAATTTTTGGTTTGACAAAGTATACCCCTTTCTTCTCCCAGTGGTCGAAGTTCCTCGTCAGGTACATGTAAGCTGACAGCAATGCCGAAGTCAGCAGAATTATAAATTCCACTATCATCTTGATGCAGCTGTGCACGGATTCAAAAGTATGTAAGTGTCTGAAATAAGCATATATGTACATTAGAGGTCTGCACGGGCCCGGGCCTGGCCCGCGGGTTCTTACCCGACCCGGGCCACGGGCCGGGCTCGGGCGGGTAAGCGCAATTGAGAGTCGGGCTCGGGCCGGGCCGTGGAATTTCGGAGACAATCTGGAAAAAAGTATAGCAAATCGAGGATTTCAAAGTCCTCGGTGAGCTGAAAAAAAAGGACTTTCAGAGATAACATGGGAAAAAGTATAGCAAATGGAGGAAAATGTATATTTTTTTTCCGACCCGGGTACTAAAAATTAGCAACTCTTAGTCCGCCACTGACTTTAACAATATGAAAACCTTGTAGTTTTATTAACCGCGTTGATTGATCACTATAAATAAATTGCTAAATGAAATGGCTATGCCGTTGAATTGCTGTTGCTACACTGTAACTGCACTGGACAAGTTATTATCTAAAATGAATGCAATTCCAGATTGGCATTAAGTGGACTCCTAATGGAGTTTATCTCAACAGAAATGTTTCTACGAGAACTGCTTGTTACTCAGTTGCTCAACCTCTCTTTTTCCAAAGAGAGTAGGAATAGAAGGAAAGGACTAGGACAGGACTAATGTTTAGCTAATCACTCTCGATACGCCCCGTTCATAGGATAGGATGGGTAGGAGGGGGGAATTCAAGACGTCACATACATCCATGCCTTTGAACAGAAATTCATAAATCGACTGAAAAGTCAATTTATAAAACTGCCCGTACTGGGATTCGAACCCGTGCCCTCCGTAGCGGTAGCCAACGATGTTGACCACTCGACCACACAGGCGGTTAGATATAAAAGACTTCATTCGATAGCAACAAGGTTGTCCGGATTTTAAGCACAACAAAAAATATCATATACAATCATTAAACACAAATTAATAATTTAATGCAGTTAAATGTTCTCATTAGTGTCAAACAAAAAATGTTTAAAAATACAACGACAAGCTAAATATTATGTGAGGTAAGTTTAGTTATTATATACCAATTTTTTCGAGCTCAATTATTAATTATTTTCCGTTTTTTGTTAGAAGTCCGTTGTAAAGGTGTTTTAAATACTTTTTATAGCGACGGCCAACTTGACAGCTGACAACTGATTTGTGCTCCGTTTAGTTTTCCATTTTACCATGAATAAGGCTTACGGCAAAACAACGCTTACATATTGTATAAATTTATTTTGAAAATCGTTGTTTAATTCGGGAAACTTATTATTAACATAATTTCTTAACACTAAAAAAATATTTTCAGTGGTAAGGCTCATTTTTAGTTAAATGGCCACGCCAATAAGCAAAATTAACGCGTTTGTAGTAAAACTTAAAATAGTCTTGATAGAATTAAATTAGATTTTTAAAAATCCACTATTTTGAATATCGACTGTGGAAAGTAAAAAGGACGTAACTCACAAATACCATATTTTACGGGAGGCACAAAAAACGTGTTTTGATGATTTTCGGCCATATGCAAATTATGAAATATACACAACCTTTAAGTACACGGAGAACAATTCTAAACTAGTGTTTAATTGGTAAACTTTTTTCTCGGTTTCAATTTTCACAAGCTCATCTTTTTCAAATTTAAAAGCTAAATTTTGATACCAATTAGGCATTTGCAGCTTACATCCTTTTGATAGTATGTGTGTTAAGTTTGATACATTGTGATTATGGAAAAAAGCTGTTTTAAAAAAACTGTGGTTTACGTCCTTTTTCCTTTCAACAGTTGATATGTATGTGTGTAAAAATACCACTCTATATTAAAAATCGGATTGAAATCTCTAGAGGGTCGGATCTGGCTCGCGGGACGTTGCTTGGTGATCGCTACACTAAAGGATAAGTAGTGGTTAATGATCAACTATTTTAAGCTGAAATGTCCCATGATATAAAATATCACATATGAAATACCGGTTTGCATTTTTTAAATATTAGAAACTGATTTATATGTAAAATATTTAAATAAGACCTCTCACATTTTTGCACGATCTCGCAAATTTTTTAATGTTAGCACAACAAATTTTGACAACTGTATGTTAGTATTTATTTATTGAGAACATGTTGTTGACCTATTGTACTTATTTGAGTCTTCTTTTACACCATAATCGATCACTATTTACAGTAAATTTATTTGAAACCGAAAAATATTTATATAATAATATTCATTTTGCTCAATTCAGAAAAAGTGATGAAATATGGATATATATTTACGACAAGTCTAGTAGTTGACTAATCGCTCTCTGCACGCTGTTTTAATATAAGGCAATGTTGAAAAAACCAGTTTATAATTAAAAGCAATACATTGTTATTTTTAATATTGTTGTGGAGATTGAAATAAAAATATCTGATATATAATATTTCTACAGAGCCTCGGATAATAGTTGAGTTGTAACGTTTGCTATCGATTACAAAATAATATTTCGGCCATAGAAGAAAAATGCCAAAAACAAAAAGAGTTTTCTTTATATTTATGTTTATAGCCTATATATAAAACCAGAAGTTTTTTTTAAATAAAAGAAAAGGTCACGGAATTTACTTCTTTCACTATTTACTACGTACATATTTTTTTTCCTAATCCATTTAATTCCCAATGTGAAGCATATATAAATAATTTCACAGAAGTTTTTTTTACGAGAACTGCTTGTTACTCAGATGCTCAAATTCCCCCTTTTTATGAGGGTAAAGAAAAAAGATAGGGCTAGGACAGGACCGCCCTCGCTTTATTCCGTTAATTTTAAATTTTAATTGTGGAAAGGATCTTTTTAGATATCCTTGCTAATTTATATGTAGTTTACTTTTTGGCGAGATAATGATTAAAAATATGTTTAAAATCCTCTTTTTTTCGACTTCAAAAATCAAAAGTATGCAAAGCAAAATATATTTATTTTTTTACGAATATTGTTTTGAAACATAAAAAAAAACACCGAGAAAAAGGTGCCGGAATGCCGTTCTACCAGGTTACATGGGAAAAAAGCACTGTATAAAACAAAATAATGACGGCTACAAGCCGTACTGCAAACATTGACGATAAAACGTTGGTGATTTTTTTTTCTCATAGGCTTCATAGCATTTGTTTGTATTTTATATATATAAATAATTGTATTATTAAATAGAGTTTTTTTTAACAGAAAGAAAGCATAATTAACACACGAAATTCACAATAATCTTCGTACTATCTTAGAAAACATCTCTTCTTCATTCGTTAAAAATTAAGATCACCACATTAAAAATTTACTCAAATAAATTTGGCGAATGACTTAAAATTATCAACCTAAAATAACCGTTCAAGTAAATGAGGATGATTTAAAATTTTCAGTACGTCTGCGTCCAAAATGACTATTCTTGAGAAGGTAAAAAATATATAACTATTGCATGTGAGGTATCGTGTAAATTGTGTCTTCTTATAAAGCGAAAAAACCAACCAAACAATGTTGTTTTAAAATAGAAAGCTTTGGCATTAACCAATTGTTATTGTTTTGAATAATAAAAAAACTAAATAAATTGTTCTTAAAATATACTTACTATTTATGATGATATAAAAGCGGGTGTCTTAAATTGATCCAGTAATACGGTACAACCGTTTACAATCAGTCAAATAAACAGTTGTAAAAAAAAATATTTTACAAATCACAAAAACAGCAAATTTTTATCTCCCGTATTACGTTTGCGGCAAAAGCACTTCAATGATAACTGGTATCTTTTCGTTGCTAATTGTGTTAAAATTATGTAATATTATGGCGAGTAGTTATTTTCAAAGACGTCAACATTCATTGAAAAATAAACATATACTGTGCACTCGCTGGAATCGTTGAAGCAATACGAATACCAATGTTCCTTTTCTTAGATTAATAAGTGTCCGGACGCTTATAGAGCCATGTCTATAATGCGTAACACTTTCACGGCGAACGTAGTTACTTTTGTATTTCCCTACCTCAATGCTACAACTAGGGTATCCAATCCCGGACCCTTCTTGTAATCCCAGAATATCGGGATTGAACACTCAACATTTAATAGTGTATAAATTGGGATTTCGCCATCTGTGTGGCCGAGTGGTGAGCGTTGTTGGCTTCGGTTACGGAGGGCACGGGTTCAAATCCCGGTACGGACAATTTTATAAATTGATTTTTCAATCGATTTATGAATTTCTGTTCGTAGGCATGGATGTATGTGATGTCTTAAATTCCCTTCTCCCACCCATCCTATCCTATGAACGGGGCGTATCGAGAGCGATTAGCTTACCACTAGTCCTGTCCTAGCTCTATCCTTCTATCCCTACTCTCTTTGAGTAACAAGCAGTTCTCGTAAAAACACTTATGTTGAGATAAACTCCACTAGGAGTCCATATGCTCCACATTGGGAACGGACATGGTTAAAAAAAAATTGGGATTCGGGATTAAGAAAAACTTTCGTTGGCAATTTTGAAATTATGGGATTTTTCAAACAATTTCAAAAACCCATAAATTCCCAAAATTGCCAGCGTAGGATTTTTTTAGTTCTTCCAATCATTTTCGAATCTAAAATCTCAAGACTTCACTGATTTGCCCAAACGATCAGCGTGAGACCTTTTTTTTTTGTTTAGTTCTTTCAATCATTTTCGAATCCAAAATCATTGGAATTTACAGATTTAACAAAAATAAGAGCGCGACATCTTTTTTTTAGCTCTTCCGTGTTTCACTTTCTCAATCCTAAATCCCAGGATCAGTACTGCCACAATCCCAGGATTGGATACCGTAGCTACAACTAAATAACTTATATTTGATTATTGATGAGAAAAAGAATTTTAATCATTATTTGATTAACATACAATTAAGCTATAATGTTATATAAAATAAAAATAAAAAGAGGCTTCATATAATTGGGAACAAGAAATTAATTGACTATTTTATTTTGTACAAGGAAATGTTAGATCATCTTGTTTAATAGCTATCTCAAAAACTCAAAAAAATCGAATTACCTAGTTGTGGTATTGTGTAAGCGATTAGATCTGCGATACTCGTCTGGGCTGCATGCCGGTTTTTGGTAAATAACGTGGGCCACAGGACATTAAGAGTAATATGTAAATATACCACACAATGAACATAATATAGTGACATACCATCAATATAATAACACGCAAATACAAATGTATCCAAAATACTCATTCCGCTTTTTCCGATGTTTGAAAAAGCATTTGGTGACTAAGATTTTTTTTGGCCTCACATAAATGAATAAGCCGCATGTGACCCGTGGGTCACACGTCGAGTATCGCTGGATTAAATATATAATACATACTATTTTTGGGAAGGAAGACCTTAAAATGTATTAATTGCTACTACGTTCATATTGTTGTTATTAATCGATGCTAATTAGTTTGCACTGGTTGCTACCAAGTCGGTGTGGCCTGTGGGACCGACAGCTGGTCGAACCTATTTGATCAATTGCTCCTGTTCATTATTTTTGAGATGAAAATCGCAAAGGATGCCGTCAGCATCCTGCATCACGCATCACGTGCATTTTCCTGTGTCTACCCAGCCGAGATTGCAGAGCTTGGCTATGAAACTGTGGCTAGTCCAGTAGTTTGGGATATATCTCTTAGTTACCGCCATTGGCCATTTGATAGAAGGAATGAATTAATAAGTGTGAGACGGCCTTTCGGCGATGCGGCACACCGCTTCTACCAAGCTATCTATCGCTGCGCAATTGACGTAATTAAGTGTTGCGACAGTGTTGGGCCATGGACAACATGCCCAGGAAGAGGGGTATAATATTAAGAGCTGTACTCTAGCGATCCAACGTGTCTAGATTCAAATAATAAAATGATTTTGTAAAATTCAATAGTTGTGATCTTAGGCATGACGTTTGAGAAAAATTACCATTTATGACATCTAGGCCAGGGGTGGGGAACCTTTTATTCTCTAAAGGCCGCATTCATTTTTCTGATTCGACATAAGGCCGCAGTAAACATTGAATAGGGAATCTTTGGCTGGAAACAGGAATTTACGGTCAGAATATGTCAGGAATTTTCGAATTTACATAAATTTACAGAATTACAGAATTGGTCAGAAGGCCGCAGGTTCCCCACGCCTGATCTAGGCGATCTTATGTGACTTAAAAAAAATCGGCTTTATTTGTTGTTATTAGCTGTTAAATTAAATATAATATAATGAGCAATGGACTACCGAATAAAATATTGTTTTCTATGGGCAAAAATAATACAATTAAAACAATGAAAGAAATTCAACCGATAAAAAAATAAGTCCACTTAGCCATTATTTGATTAGTAGAATGGACCACTTTATGTATAATATGTATCGTTGCATGATTCCTTAAAAAATAATTGTAGGGGTGGTGACGAAACAGCGTTGCACTGTTTGAGCCTACGAGTAGAAGCGAACAAGACGATAATGCAACTGCCATTCTATATATTGTAAGAAATACATAACTAATGTGTTTTGATATATCAATTTAGCATTTTTGATAAAAAAAATATATAATTAACGTCTAATTAGCATTTATTAGCAACGAATTTCAAATTATTCAAAATTGAAAACATAAGAGCAATTAAAAAAATAAAAATAAACTAAGACATACAAAAATAAAAATGATATAACTTTTGAATAACTCAACATAATATTAGAGACCATGTTTCTATAGATAGATCAACGTTCCATGTTATGAAAGAAAAATATTTTGCGATGTCTCTATATATCGCCAAACCTAAAATATTTAAAGCATGTTTTTTTTCAGTTTTCAACTACTCCACTCGAGTTCTACTCTATTTGAAAAAAGCTGTTACATATGAGCACTCGAGAGGTGAAGTGAGCCAACTAGTAAACTGGTAAAACTTTTTTCTTGGACTTTTAAGTACAATTACGTCTTTACAAGTAAAGTGTTTTGCTGGATCGAATATTTTTATTTTACGGGTATAACACTATTGCAATGTGTATTAACTGAGGTTACTTCACTTTTACGATACTTTAATATGTGTAGAATATTACAACGCATGTAACTTATTTTTTTTTCTAAAATATCATTTGGCTTATTTCACCTTTAATACGCCCAAATTATGATTGCTTTAATCAAGTTTGATAATCTGCATTTCAGGGTGTACATATACAGTTTACACAATTAGCAGAAGTCAAAAAAACTGCATCAAAAATTGAAAGTGCTTGGAAAAGTGAATAGAAATTATTTTGCACATCTTACAAATTTCGCAAAAAAATCGTATTATTGCGATTATCGCATCTATTTTGTATCGATCACAAAATGTGATAATCTCGTATCTTATTATGTTGGTACCGTAACATTACGACGCAGCGACAAAGACGCAGTGAGATAAATCTTTTTCGGATTTTTTATGAGTCTGATATGAGTTTAATACGATAACAAGACAAAATATACACGACACAGCAGATAATAAACAACACATAAAAGGTTAAAAATAAAATAAAGATGAATTAAACAAATAGACAACAAAATTAATATATTTTTTTATTTCCATAATTTAATGATGTTTTCATAATTAAATTATTTTTCAGATTTCTGAATTTTTTTATCTTATAGTAATGTGGTTTCAGTTTTATTTTATTGTACACCATTAATTGGGTTAAAAAATATTACTTGAATATTGCTGCGCAATCAATGTGTGTTACAAACATATCATCATTCAGACTAACTTGTCATTCGGATGTGTGTAAAGCACGTATCAGACATGTAAAAACTTTGTTTTGTTTTTATTTGTCTTGCGCGCTTTTGTCGACATGGCTTTCGTATGTTATCATTTTTTGTAAATTGGAAAGACTAACACATAGTCAATCAAAACAAGAGTGTTTTAACTATTATACGCAGAGCCGGCTCGAGGATTTCTACTGGCGACTCGTAAAAACTAGATTTATATGAGTGGATAGTGCTAAAATCGTAGTGCGGCGCTGTGAACTTGTGTACGCCGCACGTGCGCCGGTGTACGCTGCACTCTTTGTACACGCCACAAACCGGTCCTAATTATACGTGCCTCCAGCTAGGTAGGTTGCGCAATGTCAACGTCGATGACCTCCGTGACGAATCTCACGGGCTCGAATCCCAGTGTGAACAGTATTTTTTCAATTGATTTATCGATGTATGATGTTTTTGATATCTAAAAAATAGCCTACCGGTTTTCCAATCTTAAAATAACGGAGTTCAGTGAGAGTGATTGGTTAACCACTAGTATTATTCTTTCTATTGCTACTCTCTTCGAAAAAAAAAGAAAGCTTGAGGAACTGATTAACTAAGCGGGCATGAGTTAAAACGAGTGTCACCATTCTCAAATTTCAACGATGATACCCAACTGAAATCATTTGTTGGGCTAAATAAAATAATGCATGTCTCTGATGGGCCACACATAAATATTTTAAGCCTGAATAATAAAATGATATTTTGTTGTATTAATAACGAAAAGCTCTCTGTTAAAATAATTTTATTATTTTTAAAAATCCTTTAACAATACATAACCAATAACAAAATGTAAAATGTATAGATGGTTGGAAACATTGAAAGGGCCACACAAAGCATTCAATTGGGCCACATGGGACCTGCGGCCCAAAAATTGGGCATTCCTGATCTCGACACTAATTAAAGGAAGTCTTTTATACTCTGGTTTATACGATTGGTATAATTTAAGTGTAATGATTAGGACTATGTTCACTGTTGTAATGTCTGATATTTTGTCATTAATTCGACTAAAAGAGTGTTCTAGGATGAAGCTATTTTGAATCAAAAGGTAAAAATTAGCAGAAGCTCGACATGAAGCATGCTGCAAAGCATACATATCTCATTACAATAAGATCTTGTACGTATAACGAGTGGACATGATTCGTCAGACAAGAAAAGCTTGAAAGAATAAATTAAAATTCTGTTAATTGTTGTTGTTTGACAGATCGACTATAACAACAACATTTAAGCAGTGATTTTTTTCTCACGTAACGCAGTGGAACGGCGTTCCGGCATCTTTTTTCTCCACATTTTTAGTGTTAAAAATAAATATTCGCAAAATTTTATTTTTATTTTCCTTTGAAAACTATAGATTTTTTCAATCTTCCAAACTTGGAATGCAATCCGAAAATAATCAAGGCAAAGACGGTGCGATTAACCAACCCTATCTTTCTATCTGGACAATAATAAAAAAAGAGGTTAAGCAATTAGCTAATAAGCAGTTCACGTAAAAAACTGTTGAGAGGCATCCATTAGGAAGCCATATCCTTCATATTGAGAATGGAAATGAATTAGAAAAAATAAACAAAAGCTTGATAAGAATTGAGTTCCGGCACCCTTGTAGTTTTCAGTGATAAATGTACCATGCATACATAGCTCACGAGCAATAGTTGTTCGAGGTTGGTTTGATAATTATTTAAAATATTATAGTATTATTGAATGACACTAAATTTCAAAAGTCGAAAAGATTGAAAAAAAGGTAGTTATTTGATGAAAAAAATTATTGTTGATTACTCAATAAATTCTTTTGAAGAGATTGTAGTCATGGTTACATTGAAAGACAAATACTTTTTGACCACGAACAATAAGCCACATTTTAAAATAAAACAAATACATACGAACAAATAACACTTTAAGTGGGTCACTGTTATAAAATGTTCATATCTATGACGAGTGACTTAACAAGTAGCTGAGCCGTCGTGATTTTGGAAAAGTTTACTTATGATATAAGAAAAAGCTTTGATAAAAAAAACGATAATCGCTTGTGAGGTGTATAAAGTTGAATATTTCAGAGTTCTTCAAGTGTGTATATCTATCCCATTCAAGGGAAAGAGAGAAGTCTACAAAAAATTCAGAATTACTCTAATATTTAATTTTAAGATACGGTCAGAAGTGGGCTGAAAGGGGCTCAGAAAGGACCTGTGAAATTTGACCTAGGCTGACAAAACATTTGTTAAATTAAAAAAAAAAATCTACTCAGATCAAACCTGTACCTTTCTGTTATTTCTGTCATATAAATATTCCTCTGCTTGTATACATATTATATACGATGGTAGAAAGTAGAAAAAAAGAAACATGTAATTATAGTGAAAGGAAAAAACTATTTTTGCGTTAATCTTAGAACTCTTTACGCTTGCAATTTTAGGTAGGTAAGTACACTTTTCAGGTATTGACGTTAATTATTTTACGGCAAGCATACTGCATAATGTTTAATAATATAATAATATTTAGTAAACTTCGATTTTTTAAAAATAATTCTTGCGTATAATTGTATAAAAGTGATAAAAAATCGACCCCTTTCCCAACATCCCGCAAATAGCTATGAGATAAAGCGAGCCTCTTGTTAACGTATTGGCAGCCCAACGTTGGCTACGGTGTTTCTAAAAATATATTTTACGCTTTACACAGTTAATTTTGCAATAAAAAGCGCCAACGGTCAACGCATGAACAGTCAAAGAAATAATACTTGATCAGCGACATGACGTTATGTTGGGTTGAGTAAAAACAAAGTTTTTTATTACTCAATACAATCAAAAACATTTCGAGACAACACGATTTTACGAACGGTGTTTTGTTGTTGTTGATATTATTAATCGTCTAATATAAACTCACTATGGTATGAATAAAAAAAATACGTTTATGACAGGTATCACCGTTTGTTAATTTTTTAAACCAATTGACGGTCAGGCACCTCTTATATTAAACCAAAACCTGGTGTGTGTTATTTTGATAAAGTCTTATTTCAATATTGTAGTACGCGCCTCAGTTTCAATTAAACTTATTCGTATATTGATATCTTTCAAGGTTTTTAAAACATAAAGGTACATTAAAGATGATGATTGTTAAATAGGTATTAAAAATAAAATTACGCGACGACGACGTGATGCTGTTTGGCGTTCATCGATATTGAAAATGAACAGAAACCAAATTCTGAATGTATGTATAAAAATCATCACAAAATTCTTGAATTTGAATTGAAATATTTTATTAATCTGCTAAGAGTTGTATCAATAATGACAGGTTCCAGAATTTACGACACTTTTGAATGGTGTAATATTATTTTATAAAAAAGTAATTTGTTTTTGATTATTCTATTAGAATACCAAGTATTTGATTTTTTAAATGTCTTGGACATCCGTGTTTGCTTGCATATGTTGCTGACACCGGTGTCCGTTTAGTATTCAATTGGTTAAGGGCGTAGGCGTGCGCGCGCAGTAAATAATATATTTCAATGTTAATATAGTATTTGTTATGTAATTTCATATAATATATCTAACATGACATAAAAAAACATCACTGCGTAGTGACTAGGTTCTAGTCAATTGTACGGTATGAAAGTGTGAGACGCTTAAAACGGCGCATAAAAGTACCATTTTTTTGGGTGTCCCGGTTTGGGTGAAAAAAATAAATGGTAACATTATGTATGAATATTATCACGTTTACATTATAATTTTATTGTTATGCAATGGTAAAGAAATGGAAATGGCCCCTTGCGAGAAACGCAATGCATTTGTGTTACCATATTATATACAGATAATTAAAAAATAACATTGTTTAAATCCCTTTGCCTTTGAGCTAACCCTGTATGAGATCAAATGTAGATTATTTTTGGCATGTTTGTATGCCTGTCTCGATCCATATGTACTCGATTCGTTTGGACATATTTTAATGCTTACCACTGCGAAAGAATTAATCATGATTGAGTGTTTGTTTCTGTCTGTCTTATATGACCTATAAACTATAAATAAACGTTGATAAAATCGAAAAAGATCAAGATATAAAATAATTTAAATAAAATACGTACAGTTAAATTTTTATTTTTTTGATTAAATCTTACAAATAGACAAAGTTGTGAGTGTAAGATACGGCGTTATCTCTTTTCGTTTGCGTAAATAATTGATTGTTTTATTTATCACTTCACGGTCATTTAGTGCTACTAAGGATTCATCGTTAAATATTAATAACATATAGCTAAAAAGAAATTAACACACGTGATATAAAACCATTTTGTTTAACTGAATCTTTTACGCAAGTCACAAATAAAGTAATCATTACGGTTTTCGGTAAACCATTTTACAACATATTTTTAGGGTGTTTACTGTACACCAGTGTCTGCCAAACTTTTTTCCTTTACGGCACGCTGATAAATGGAACTAGTACCGCGGCACACCAAGATGCCGCAGATTGTCTCCGAAACAATCTTTTTTTTTAGCTCACCGAGGAATTTGAAATCCGCGATTTGGTACCGAATAGGCATTATTTAAAATTGACATTTTTAAGGCTTCTTCCACTGCGGCACACCTGATACTTCTTGCGGCACACAGTTTGGCAGACACTGCTGTACATTGTCAATACTTGGTGGAAAGACAATATATTCATAACATAAAATACTCATTTGTGTTAATTCCACTTATTATTTTATATAATCGGGATCGGTTTTGTTCATGACGATTATTATCAACTGATACGAGAATCAATATTACAGTTGTATTTATACAAAACAATAAAGTTAATAGGGTGTAACAAACAATTGGTATTGAAACGAATTTACAGATAAAGGCTTAATGAATTGTGGTTTTACCCCCTTTCATATTTTGTATCAGTCGTAGACAGGAGCAGACAAATTTAGAGTTGTTTTTCCGTAAGGTTATACATACAAAATTCAGTTGCAATCATATGATTTTAAGAGCGAGATAAGGTTTTTTTCAATTTTAATTTGAGATATCGGATGTTGGTAACAAGTAACTCTTCTCCTCAAATTTAGAAGAAGCAAGTATGTAACAGTGGCTTAAAAATAAAACTCTGTCGCCTTGCCAGTTAGCTGTAATGACGGATATTTCTGTGGGGATATCCAATTAAATGAAAACGTTAAATTATGTTATAGATATGTCGGTGATGGTTGAGGGATTCAATGGCTGTCAAAGGCGATGCCTTATAATGGCTTATCGTATAGTAAATAGGGCCAAAACAGTATTACAGTGATTCTTCAGTGATCCTCTTAATGTCATTTGCCCAAAAATATTAAAGATACAATAATTAAACACCTCTCACTGACAGTGGCGGATTAAGCACTTTGGAGGCCTCAGGCGCAATACATTTTGGAGGCCCTGCTTTTCGAATAACATAAAAGTGCTGCAAGCCTCTTTGTAGAATAATAATAAATATTTAAAACTGAAATTAATATATAAGGGTTTATATACTATATGCTATCTTTGAGGCCCCCAAGATTTGGAGGCCCCAAGCGCGCACCTCTTTCGTTTATGAGTTAATCCGCCAATGCTCACTGAGATAGTTGTTTAATGAAACTTAAGTAGGTATATTATTATAAACATATACCTTAACTTATCCTGACCCTGGATAAAATCTCATCAGACGTCTAGGATTGAGTAAGAGTTAGTTACATAGAGTTGCGAATTAGTTATTATTTACGCTATTCTGTTAATATTTATTAACAAGAGGAACTAAAATATTTGTAAACAAAACAGAAATTGTAACGTTATTTACATTGATATCTGTCATAATATTATTAAATCATGATAGTGTTATCAGAAAATTTCTAATTAATTTTGAAAAACATTTTATCACGTAATAGATAACCTAATTTATTATTTGAAGTAAAATTATACCGAAAAAGCGTGTAATTTTAAAACAACAATTCGTTATTTATTTAATTTGATTTACCGGATATTTAGTTATCAAATAGGACTTTTGCTGTATTTACATATTTTAAAATTAAATAGTACACTAAGAGGCAGAATGTTTTTTGTTGTATAGGAGCCAAACTATAGATGTCACTCTCTACATTAAAAATAATGTTTGAAGAAAGGGAAAGAGGTGGGGGGGGGGGGGGGTTAACAGATATTACGTCATAAAACCAACATCATGTTTTGAGTATAACTTTTTCTGCTTCTTTCAATATTAAAAAAATGAAGGAGATGTTTCACAACCCGCCATTTCTTCAGAGGGGTGACGTCATTTATAAAGGGAACTCAACGATTTTGCGACGAAATGTGAGGATCTGGGGAGAGGACCAGAAATTAAGTTAATTTATACCTTGATGACTACAAGACCTCGTATTCATTTTTTTTCAAATACATGTCCGCTCCCAATGTGGAGCATATGGCCTCCTAATGGAGGTACCTCAACAGAAGTTTTTTCTACGAAAACTATTTGTTACTCAGTCGCTCAAACTCTCTTTTTTCAAAGAGAGTAGTAGGGATAGATGGATAAGGCTAAGACAAGACTAGCGGTTAGGTTATCACTGGCGCTACACCCAGTTGTTAAAGGATCGTACAATGAGGGGAGGGACATAACAAATACCCATGCCTTCGAACGGAAATCGATAAATTTCTTTCCGTACTGGGACTCAAGCCTGTGAGGTCTGGCACGGAAGCCCACAACGCTAACTGTTGCGCTATAGGACCCGACATAGGACATATTAATAACAAATCCTTAAACAATTCTCGAATGGTATATTCTAAAACCTTGAAATTATGTGTTTTTTTCTGAGGCTTGCGACACACTGGCACACTGGTTCTAGACGATTTTACGCGTGTTTTCATACCGAAGAAAAGACCAGAAGTGACCAGACAGTTCAGAGGTGTGATGCGTACCTAGGCTCAAAATATGTTTTCATATATCAAAACGAAAAATTTAATATTATTAATTAAGTAAGTCTTAAGAAACACGTGGCTTAATACATTGGTAAACAAGATGACAAGCAAAAAAATAATAAATTATTATTTGTGTACCTTAAAAAAAAGCTTGATTTCTTAACCTTTTAACTGCCGGAGAAAAAAGTACGTCTGTACCTAGCACGCCGTCTATTATTTGCAAAAAAAAAGTAAAGTTTTGATGTTTTTTGAATTTAATTAATATAGATAATTAATAAACTCACCCAATTGTTTTTTTGCTGTATCAAAAAAGTAGGTTTTCTTGAAGATAATTGGATTTTAAAATTGTTATTAAAGTCAGGGTTGTCAACTTATTACACTAGGTATAGTACAAATGTTCATTACATTATTTTACACTAAAAAGATCCTGATTTAATTTCGTCAATGCATAAGTTTCCGTATGGGTAGCAGGCATCCTTGAAAATCTTTTTTATATGATCAACAACAAACCTTATTTTAAATAACCGATCACCAGAAACTTGTTCTCTGTTATCGCAAAAATGAAGCATTCTGAGTATGAGCTGAAACCTATTTCGAGACATGGTTTCGGAAAAAATTGGACTGTATAAAAAGGGATCAGTCGACCAATGGTCTTCTATTTTATTTCTAGAATTTACAGCCATGAGCATACAAACTCCGAAGAACAAATACATTTCGTCAACTGTTGTATCTTTCCACTGCATTAGTCTCCATGACAAATCTTCACACGCGTTTTTCACATACTGAAATTGTTTATTAGTTTCCGACACTATAAAACTGACCAAGGTAACGTTCATAAATTTTTTAAAAAAGTCGATCTCCTTCATTTCACTTTCACCAAATTGTGATCCTGATTGTGAAGAATCAAATTGGTGTATAATAGGAGTAAAATCACCGCTACACCATTGAAAATCTGGGGCTTGCTCTTGTGGCATATCTACATATTCAGTAATATCTTCCATATCTTCCATTTCAGCATCACTTTCATCTGACTCGATTGTGATTCCACGGTCTTGTTGTAGCTCACTAAAAAAGTCTTCTGAATCCATGTTATAACTAATTTATGATATATCGAATTACAAATAATTTATTTATTACTCACAATAATAAATTAACAAATGATAACACTTCACTAGGACGCTTCACTCAGTATTTCGAATACAATGGAATGAATTAAATGTTTGTTATCTTACGAACAACTAGAAAACTACAATTTCTATACAAAACACAACACAAAAAGTACAAATATATTGAAAATAAATCAATATTAAAGTGAATAAATGTAATTTATACGTAATTTGTGAAGAAATCTAATATAGTTTCAAATAAAACACGATACAAATAACTGTCGCGTAAATAGGTCAAGAAGCGCAGACTGTTGACAAATCACTAAAAATTGAAGAAATCTTTGATATAAACTCAAGGGAAAAAACTGTCGCGTAAAAAGGTCAATGACCGCGAACTAGTAACAAATTTAAAAAATAATAAAGGGATTCCCCGTACGACATACGTAAAAATTTGGCATAGCCCTGCACTATTGACATCTCTCAAGTGACAGTTCAGTCACTTCAAAAAATCACAAAAAATCGATGTAGGAATCCCTTAAAATGACGGTAAAATGTTTTTAAACGTTTCTGGTAGATGTCAGGGTGTGTTCTATTGAAAAACATTTCGAACAGAAGGATTATTTTATAAGGAAAGTATGCTTCAAAGTTTTTACGAGATATCTCGTCTCTGGCGTGTAGTGCACGGACAATTTTACGACATATCTCGTCTGTGGCAGCCATCCGGTTAACCAATATTTAATAATTGCATATAACGTTGTATTTTGAAGGTTAGTTTGAATGTTATATTACGCGATTTCTCAATCTTTTTCGAGACACGAACGACTTCTATAGTCCTAATTTAAACAATCGTTTATAACATGGGTGGGGAACCTTTTCTTCTCTAAAGGCCGCATTCATTTTTCTGATTCGACATAAGGCCGCAGTAAACATTGACTAGGGAATCTTTGGCCGGAAACAGGAATTTACGGTCAGAATATGTCAGGAATATGTCAGAATATGTCGCCTGTATGGTCGAGTGGTCAATGCTGTTGGCTTCGGCTACGGAGGGCCCGGGTTCAAATCCCGGTACGGACAGTTTTATAAATTGATTTGTCGATCGATTTATGAATTTCTGTTCAAAGACATGGATGTATGTGATGTCTTGAATTCCCCCCTCCCATCCTGTCCTATGAACGGGGCGTATCGAGAGCGATTAGTTTACCACTAATCCTGTCCTAGCCCTAACCTTCTATCCCTACTCTCTTTGGAAAAAGAGAGGTTGAGCAACTGAGTAACAAGCAGTTCTCGTAGAAACACTCCTGTTGAGATAAACTCCGTTAGGAGTCCATATGCTCCACATTGGGAGCGGACATGGTAAAAAAAAAAATAAATGTCAGGAATTTACGAATTTACATAAATTTACAGATTTAAAAAATTGGCTATAAATCCGCACAAGAGTAGCCAAAAGGCCGTAGGTTCCCCACGCCTCGTTTATCACAAAAAAGTGTTAATAAAACAATGATAATATAGTAATATATCAACTGTGGAACGGAAAAATGACGTTGCGCAAAAAACGTGTTTTGATGATTTTGGGCCATATGTAAATTATGAATTATACGCAACTTCGAAGTGCACAGAGACTTCTAAACTGGTGTTTAATTGACATATTCTAATTAAATTGTCTAGGAAAAACCTTTATTTCAGTCTTTTTTCTTGGTTTTAATTTTTTACAATCTCATCTTTTTCAAATTTAAAAGCTAAATTTAGATACTAATTCGTCATTTATAGCTTACATCCTTTTGATAGAACGTGTATCAAGTTTGATACATTGTGATTATCGAAAAAAACCGGTTTTGAAAAAACTGTAGGTTAAGTCCCTTTTCCTTTCCACAATCGATATTTATATATTTTGAAATCCACCTGTTTTGCACAGTGTACATAACAGACTTTTGACATCTTTTACCACCGTGATTGACGATTATAAAGATGATAAAACACATCATATTTGAGTATTACATACCTTCACTATAGTAATTTATGTGTTTAACGTATCAGGTAACCCTATCGAAGTCCGATGGTTGAACTTTGCTTTGATTTTTATATATTTAGTAAGCCGTGTTTCATCTCTTAGTCTGGAAGGATTCTATAACTTGACTCCATTAGCCATCAGCTAGTGCAAGAAGACGAGTTGGTTTATCATCGCCTATCATTGGCGGATCCAAAAGCGAGGCCATGGGGGGTCATGTCCCCCCCCCTTGAGGAGAATTTATTTTCCATTTTTCTAATCGATTAAAACTTTAATGGCTTTTAAATTATTTAGTTTACAATGTTTTATAGAATACATACTTAATTATGTATCGACTATTTTTATATAGGTATATTATTTTTAAATCATCTATTTTTTTTATGTATTACTCGCCGATTCCCGGCAAGCGTTGCAATGCCACTCAGAGAAAAAAGTTTTAATTGTGTTTATTGAAGTACATGTCTTCTTTTTCTGTCTGTTTGAACGTTTGACATTTGCTGCCGATTGTCTATGGTACGACACCCGCACACTAGCACCTATACCGTGTGTTATATTATATACATATTTTAAGCTAATTAGGAATCGAATAAAATAACACAACGGACTGCGTTCAGAGCGTTTATTTGAACTAATCACAACCGATTATAATCCTATTTAATATTTTCATTTATATTCTTTACCCATCAGCAAAAATCCCGTGCTGTAAATAAATTAAATATTTTTCATTAAGAATATTTCATACATATAACAGACTATACAACAAAATCTATCTTCGCAATTTTATTGCAGATAATGAAATTTTGTTCATTATAAACACTCGGCAAGTATTTTCTGTCTCAATTTTGTTTGATTTGAATGATAGTAGTTAGCCAGAGCCAGAGAAAGTTTTGATGATTGCAATCAATGATCATATGCTAACATTTATATAAATATTTCCTTCAAAGCACATACAAAATGAACGATGACTTTCAAGGCGAAAATTATACACTGCATAATAAAAAATACTTTATTTTTTATAAATTTGAGTTAATAAAACGTCAAAATAATAAAACTTTTTGATCGGAAGATTTTTCCACACACGAATAACGCGTACAGTTTTTTACAGATTCAAGAAAATTCCACTCACTGATTATTTTGAAAATATAATGCTAAATATAATAAATATTCCGTACAAAAAATAATTGATATTGAAATTATTATTCTATTACAAAACGGTTATTTTTTTAATTCCTAAGGCTTAATAGCTTGAGAAATAATAGATTGTTTACTATTACAAACTAATCTACAGATAAAATACTTATGACATGGTTCTCAAATAGGTGTAATCAATCAACAATATATTTAAAATTGTTCAAGACTAAACAAGAAATAAATAAATTATGTTAAGTGTTCCAAATATTTTTTTGATTAGGAGAAACAGTTTGAATAATATGTATGCATATGAATAGTTTATTATTGATGAACATGTGTCTTGAAATAGAAAATTCAAAATAATTATTGTGCTGTATTGTAATAGAGTCAATATTTTTGATTTCATGCACTAGCTAATTGACATGTATGTTTCGACAAACTATTTGTTATCTTTAGTAACTGATTACGGTTTGTTATCAATTTACGCGGATTCTTTTGGACATTATCCACCACGTAAATCGAGGTTAGGGTATTATTTAATAAATGTAATAAGTAATAAGAAAAATATGAAAAGTAAATAAAAAACTAAACTACAGTATGTATTTGTTTTAAAAAGAAAACATAACCGATAATAAAAATTCTTTGTGTGTTTTTTTGGCTTATTATTGAAATCAAAACCTTGTTACAAAGTTCTTCATCTTAAATACAATAAAACATCAAATCAATTTTATTTTTATATCAATAATTCACATTATTAATTACTAAGCATTCTAGTTACTACAGATATGCGAATTTAAAACATCGATCAAATTAAAGCGGTTTTAATGTTATATGAATTCCACTCTTCATAGAAATAGTGAACGACCTAGGATCGATTTGGAGACCTGTGGACATTTCTGGGGCCAATTCAAATGAAAAATTGTTGATCAAGTGTGCAATTCCCATGCGCGTCTGCAACTGTCCAAAGCGAAGACCTGTAATATAAAATAAAATATAAGTGGTTATAAATGAACAGACATCAAACACCCCTAAATCCAGTTTTGAGAATAAATGAGATATTGTTATAATATTGTGATACGGTATAATTTATAAGACCCTACTACCCCTTTTGTGATGACAACTGGCAGACATTTACAATTTTTAGTTAAATTAATTGTGTTTAATTTTTTTCATCATGTAACCAGTAATATCGATTATTTTATTGTTTATGACCTTAAATGGCAACATTGTTTTTTTTAGATATCCGAAGCGATCTTCGTTTTGTTCGTTCTTGCTTTGTAGAACGTCATCGGGACGTGACGTATGGCGGAATTAATAGCTGCCGGGTATAATTCCCGACGGTAGTTTTAACCTCACTTGTGATTTTTCTCTGGGTTGGTGCGATACGCGATTCATGAAATGGCCTATCGGTAAGCCTGACGTCGGATGAAAAAAATGATCTTTTTCCTTCTCGACGATATTTAAATTAAATTTTGTTTTAAGCATTTAAACAAACTAAGCATTTGGGTTGTATGCAGTGACGTTCCTAGGCAAACCCCTAAAATAGTGCCCATTTTTTCTTTATTTCTCATTATTCTAGGTATACATATACAAATATAGAAGTTCGAATCCTCTACTTACCTACGTACCCAAACAAATCTTTTGTCACCTATTCTGTTTTGCTTTCAAATAATTTATAATATATTTGCACCTTATTGACAAAGATCCTCACGAATAAATATGATCCAAAAGCCCATATTATATTTCAATAGTTATGAAAAATAACTATTACCATCACTACACATCATATAAAATAATTTAAATTTAAAATGCACTTATATTATATGAGTATCGATTCTTGATTTGGTATTTTATTTATCAAAGACATAGAGGCATATTTATTCTAAATCAAATTCGTGTCAAAAATATTTAGTCATTTAAAAAATCTGTGATCATTTGCCGCTCCCTAAGACTTGCCGCCCCTAGGCAACTGCCCACTCGTTTATGCCTTAGGGACGTCCCTGGTTGTATGCACGGAATAAATCAATAGGAAGTAGTTTGATCATTATTAAAAATGTAAATAAACAGTTTACTTTATATATTTTACAAATAAAATGGCAATCACCTTGACAAACTTGGATGCTTAAAGGTCATTCAGATTCGAATCTCGTTAATTTTAAATGATAAAGTTTATTTTGCCCAATTAAATATTGACATAGACACAAATATTTAATTTACAATTACAAATACAATATCATTCGATAAAACGCAACGACTATGAAATAGCGCAAAAAGAAAGCAGATAGTACATGGATTGAGAAAATGAAAATTCATTAAATCAATGATTGAATTTAAATATCAAGTAACTAAGTTGTTTAAGTCTCTTGTATAATCAAAATAAATTAACTTAACTGAGCACAATATAATAAATACGCTAGTAGATATTATATCCAAGTATTATTCGCCTTTGAAGCTTTTATGTATTTTAAAATAAAAGGTTTTCTGTAAACATACCAATGCACGATCTTTTTCCTTCTCCAAAGGGAAGGTAAGCCATTTTGGGAAACTTTGTAACATTTTCGGGACTAAATCTCTCCGGGTCGAAGACGTGTGGATTTTCAAAATATTTTGGGTCGTTGTGTAAACCCTGAAAAAAATAAGCTCAACTTTAACTGAATAGGAAAAGGTCAGTGAGGAAAAGAAAGAAACAATCACACATTATTGACCAAAAAAAAATATAACATCACTTTCCTAATAAATTCTTATAGTCTTTTTATTTACCATGTCCGCTCTCAGTGTTAAGCGTATGGATTCCTAATGGAGTTTATCTCAACAATATTGTTTCTACGAGAACTGCTTGTTACTACTCGTTTTAATTATAAAGATAGTAGGAATATATGTCGCCTGCTGTGGCCCAGTTGGTTAGAAGCTTGCTCTACCGATCACGCAGGTCTGGGTTCGATTCCCGGTAAGATCACAGTGAATCTGAAGATTATTCAATTCAAAGTTGTGATCTAAGACTGGGTGTTTGTGATGTCAATTCATATTATTTCCTCTCTTCCCATCCTTCTGTTTCTTTAATAACTAGGTGTAGCAATAGCGATTAGTTAACCACTAGTCCTGTTCTAGTCATATCCTTCCTTCCCTACTACTCACTTTGGAAAAAAATTGAGATTGAACGACTGAGTAACAAGCAGTTCTCGTTGAAAAAAATTCTGTTGAGATACCTCCATTAGGAGGCCATATGCTCATGTCCGCTCCCAATACATGGATAAAAAAAGGAATATAAGAATAATACTAAGACAGGACGGAAATGCAGCAGAAGAGTGGAAGGGAATTTTTAGACATCAGATATAGAATGCTTATTTGGAAAAAATATTCTTACCATTAGTGGTATATAAATCAAAGTCCCCTTGTCTATAGTGACATCGGTCTCAGGAATCCTGTATTTCTGTGTGCAAATTCTATCAAGAAATGGCAATGTAGGATATTTGCGCATTGTTTCTAAAAATAAATATAATTTGTTTATTGATTCATTTAAATATTATCATAAGCCGTCCAAAGATATACAAATGAAGCTTACCATTCAAAACCATGTGGAGATATTTCATATCGTTTATACTGTCGTAGGAAATTTCACCGCCGTGTCGATCAATGCTATCTTTCACGCTTTTTCGAAGACGACTCTGTGTATGACATAAGGTATTATTTTAAGCACGGAAACGACATGAGTATAATACAAAATTTATTGCTTTGTAAATATTTGAAGTCAATTATTCTTACATGAATAATGATCAAAAAATATATTGTTAAGCTAAACACATACTTGTGATTTAAATGCGCCCGAGGTCCACAACGTAAGCGAAATTTTTAAATGAATCGTGGAAAAAATTAATTCAAATGGTTTTTAAAATGTCAATATAAAAAAAATGTATTTCATGAAGTAATCGCTTTTGATCAGTAAACTTGGTGTTTCAATATGTACGTAACAGTATTAGATATTGTTAGAGACTTAAATAAAAAACCGACTTCGATTCCGAATTGATTTTTTCATTTCTAGCTTACATATATGTATATTGCGAGATCATTTTAGTGTATTTCACCAACCACTATGATGCATAGACTAATAAATTTTCAATATATTTGACTTTTTAATTTTATCCGATTTTTCCGATTCCCACTCCGGAGAAAACACCTAACTCCACAGCTCTGATTTTCATAAAAAACACACGGTTTTTTTTAAAAATTATTATACATCATTATAAGGCTGATAAATTCTGAAAGTTGTTAATATTGAAACAATTCTTAGCAGTTTTGTTAAAAATGAAAAATTAGATTTCGGTAAATTTTAGATACGAAAATACCGATATTTTCGCATTTTCGAAACAGGTATTTCAAAATTGAAAAAAATACCGTGAATACCGGAATCCCGGTTTCGTTAATACCAGTATTGCAATCCCTAGTCATGTATGTTGAAATTTGCATTATACCACTAAAATTTGTTTATATATTTGGACCTTAAATTAATTCCCTCAATTTCTATTCTAACCAGGTTGAGAATTACTGATGAGATCGTAAAATTATAACTTTAACAGATAGCTTTTCGATTTTTTTTACGACCAATTTTTAAGATCGGATTAAGGATGCTCTGATAGCAATTGCTCTATGTTCGGCTTCACGTTAGTGAGGTATGTTGTAAATGTACGCGTTCAGTGATTTGAATGGGAAACTAACGTAGAATTCAACGCGTTGCTGCAAATTTTGTTTACTTCGTTTATAAAGAATTGAAAAGATAAATGCAATCTGGCATTAGGAGTCTTCGCTACTAAATTTTGTCGATGTATGATTGATGAACCAATGAACCAAAATAAACTTCGATCCCGTGGACCCATATTTACATCTCAAAGACCCAAATTTCCCTGAAATAGACCTCCTGAAAGTGGAAATCGACCACTGGAGAACCTATTCGGGAATCATCGGTATATTTGAACATACCTGTATTTCAATATTCTTCGCCAATTCATATATGCACAGACTAAGGATTGTCGAAGAAGACTCATAACCAGCAATCAGAAATATATAGCACTGAGCAACAAAGTCGTCTCCTTCAAGATCTAAAAATAAGTAAAGTAATAATAGATGAATTACCTATATGAGAATATTTTAAATAATTCATTTCAATTGAAAGCAAAGTTTTCTATTTGCACACAAAATAGCAGATAAAGAAATTGTGTTTAAGCAAACAACTAGCTGTCAAATATAAATAACAAACGAACTTCGGTTACGTCATTCAAATATTGTTCCATTCGATTTGTAATGTGTGTGATTGCAATATTATAATAGTGTGAGTTTCGAATTGAACTCTATACCTAAGTCAAGAAGTAAAATTTTTCGTTTCAATACTAGATTTCGTTGAATCATTTACAAGGCTCGATATATTTCTGAAAAGCAGGCTAAAAATATGCATTTTCACTCAATGTATGAAATACGTTACTAGTAATAATTGTGAATTTAATAACAGAGTTTTCATTGAAACAAAATAATATTTACAGGAAACACTACAAGAATTTATGAAGATTTTAAGCCAGCTACAGAATTACTGTTGATGATTTAATTTTCAATACAGATTTTGATACCGTAAAGGAGAGTCACATTATATCATAAATTAATTGGGTTGTTTTGGATCAATTTATATAATAGTTAATATGAGTTTAAAAAAATATTTTTAATTCATAGGAATTTTTAATCAATATGGGATCAGTTTTTTGCATTTTAAAACAAATCTATACTTGTGTGATATTAATGTATTTTGAATGATAAAAAGGGCTTCATACCTTTTTTGTGATTTTATTATAACATTGTTTTGTTGAATGTGTTTTGAATTTAGGATACTAAATTTATTAAAGAAATACAATAATATTGGAAGAGCTTTTTTGAAATTTAAAAGATAAAAAAAAACTCAATCTTCGAAAAACAAACGATAATTTTATCAATCATGACTCTCAATTTCGTGTGTCAGCATCTGATGACTTCGGAAAACACGGATGAATTAAAATATCGTTAATAAACCATGTCCTTATTATGTTTGGTTATAAAAGCAGGTATACGTATGGAATGGTGTGAATTTATAATTGTGAAATAAGAAAGTGATTTTCTTATCGATAATATAAAAATATGTTATCTGAAATATGACATTTCTTTGTTGATGCTTTGTTGCGTTTGAGATCCGCCTGACTTTGAAATCTGTAATCCATAAATGCAATACAATTTGCCACTCAACAGGCGTAAAAACAAAATTATAATAATTTATCAAAAGTAACTTACTTTAAAACTTGTCTCGATTTGTCTGACTGTCTCATAGCGCACATAATTTTTCGCGCATGCCTAGAGAGGGTGCTAGTTTACTAAGCAATATTTTTTATTTTGAATACTCACTTTCATATTTATTTTTTCTTTTATTATAACCTTTTCTACGTTACTTATGTGCATAATTTTTCGAAAAATTATTAAGATCTCTCTAATTATTATTTGACTACGTACACCTGAAAGTAAATCAATTTACCAATCTTATCTCCCACGTCTCCGTCCAAGCCGCCCTTTTTTCTGATTTCCAATGCCAAATCAAGGAAATCGTGTCTGTTTATCCCAGTTTCCTCTCTCATCTTTACTGACTGCCAGATGACGTTCCTCATGATGTCGTAACTTTCTTTGGAGGCAAAGCTCATCGAAAATCTCTTCGCTATGTTTGGCGCGAAAAACATCAGTAGTTTTTTTATGGCCACTACTTTGGACAACTCAAATGCCTGAAGTATAAAAATGGTTTAAAACTTTAAAAAAAAAACATCAGTGTTTGCGAGCGTAGGGTTGAAAAATAGTAATAAACATGGACGGGGCGTCACAGGGTTTGGAAGTGATTGAGTCAGCGATTGGTGTAGGACCGCGGAGGAACGAGCGGAGAAGAGGATTAATTAAAGAGACTAAGGTTAGTCATATACTTTAATACAAGAGAAGAAGAATATAGAGAGTATACAGAGTGCCATAATTTTAAGCTTTTTGAATCACTTGATGAGAAATTTCAAAGCCACCACTGTGGAGACAAAAACATCACAAGTCATCAATGCCCAATAACAAGTTATAAGATTAAAACAGACATCATTTAATATTGAGCTCGTTGGCGCTTGAACTCAGAAACATCTGATCGGTACAGTATATCGCTCTTACCAGTTACCACTAGATCGCATAGGCTTACGTTAATTTTGAATTTATCAATTGAAATGTGATGTTATGAATACAAATGACACTGTGAGTTCGTTAATGGCAATAATAAATACATTAAAAAAACTTAAACATATGAAACCGTATTTTTTAAAATGCACTTTCAAATCCTTATAAATTTTAATTAAAATACCAAAACTAGATATTAAAAAAATATGGGTGGTATAAAATGTTGCATCTTTTTTAAATTTGCGTTGGACCGTATGCAAATGCTGGAAACAGAGCCGCGTTTTTTCTTCACGACTCCGCAGCCCTAGTTTTATATGAGTTGGTACATAATAAATAAGATAGATTTTCTTTTGTCAGAATATGTAGGTTTACTTACGGCACTGTTTATTTCATTCATATTGGATTCTGCGGTTAGTGCTTTTGCGTCTAGGCCAAATGCACACGCCGATATGGCGTTTGTCACCATCTTGCCCATTTCGTTTTTCATTTCAACTGACTCACCTAAAATCAATTACATATAAAATTACATATATTTAATATAGTATGGAAGATGATACTAAGGCGGAAAATGTTTTCAAAATATGTAAGTGGAATCACACATTTTTTACGCACGCGTGTCCAAAGTTCACCAAAGACATTGAATATTACTATTATCACTATACTGAACATTGAATTCATATGATATAATACAGTATAGAAGGCAGTGATTTTTTGATTAACTTACCTTCGGCATACATGATTTTTTACGTTAACTTACCTTCAAAAGTTTTCTTCTTTATGTGATCAATTGTCATCTTGCAACATTCGTTGACGAATACAGCCATATTTTTTATGCGCATGCTTGTAAAACTTGGATTGAACTTCCGACGTAGGTGGCTCCATTTTGGATTCGGTATAGCGAATAATCTAAAATATTATTATTGTTAAGTCAACTTCTAATAAACACGTATCTAAGTGTAAAAAATAACCGTATCTATTATTACTTATAATTCCGGAAAATAAAAAAAGACTTTACCGGTTCTATCAACGCGGGTAACGTTGTCCCAGTTCTGAAGCTTTTTTTGTATTTTTATAAATCACCGTTTCTATTACATACGTGTCATAGTATTTGATAAAGATTAGTATCAAGGTTTTCAGATTCAGTTCACAAAACGTTTTTGGAAATATTTATATGCTCAATACAGATAAAACAATGTACACGACATAAATATTCACAATAATTGCCATCATATCAAGAATTTTAATGACTTTTCTCCACGATTTCATGTTTATTATACATAATCGTTAGCTAAACCCATTTTTATAGAGCAGGAACACAAATTAAAAATATTGCTGACCGAATTTTTCACAATATAGAAAATTATATGATGCAATATAATTCATATTTTTACATCCAAAGGGCTACATAATACCATTGCTTAGCTAAGAAAAATACAGATGGCAATGGTATGACCATAACATAATAACGGCATAATTTAAAACCTTGTAGTGGGCCAAGGTTACCCGTATTGACTGTAATGAAGCAACTATGGTACAATGCGATTAAAAGATTACTACTTAATTTACTAGAATACTGAATAAATCAAGAGAATATTTTCCAAGTTCAATTCAATTAAATTCAAGCAAGATAAAGTTAAAATTCTTGATAAATGAATTTTATTTTCTATTTTATTTTTAAATCTGAAAAAAATACACAACCAAGCGTAGAGGTTGGGACTTTGTTATAAGGCACTAGGCACCCATACAAAATTTGAGGTAAAGTTCTTTCAATTGATTTAATGAATCAAACTTTTCTTCATTTCTATATGTATTTCATTAAATACCTTTAGCGAAGTCAATGGACAACCAACTACTGACAAATATTTTTTCAATGCACGTATATAAAACATGTTTTTATACTATATAGTATATTTATGAACATTCTAATATGACATTTTTGTAAAAAAAAAAAATGCTATAGGAGGGACTGTTAAACAGGGGACTGCCGCATACGCTATAGGAAACTTCACAATAAGGGAGTTATTTATCCCAAGCTAATGAATAGTAATCATCAGGGCTGTGGAGTCGCAGTCGTGAAAAATGAGCGGCTCGATTTCTGTATTCAAACAAAATAGTCCAAAGTGTTGACATTGCATCCTTGGCTGACTAAAGATGATCTGATGGTATACATATATATGTGTTAAAATTAATTTATTGAAAACATTCTTCGGAGTTGGAGTCGTATTTTTTTTACACGACTCCACAGCTCTGGTAATAATGTTGTAATAATTAATTCAAGATTGAATATAAAATTATTAAATTATTTTTTCTAGCTAGATCATATTAGTATTTCAATAACAATTGTTTTTTGTACACTTATTGGCTTTAAATGGTTTTGTATGAATAATCCTGTATTGATATAGATTTTTATCAGTTGAAAATACTCGTGGTGAACGAAAACGATCATTATTTAAAGAAATGAATTCGAAAGAGTATTTTACTAATTATTAATAATGCCTTTCCACCAAGTATTAAAAGTAAGTAACTTAAGCAAAATGTGATAAATTAAAAAATAAACATGACAATTATTAAATATATTATCAATCTCGGTTCGTAGATCACATATCTGGGGTCGCTGCCGTAGATTAAAAATAAAAAAAATACTTTTGGATTTTATTTTATTATCGAAAACTGCTCAAAATGTACGTGTGACGATTTCTGATATTATGACCGCGGTGAAAGATATCAATTTATGTACATAAAATTACATTTTTTTCAATTTGCCTGGGGGTGCTGCAGTTCCGCAGTGCGTATGGACGAGCAGCCACTGTATATTATATAAATCTATTTCTCAGTCAATGCAGTTTTAATCAGTTATGTTATAATTATTTTGCAGTACGTTGAAAGTTTTTACCCCTTTGCCATCAATGAATCGTTTTTATCATCGGGAGCAAACACTCGGTCCTCAAAGTGGTCGAAATCTTTGATTAAAACATTTTTGATCATCTCAGTGTCTTTCAACAGTAGAGCTGGCTTGTCGAAAGCAAAAAATCCAACGTAAGGCTCGTTAGGTGTATTTCTAAAAATATTAAAAACATCAATATACAATACATAAATACTCGTACGTACATAGAAGACGCAGGTTGTGCATCACTGCCTTAAATGCTTACAGAAAAAGAATTCGTATCAACAAAATATGGTATATTAATAAATGAAAATATTCCTGCACATTCTACACGAAGTAAAAAATTGACTTTCGCGAGCTGAGTACTACAAGGTTCTAAGTGTCAACTTTTGACCAAACTAAAGTAATAATGAGGCATTCTTAAGCGTAGCATTATCTACATGGTGTATTAATATGAAGTCGAAATTTTGTTTCAATTTTCAATAAGCCGTAGTTTTAGGTGCGCGTCGCAAGATATCTGAGGTTTCAACTTGAATTCCTGAAGATGCCGAAAGGCGAAACCCGGGTCGTTAGTGAAAAAAATTGTGTGAATGTACAAAGGTTGAATAATATCTTTTATATTTTGATAATTTTATTCCTTTTTTTTCTTAAATTATTTGATTTAAAAAATAAAAGATTTAAATTTAAATTTAAAATTGAAAAAAATATTTGACATAACAGCTTACGCCAATGCGTCAAATATTTTTTAAGTTTTTTAAAGTTGAAAGATCATACGAGATATACTCGATGAGAATTTTTGTAAGTCACATGAGATTAACTCAAGGAGAAATGACGTCACAAACACCCATGTCTTAGATCTCAATTGAAAAATTGAAAAAAATCCAATTTGACAATGTGACCTTACCGGGAATCGAACCCGGACCCCCCTGATCGGTAGAGCAAGCTCTAACCAACTAGACCACAGCGGGCGATCAATTAATTTTGATAAATTATTTTTATTCTTCAACGCAGTGGTGTTATTTTTTACCATTATGATGTTTTGTATTCTTGCAGTGTAGTTTTATTACATTTTACAATATTAACTTAGTACATTAATGATATCAAACACAAATTACAAAGACAAAAAAAACCTCCTTTTCCTATTTATCCTCCATTTTAAAAAAATATTTTTTCCAATAATAATGATCTCATTTTTTTAATTTAAGATTTCGACTGAAGGTGCTTTGTGGAATTTCAATATTAAATTTGAATCGTTTAATCTATGAACATTCTCACAGATTTTGTTACTAACGACCTGGGTTTCGCCTTTCGCCTGAAGATGCTGAAAGGCGAAACCCGGTTCGTTAGTGACAAAATCTGTGAGAATGTACATAGTTTAAACGATTCAAATTTAATAATGATCTCATTACATATCTTTCTTTTATTCACTTGTGTTTTCATACAAATTTCACTTTGAACCTTGTAGCACTGGCGGTTGGTTTGAATTTCAGGTGGACAAGGTTCTAATTGAAGTTTAGGTATTTCTAATTAACTACTATTTATAATAATATTTTTTTAATAGTTACATCATGCCAGTACTATCGTTGATATATACAATCAAAAAGAAGCTTGGAAACATTTACAATTTTCAAAATACAAGCATTCAAAATTTCAAATGCCCATATCTTTTTTCATGCAGTTGTCCACATAGAACCTTGTAGTACTCAGCTCGCGATTTAATTATAAAACACGTTTACAATTGTATATGTCAGTTGGTTGATTCATGAATATTAAAACGTAGTAATTTTTCTTTATGTCAAAACAAATTATAGGGTTTTCCAAGAAAATCTACGTTTATTTCGTCGTAGATCATAACATAAATAATTATTAGTAACGTGTGTTAATATTCCATATAAATTAGTAAAGTTCGTTTGAGAGAAACTGCGCATTCCTTTTTTGTGATGAGAAAAAACGAACACATGAAATATATATTGATTTATTTTTGATTAAAACGATTCTTTTTTAAATGAATTCGTTTCTATTATGAAAAAGAATTCGAATCATTTTTTTAATTTAAGCATTAACTTGGCGATATTCTGTCTGGAGGCTACTGAAAAAAGTGACATAAGTGTCACAATTTGTAACACAAGTGGTGTAACTAAGTTATCAACTTATTTTTTTTGTTTAAAACAGTTTATCTTTCATTCTATTTTTTATGAAGTTTATGACTCAAGGTGTGGAACTAATTTCTAAAAATTCTTGTTGAAATTTTAACCCTTGACAGCTGAAGTGGGCCAACTAGTGGTGAATGGTAAAACTTTTTTATTGGATTTTTAAGTACAATCATCTGTTTATTTTGTGTTTTGGTGGATTGCATATTTTTATTTTACGGAGAAAATACTATTGCAATGTGTATTAACTGAGGTTACTTCACTTTTACGATACTTTAAGACGAGTAGGATTTTAAAGCACATCTAAATTTTTTTTTTCTAAAATGTAATTTGGTTCACTTCACCTCTAATGAACCCATTGATGTATTTTCGAATTCAAGTCAAATAATTTGATTTTTGACAGTCAGAATTGATTTAATCAAGATTTTTCCGTTATGAAATAAAATCCTTTTAATTATAATAAAACTTTAGACCTATGTTTTTATTTTTAAATTAAATATGTAAAAAAATAATATAGCTCAAAAAAACATACATTTCAACATTGATTACAAGCGTTGTAAAATGATGAAATATCTTTCCAGTATTTATATAAACACACAAATATTAATCTTGATAAATAGATTATCATTTATTTACATATTTTGGTAAGATCGATGACAGCTTAAGTGTAATATTTTTATATGGAAATTATCAAATATTATAAATGTTAGAAAAAGCTTATTACATACTTGTAAATATTTTCCAAATGTTCTCCTATAGAAAATCTTAGTGTGACAGCGTCGTAGAGGTTTCCAAAAAGTAATTTCGGTTTGATGTAATGGATTCCCCGTTTCTTCCAGTAATCATAGTTTCTCGTTAAATATAAGTAAACTGAGATCAGTGCACTGACAAATAAAACTAACATTTCTGCAATCATTTTGAAACCTGTAAATATTTCACTGTGTACCTAAAAATAAAGTTCAAATAAAATATCAATCCCTCTGGTAGGAGATGTTTCGGTGCTGTAAAAGTTATTTTTTCTTAAGGAACATATCGATGGCTTAGTTCCATAGTGCTACAACTAAAAATTTGGTAGTTTTGAGATATGGTTGACTTAAGTTTCGGCACTTAACTGAGTTGTAAAAAAGTGATAATTATTATATCTCATCTTCTTAAAAAATAACTTAGTCATTTATCTCAATTCAATTAAAATTTATTGCAACCCAAACAAAACAGTCAAACGATATTTCGAGTTGTATTTATATGAAAATGAAAGAAGAATATTAATTTCTTTATTTCCATATGCAAACATCTGTCTACCGAGAGAAAACGAGTGATATTTTCTAGTTGTATATATGTAGTGCTATAGAAGAGAGGTATTCAAATACAATAAGCAATATAACTCAGAACATCGAATTGTTTATCGATATATTCAAGATTGCAAAGATGATTATTTTTTATTAAAAATTGTATTCACTGTTATATTTATTATAATATTTAAAAAAGATTTGTATCATTTGCATTGACAAAATGGCTATTAAAAAAAAGGATTAGCTTTATGATTTTTTAAACTCATGGATTACATTATATTAATTATCAGGAAATCATTTTTTTACATGCCTTCATTAATAATATTTTTTAATGGAGTATTTTTAAATTTTGTAGTATTTTTATGTCGTTTGAAATCGTAAAGTATTGTCTCATTAAATATAATCGGCTCGTTTTTTTTGTTGTTGTTATGATTGTATTTATTAGTAATATTGTAAAATTAATACTGAAGAAAACTTATACAATTTAAAAGATTTTAAGCAATAAACAATTTGTAAAGAAATGTTTCGAGTTAAAATAAAATTCAAGCACTTAATAAAAGAAAAAAATAATGTAGATATAGTAAAAATAGAAAATCGTCTAAGAAATTCGTGGAAAACTTGCTCGATATCAATTAATATATAATTTTGCTTCATTGTAAAAGTAACAAGCTTATTACTTGTGTTTTTTTTGTATAATAAATTAAATTGCATGAATTAAGTGACTTTGAATTAATACTCACAATTTAAGACTAATATGCTTCGTCATGTGTCGGTATCTTGTATTTTTATTCAATAGTTTGAAAATGGACTTGATGGACGTTTGTGCAGTAAGACTATCCCAATTCAACTGTTTATATTAGTTCTAATACAAAGACACAATAATTTTGGATCGCCATTCTCGACAACTCTCAGTTGATTCTTTAGGCCCCGGCCTATATCAGGTGCATCCCGTGTGCCCGGCTTATGTTGAAAGAATTTCTTAAGGACTTCCTAAAAGTGCTTTAACTGTGAAACCACAAAGTAAAATCAAATAAAGCCCTTTGTGGTTGTTTGAAAGACAATAATTTTCAATTGTGTATGATATTATTGCAGGTATTTTCTACTTTAAAAAGCTATATTACAATTTTTGCACTTGTACCGATTCCGACTCATTTTTTTTCTATACGTACACTTTGCTAGGCGTATTTGTCTTTTGCTGCTGCTATTAGTAACAAAATATTTTTAGAAATGCTTTTTGACATCAATTTTTTTTGGGATATCCAAATTTACAATTGAAAATGAACTGGGTGATTCCACCATCATGTGGTCTTCAGAAGGACAAATGGACGCATCTAATGCGTTACGATAAATTTAGGTTGATAAAATCAAACTATTTTTTATCAGTAATAAATAAAAGTCTGATTTAGAATGATTTGAGCATCCTCTTTATTGGTTATATTGATTCTTTTAAAAACATACATGACATAGCATAGATACGCATAGACACGCACCACGCAAAGACACGGTTCCAGTACTTAACGATTAGCTAGCTAATTACGTGAAAACATGGCTCCAGGATCAAGCGTGTTAAAGTCATCATTTTATCACCCTTGACTGCAATTCTCGTTGCTTTGTAAAATACGACTTTTCACGAGGTCGTAAAAACGCAATTTACAGCACAATATTGGCTACATCGTCGATAAGTAAAAGTTTTGCTTAAATATTTTTTAATATTAATATAAACAAATAATAATGAAAATGCATCAGGTTGATTGTTTGACGATTAAAGGGAATACGAAAAAATGCACGAATACAAATTAAGGCAAAGAAAACACTCTTTTTATTTATCCATAAATAAACGAAAAAATATTCTACTGAACATTTGTTACACAACCTGTGGTATTAATAACACTACATTATCAATTTGAATTCGACGTAACCGCTGAATACATCAAAATAATAACAATGTGTTTTATTTTTAGTATTATACTAGATATATGGAGCCGGAGTCAAGAAAAACTAACGACTACGACTCTAAAATTTTGTGTGATGTGTTAGATATATAGTTTGTTGTAGCATTACAAAAAAACAGGGAAGAATTATACAATTCTTTATCGAGATAATTAAATAAAATACTAATATGAGGAATTAATATCCCAGTTCAAGTTAGTAATACATAAGTACCATACAGTGTGAGTAAACCAAATATTATTTTTGAAAATTGGCCTATTCCTCGTTGTGATTGGTGAAATATTGACTGTATTTATATACATACTAGAAGAAAGGGAAATGATTAAAAAAAATGTATACCATTTCAAAGAAGGAAGAAAAAAACACAATTGAAAAGAAAAGTAGAACCCCCTACTGTGACGAGAAAGGGGGGGTCATTATAGGGGGTTAAGATTTTCAATTGTATTTTTTCATTGATATGATATGAAAGAAGAAAAAATATTAAATAATTAATTTATAGTTTGAATACCCCTCGGCGATGAATCACCGTCTATGAATTCCCGGATGACACGTCACATACGTCCTTCAAAACCAACGAAAGCTACTGAATAGTCGTCGATACGCAAACGTATTTCTAGCATGAATGCTAATGATATATTTAAAAAAAAGTTTCGATTAAGGTTTTGATTTTTTGTCATTATAGGGGAATGTTACTGTAAGAAAAGTGTCTAAATAATAGTATGGGGTGTCATTATAGGGGGTTCTACTGTACTTCATCGTCAAATTTTCCATTGAATATGATAGAAATCTGTGTTTTGTATGTGAACAAAATTATCCAGTAGCAAAGGTATATAATCTGAATCGTTACTGATAGAAAACTTAATGCTATTTTTTATTATTTAATAAGATTCTATTTTCACGGGCATGGATTTGCGCCCGAAATTCATATTTTTACAGTGAGTCTGGAGTGCAGGTTAAGTCCATTTTTAGATTATTGTTTTCAAAACACGCTTTGTTAGTTGCTTAAAACATTTTCCAACCCCTTCTCACCATCCATCAACGAGACCGATTCAATATTGCAACTATAGTTCACCGATTTGCAGAACAACGATCAATTGAGATCGAAATATCAGGAATATCAGATATTTTCGATTGTTTTGAAAATTACAAAAGTATGTAAAATCTAAAACCACACACGAACTAAACGTCAGATTGTTATGAAATTTTGACTCGTATTATTTGAAGGTTTGTTATTTCTAAAAATCGTATGGATTTGTCAATAGTAGTGCCATATATGTATGTGTTATTTTACGAGATTATTGAGTGATGTGTTAATATATAATTATTTCTCAACACTTTTACCCTCTGCGAAATGTTAGAAAATTGATAAATTGGCCCTTCTTTCAAAAAGCTTGTACACCACTGCCTTAAAGTAATATCTTGGATTATTCATAATTGGCTTATTTGATAATATTCCCACCTACCAGAATAAATCTTCAATTTAAGCCATAAACACACGATTTAAATACATATTAAAAACGATTAAAACAAGATCTTAATTCATTCCAGAGTAAATGTATAATTATATTATTTCGTTCTTACAAAAAATATATATGATGATTTTAATTACAAAGCAAAGAAAACGTTTTTGGGATATATTTATCATTGACAGAATGACAATAAAGACCTTTTCAGATTATTTTTTAAATCTCAACAAGGTTTGCAAAACCGGACGTATATATCGGTAATTATTAGTGTATGAGTAAAATATAGGTATTACGAAACTCTACGTGGATTTTATAAATGCAGATTATTAAAAAATACAGACGTAAAAAATACCTATATGTATTTTGATATTAAATATAAAATATGAGTAAAAAATAGTATATGTACCATAAGCAAAACATGCGGACTTTTATAAATACTTGAAATGTATCGTTTACTTAAACTGAGATAATATTCATTAAAAAAATAGCCGCCTGCGTGGTCGGGTGGTCAACAACGCTAGCTACCGATACAGAGGTCACGGGTTCGAATCCCAGTATGGGCAGTTTTAAAAATTGATTTTTTCAATCGATTGATGAATTTCTGTTAAAAGGCATGAATGTATGTGATGTCTTGAATTCCTCCCTCCCATCCTATCCTATGAACGGGGCGTATCGAGAGCGATTAGCTAACCACTAGTCCTGTCCTAGCCCTTTCCTTCTATTCCTACTCTCTTTGGAAAAAGAGAGGTTGAGCAACTGAGTAACAAGCAGTTCTCGTAGAAACACTTCTGTTGAGATAAACTCCATTAGGAGTCCATATGCTTCACATAGGATGCGGACATGGTAAAAAAACGTCACGAACTAAACACTAAAAACTCTAAATTGCTGGGCTCCGTTCCTCTTAATCATAATCTTCGAAGTAATTTTGAGGAAGTCAATTTCACCTGGCCGAAGTATTCCGAAGACGCTGATATATTTGATAAATCTGTAGAGGGCATTCAAGAGACAATGGTCATGTTGCAGACCAACTCCGTCTTAAAATCAATGTGAGTAAAACCAAGGCGCTCTTCGAAAATGCCTGCCCTAACTCAGATTACCCAATGACTAGTGCGAGGCAGAACCCACGCAAAGAGCTCGCGATCCGATTAGGGATATATTGAGTACTTTTTAACTAAATGCGAAAAGTCTGATATTGGGCTGTGTACGGTCAGAACCAAGTGCCTCCAATTCAGCGAATGCATCTTGACAGTACTGCTTTACAGTATACTGTGCTTTGAAAACAGATGCTTGTGGCGAATATTAAGGTAGCGGTTGTTTGATTTTGTCAGGAATGTAATGTCTCGGATGCCTCGAGAAACCCTGAATTCCGACTCCCCTTTTTACCAACCGAATGGATCTCGCCATCGTGGAAGGTCACTGATGAACATTCATTGGATACACTCGGCGGAACTACGGAACGCTAGGAAGACATCTGAGGAAGCAAGAAAACTAGCGAGGGATAGAAAAATTTCTGAAGAACCATGCGGTGGCCATATGCTCTGGACAGGGAGTGGATATGGTTAAAAAAAACTGCACGATAATATCAAGACCGCTTTCGCCGATCACCGATCCTAAAAAATAAATGTAGAATCACTACAAAAGAGCGTTTTATTTTATTAATATAATGCCTTTCCATTCCAGTATTGGCACTATTGGCAGTGAATATTACAGGGCCGTGGAGTCGGAGTTGGAGTCGTGAAAAGTATGCGGCTTGATTTTTTATATATATATAAGTTAAAATGAAATTATTGAACAATTTTCTCGTAGTCGGAGTCGTTAATTATTTTAAAGCTGGAGTCGAAGTTGTCAATTATTTTAAAGCTGGAGTCGGAGTCGTCTTTTTTTCCACAGCCCTGGAATATTATGATTAAAAACAGTTCATTTCATATACGTTAAATTTTTTCCATCTTTATCGGATTGTCGTGGAAGCAAACCCAGTTGCAGAAAAAGCTCTCTTAGATAAATAAATTGTAAATATTATTATTGTGTACATATCGGAAAACATTTTTTTTTATTTTAAAACCTCTGTTTCAGTTTAAAAATACCGTCATCGTGATTTCGGTAATCCCGGAAGCGCAATCCCTAATCTCAACAACCTATTAATGGAAAAAAGAAGCCAATAAAGTTTGAATGACATGAAAGAACGTACAATTTTATCAAATAATATATTATTACTTATCCGACTCTAATTATTCTTTGTTATTCAATTACTTATGACATGCAATAAAAACGATAGAGCGGAAAGATCTCAAGGTTTCTATTTGATGATTTCGAGGCTTACTGTCAGAGTAGTATGTTATATTACACATTTTCATATTAACTGACAATTTTATATCGAAACATATAAAAGTAATCAAAACACCTCCTATACATTTTTTTAAATCCATGTCCGCTGCCAATCATCCCTCGTTTAATTGGGAATATTACAACTAATCAAAATACGTTTCCATAAAAAAATAATTTTGTTATAAAATCATTCATTACTTTATTCATATCTGCTCCCAATGTAGAGCATATGGCCTCCTAATGAAGGTATCTCAACAGAAGTTTTTCTGCGAGAACTGTTTGTTACTCAGTCGTTCAACCTTTCTTTTTTTCAGAGATTCTGGGATTTGAAGCCCTTTTTTACCATGTCCGCCCTCAATGTGGAGCATATGGACTCCTAATGGAGTTTATCTAAACAGAAGTGTTTCTACAAAAGCTGCTTGTTACTCAGTTGCTCAACCTCTCTTTTTCCAAAGAGAGTAGGAATAGAAGGAAAGGGCTAGGACAGGACTAGTTTGAAGCCCTAGTGTTCGTTAAATAATCGAGAAAAATAGGTTTCGTAAGTCACCGACTTGAATCCTAGTACGGATAGATCTGTATAAATTGTTTTTCAATTGTTTATGGATTCCTGTTCGAAGGCATGGATGTATGTGATGCCTTAAATTTCCTCCCACCCTTCCTATCCTCAAACGTATGTAGCGAGAGCGATAAACTAACCATGTCTAGTCATATCCTTCTATCCCTACTTTCTTTGAAGAAAATAGAAAGTTTGAGCATCTGAGTAAAAAGCAGTTCCAGTAAAAACACTTGTGTTAAGATAAACTTCATTAGAAGCCCACATGCTCCACATTGGGAGCGGACATGGTAGGGAAAAAATATTGTAAAAGGTATTTATTGTAAATAATCATCCATCTATTATTTGAATTTAAAAGATTAAAAATAAAAGTATTGGCTGATAAAAAATCAGATCTGAGAAAATAGTAATTTATATTTGTTCAATATTAGTTAGTGTGTGTCAAAGCCTAAAATAACGAGAAATATTTTAAAAAAAGTTTCATGTAAGTATGTATAGATGGCATCAGATATTTTTTTGCATTATCGGGAATGTTATTTGTTTCAAAACTACATATTGTATGTTTTGAAAACGCTTTAGTTTTATTGTCAAATAACGCAAATTGTCAGTGATTTTAATGGATTTAATGTCATTATGAATAACGGACAGGATTTTGTATTTCATGGATTGACAACGCAATGGAGCCCGGAAAATCTATATCGAGTAGGTATATTTTTTTATCAAATCAAGTTTTTGGAATCAAATTATTTTTGTCACTTTTTGGCAACTCTCACCATGGCTACTATATCTGTGTCCAACACACGTTTCCCGTGGCGTAACTAACGTTATGCGTTGTTCAGTTTTGTGCTAGGATTGTCTCAGGGAAAATTGACCAAGACTCAAATTTAGTGAATGTTAAGTACAGTGAAACCTCTCATAACAAGTTTAATTCGTTCCAGAATCTTACTCGTTATGTGAAACACTCGCTAAGCGAAACAATTTTTCCCATATAAAACAATGTAAAACAAAATAATCCGTTCCATGCCGAAAAAAATCATTGTTTATATTTTTAACGTATGTATATTCAAATAAAATTACATACTTATAAATTGTTAAAGAGCGTAACAACCTGTAATGCTTTTTAGATTTGCAAAAAACAGTATAAAAATCGACTTGTTTAAAAACATGACAAATAAATAATTCTTTTTTACTAGAAAGCTGTCTAGAGACATTTGTTTTTGCCGACACTTTAAAATTTGGTGAAAATGTGACAGCATTAATCATTGAATAAATTTTGTAAAACGCAAAGCCACCTCCTTATTAGAGTGATGCTTCTCAATGTACGATGCAACAGTTTACCATGTTTTCAGCATTTCTCTTATTGCGCCAGAAGATTGTTGCTCTACTATTTCCTTCTCCACTAACAAACATTCCTTCATAATTTCTTGCTGTGAAAAACTCCATAAGATCTTCGAAGGTTAGCTCTTGTCTGTGCTCTTCCACAAGCTCATCAATATCGTTCTTATCCACTTCCAGTCTCATGATATTGGCCAAAGATACAACATCGTTGACAGTAGACTCCACAGGTACTGTTTGAAACCCCTCAAAATCAAATTCTAAAACGCTATATGGCTAAAGCTTTTTCCAAGCAGAAGTGAGAGTCCTCTTGGTAATCCCTTCCCTCGCTTTTTCAATCATCTTGAGGCAAGTAACGTTGTGAAAGCGATCTTTCCAAAACTCTGCGTCACTCGTTATACGAAATGTCGCTCGTTAAGGGAGCATTCATTTCACAATCTGTTTTGTTCGTTATGCGAAAAACTCGTTATGAGAGGTTTCACTGTATATGAAAAAATAATCACAATTTGAAAAAATATTTCTGTTCTATTGACCCAGTAAACAGAATTGCAGATTATTCTTTTTGTCAGCAGTCTTATGGCAAAATTTTTGAAAATTAAATTATTGTTTTCATTTATTTTGTTTTTCTTCGGCACGTCCATGTACAAGCTAACAATGAAATCCATCAATAAAACCAATAAATTTATTATGTACACTCTTGTTCCCGGATTTTATTAAATTACACAAAACAAATACAAATCAAAAACCACTGATACTAAAAAATACACAAAACGATGGGCGTTAGTAATAAATATTTGATATTTGTAAAGCACAAATATTCTGGCTTGTGTTAAATAAAAATTGTGAAAAGTAGTCTATGTCATTGAAAATAAAAATATATTATTGTTGGAAGTACAGTAAATTGAAAGCTTAATTACATTTTGGATGGTACAATCTCGTTTCTATATAATATAGAATATTATGACTATCTAAGGATAATTCTTTAATTAGGCCTGCGACGGTTACGTTATTTATTCAAGTTATAGCAATTTAATTAACTATCATAAACTCTTGTAAAATATCTATGTCAGCCTTTGTATTATTGAAATAGTATACAATTTACGATCTCAAATCAATTATTAAGCAAACTCTTAAGCTTAAATTTGCGCAAATCAACGTTTACAAGTTTTACGGTGTGTGACATTTCGTCTAAAAAAATGATTTTATATTTATTATTTATCATTCAAATGATAGTCATACATTTCAGAGGTAGTTTAAAAAGTATAAAATCTAAGTATATTAGTTACTCTAGTAGTCTAGCATAATATGGCTTATTGTTGATTATAATATCAATATTATTAACCCTAAAGAGTGCAATTTAAGATATCGACTGAAGGTGCTTAGTGAAAAGTTCTGTTATAACATGGGAATGAAAGCCTACCGATTAAATTGCGAGTATTTTCAAAATAATATTATTTTGATCCCGGGAAAATTGGTAATTCTTTTTCAAAAGTTAATTATATTTAATTACGTATAAAAATTGGTGGTGACCAACAGTGGTGAGTTAGAAAGATTCATCTGTTCATTTCAAATCGTCAAACTACTTAATTGTGCCCTATTAATTTATGAAATTTTTTTGGTACCATTTATGTTCACCAGTGTCTTGGTGTGACATTTTGACCTCTTAATCTGCGTTGAACGAGTGGTTCTCTTAAATTTTTCCAATAATTTAATTCCGAAGATGCTAAAAGGCTAAACCCGAGTCGTTGTGACAAAACTTGTCCAAATGTACAACATTTGAACGATATAAATCTAGTGAGTTTGTTGTTAACCTGAATTAGAGTACGCAATATCATAACTAACCTAATTTTAACAAATACTACATATTTAATAATCACGCTTTACTGCATAATAAAACAATATACTCAATTGCAGTTCTGTAAAAATATACAGAATTTATAATTATTTATTAATCATTAAACTTTGTCTGATGAAACTAATGATGTCGCCTTATGGTTCCCAATCTTTCTGTCAATCATTGCTTCTCCAAAATGTGAAATTACTTACCTATAATAATTAACAATAAACGAGTAAAGAACGGTGTACAGCACGATGCGCTGAAGGATAGTAAAGTAAAGGGGTAGTTTGGCAATAGGGTTGTATGTTACACGTTTTACTGCAGCGGTAAACCGCCGTGTCATAAACATGGATGGGTGACTTGACTGTCACTACCCTGCGGTCAGATGCAATAAAACTGTGGTTTATTCAGACAGCAAACAACTGGGGATGTATTGTTTCAAAAAGCTGCATCTGAATTGATGTATTATCTTATATCTTTTTGAATTTTATATATTTAAGAAAAAAAGGTGCACTTCAAATTCTGACTTAGGTATAAAGCTTGCATTACTAACACACCATTTTACCAGTAAATCGACGAATGTTCACTATCGGTAATTAGTGTTTTTTTTTTCCATCGTGAATTAAAGACAGGTACAAGCATATTATCATAAAGTCAACTGTAGATATGCATGCGTAATGAGGATTTTTGTTTTTCTTTTTTGGCAACACTGAAACACTCATTTCTATTGTGAGTGGGCTGTTTGCTGACTATTAACCTAACTTCACGTTGATTGTTTTGGATTGGTGGCTGTTATTCAAGCCAATTCGTATACCAACCTGAGAAGTGTTCCAGTGCAAGCATTTTTTTGTAGAAAGAGTATGGAAAATTGGTATGACGTTTGTCGCAGAAGAACATAACTCTTGTGCCATCTGTCCATCTGCCCAAGGGGGGGACTATGGGGGCCATGCCCCCCCCTGAGAAGATTTTTTTTACCATTTTTCTATTTTATCAAAACTTTATTGTGAAATGGGCTCTTTAGTTGTTTACTTTACTATGTTTTACTAGCTGTAAGCCCGTTGACCTCAACGGGAGGATTTTTGTTGCATTTTTAAGTAGTCAGAAAATTACAAACCTATTTATTGAATAAGCCAGAGATTCTAAAAATAAAATAAATATATCGGGGCATATATCGACAGCCCTGCCCTGTAGTATTTAAATTGTAAATTATTAAATCTTTGGAATAATGTTCAAGTTTGCTAACAATCATTTTTCATAGTAGCATAAATCGATCTCGGCGCATATATCGACAGCCCTGCAGTTTTTAAATTGTAAATTATAAAATTTTTGGAATAATGTTCAAAGTTGCTAACAATCATTTTTCGTAGTATATATTTTATTTAACTAATTTTCAAGTACGCTAACAAAAATATTTCGTAGAAAAAGAAAAAGACCCGAGGACATCAGTACGCACACATTTGTGAATTGTTAAATGTGATTTGTGAAAAGTGATTATTTTATCGACTATTAATATATAGATTTTGGAATTTTTAGAATAATCTAATATTCTAATTTTTAGAATAATTTAATATCTACTTTTTTTTCACTTCAATGGAATGTGAGAAAAAAGTCGGAAAATAAATGGGCAAAGAATAAAATTATATTTATATAAAAAATGCAATTTTCACATGCAAAATATTATAAATTAATTGGACATTTTATCAAAACAAAATTATCAAAATTTTGACTTATTCTCCAAATAGAACTTGTTTTTTAGAATATATATATATAATGATTTTTACTGACGTTATTTTATAACTCATACTGAAACTATGCTTTCGCCAACAACTAACTATACCACGTATGTACCTAGATTAAAAACAAATCTTGAAATAATTGCGTCTTATATTTATTTTTTGAAAAACATATTTCGCTAGTCAATCGGATTTTGTTATTTTGGTAGCATTTATTTTCATACGATCAAGATGTACTGTGATTTAAAAAGAAAATTTTCAAAAAAAAAAAATGTTATAAACCCAAAAAGAAGCGCTCTAGGCTAGATTCGAACCAAGTTCCTACAGATTACAGCCGAGCGGCTTACCGCTAGGGTACAGAGGAATAAAGAAATGTTCGTAAAATAAAATATATATAATATGCAAGGTTCCAATTTCAAACGAAATTTAATATATAGTTTCTATTTTTATCGCTGCCGATAATTGTGACGTTAGCTCTCATTGTTTGACATATCGTTCCATTTTCAAATTTTTATTTTAAATACACTATTTTTATCGCCTTGATATTTATGACGTTAGCTCAGTTGATAGAGAGCTCGACTGGTAATCCAGAGTTCTGTGTTCGATCCACGGTCGCGGCGTTTTTTTGTATGAAATTTTTTCAGCGATTTGATTTGTTTCGTCAAATAATAAACAGTGTATTGGGAAAATATGTCTTTAGTATGAATAAAAAAAATAATTAATGGCGACAGCGGGGCAGGATGGGGTGGGGGGGGGAGGAGGACCGTCTTTCTTGACGTCATCGAAAAGGCGGAATCACGACCATATACAAACGAAAAAAGTATGTATTTAGTATGAATAAAAAAATGGATGACAGCGGGGTTGGGGCGGAGGAGGGGGAGGGAAAATCGGGGACAATTTACAGACGGACGGACGGACGGACGGACGGACGGACATTATCGACTATTAATATATAGACTAGCTGTAAGCCCGTTGACCTCAACGGAGAGATTTTTGTTGCATTTTTAAGTAGTCAGAAAAGTAACTGGCGTGAAAAATAAATTACTAACCTATTTATTGAATAATCCAGAAATTCTGATAGTAAAAGAAATATCTCGGGGCGTATATCGACAGCCCTGCCCTGCAGTATTTAAATTGTAAATTATTTATTTTTGGAATAATGTTCTAGTTTGCTAACAACTATTTTTCGTAATAGCAGAAATTTTGTAAATTATTTAATTTTTGGAATAATGTTTATGTTTGCTAACAACCATTTTTCTTAGAAGCAGAAATTTCGTTAATTATTTTATTTTTGGTATAATTTTTAAGTTTGCTAACAATTATTTTTCATAGTAGCAAAAATAGTCCTTGTAAATTACTTAATTTTTGGAATAATGTTTAAGTTTGCTAACAATTATTTTTTCTATTAGCAGAAATAGACCTCGTAAATTATTTAATTTTTGGAATAATGTTTAAATTTGCTAACAACCATTTTTCATAGTAGCAAAAATAGTCCTTGTAAATTACTTAATTTTTGGAATAATGTTTAAGTTTGCTAACAATTATTTTTCCTATTAGCAGAAATAGACCTCGTAAATTATTTAATATTTGGAATAATGTTTAAGTTTGCTAACAACCATTTTTCTTAGAAGCAGAAATTTCGTTAGTTATTTTGTTTTTGGTATAATTTTTAAGTTTGCTAACAATTATTTTTCATAGTAGCAAAAATAGTCCTTGTAAATTACTTAATTTTTGGAATAATGTTTAAGTTTGCTAACAATTATTTTTCCTATTAGCAGAAATAGACCTCGTAAATTATTTAATTTTTGGAATAATGTTTAAGTTTGCTAACAACCATTTTTCTTAGCAGAAATAGACCTCGTAAATTATTTAATTTTTGGAATAATGTTTAAGTTTGTTAACAATTATTTTTCCTATTAGCAGAAATAGACCTCGTAAATTATTTAATATTTGGAATAATGTTTAAGTTTGCTAACAACCATTTTTCTTAGAAGCAGAAATTTCGTTAGTTATTTTGTTTTTGGTATAATTTTTAAGTTTGCTAACAATTATTTTTCATAGTAGCAAAAATAGTCCTTGTAAATTACTTAATTTTTGGAATAATGTTTAAGTTTGCTAACAACCATTTTTCTTAGAAGCAGAAATTTCGTTAATTATTTTGTTTTTGGTATAATTTTTAAGTTTGCTAACAATTATTTTTCATAGTAGCAAAAATAGTCCTTGTAAATTATTTAATTTTTGGAATAATGTTTATGTTTGCTAACAACCATTTTTCTTAGAAGCAGAAATTTCGTTAATTATTTTATTTTTGGTATAATTTTTAAGTTTGCTAACAATTATTTTTCATAGTAGCAAAAATAGTCCTTGTAAATTACTTAATTTTTGGAATAATGTTTAAGTTTGCTAACAATTATTTTTTCTATTAGCAGAAATAGACCTCGTAAATTATTTAATTTTTGGAATAATGTTTAAGTTTGCTAACAACCATTTTTCATAGTAGCAAAAATAGTCCTTGTAAATTACTTAATTTTTGGAATAATGTTTAAGTTTGCTAACAATTATTTTTCCTATTAGCAGAAATAGACCTCGTAAATTATTTAATATTTGGAATAATGTTTAAGTTTGCTAACAACCATTTTTCTTAGAAGCAGAAATTTCGTTAGTTATTTTGTTTTTGGTATAATTTTTAAGTTTGCTAACAATTATTTTTCATAGTAGCAAAAATAGTCCTTGTAAATTACTTAATTTTTGGAATAATGTTTAAGTTTGCTAACAATTATTTTTCCTATTAGCAGAAATAGACCTCGTAAATTATTTAATTTTTGGAATAATGTTTAAGTTTGCTAACAACCATTTTTCTTAGCAGAAATAGACCTCGTAAATTATTTAATTTTTGGAATAATGTTTAAGTTTGTTAACAATTATTTTTCCTATTAGCAGAAATAGACCTCGTAAATTATTTAATATTTGGAATAATGTTTAAGTTTGCTAACAACCATTTTTCTTAGAAGCAGAAATTTCGTTAGTTATTTTGTTTTTGGTATAATTTTTAAGTTTGCTAACAATTATTTTTCATAGTAGCAAAAATAGTCCTTGTAAATTACTTAATTTTTGGAATAATGTTTAAGTTTGCTAACAATTATTTTTCCTATTAGCAGAAATAGACCTCGTAAATTATTTAATTTTTGGAATAATGTTTAAGTTTGCTAACAATTATTTTTCATAGTAGCAAAAATAGTCCTTGTAAATTACTTAATTTTTGGAATAATGTTTAAGTTTGCTAACAATTATTTTTCCTATTAGCAGAAATAGACCTCGTAAATTATTTAATATTTGGAATAATGTTTAAGTTTGCTAACAACCATTTTTCTTAGAAGCAGAAATTTCGTTAGTTATTTTGTTTTTGGTATAATTTTTAAGTTTGCTAACAATTATTTTTCATAGTAGCAAAAATAGTCCTTGTAAATTACTTAATTTTTGGAATAATGTTTAAGTTTGCTAACAACCATTTTTCTTAGAAGCAGAAATTTCGTTAATTATTTTGTTTTTGGTATAATTTTTAAGTTTGCTAACAATTATTTTTCATAGTAGCAAAAATAGTCCTTGTAAATTATTTAATTTTTGGAATAATGTTTAAGTTTGCTAACAACCATTTTTCTTAGAAGCAGAAATTTCGTTAATTATTTTATTTTTGGTATAATTTTTAAGTTTGCTAACAATTATTTTTCATAGTAGCAAAAATAGTCCTTGTAAATTACTTAATTTTTGGAATAATGTTTAAGTTTGCTAACAATTATTTTTCCTATTAGCAGAAATAGACCTCGTAAATTATTTAATATTTGGAATAATGTTTAAGTTTGCTAACAACCATTTTTCTTAGAAGCAGAAATTTCGTTAGTTATTTTGTTTTTGGTATAATTTTTAAGTTTGCTAACAATTATTTTTCATAGTAGCAAAAATAGTCCTTGTAAATTACTTAATTTTTGGAATAATGTTTAAGTTTGCTAACAATTATTTTTCCTATTAGCAGAAATAGACCTCGTAAATTATTTAATTTTTGGAATAATGTTTAAGTTTGCTAACAACCATTTTTCTTAGCAGAAATAGACCTCGTAAATTATTTAATTTTTGGAATAATGTTTAAGTTTGTTAACAATTATTTTTCCTATTAGCAGAAATAGACCTCGTAAATTATTTAATATTTGGAATAATGTTTAAGTTTGCTAACAACCATTTTTCTTAGAAGCAGAAATTTCGTTAGTTATTTTGTTTTTGGTATAATTTTTAAGTTTGCTAACAATTATTTTTCATAGTAGCAAAAATAGTCCTTGTAAATTACTTAATTTTTGGAATAATGTTTAAGTTTGCTAACAATTATTTTTCCTATTAGCAGAAATAGACCTCGTAAATTATTTAATTTTTGGAATAATGTTTAAATTTGCTAACAACCATTTTTCATAGTAGCAAAAATAGTCCTTGTAAATTACTTAATTTTTGGAATAATGTTTAAGTTTGCTAACAATTATTTTTCCTATTAGCAGAAATAGACCTCGTAAATTATTTAATATTTGGAATAATGTTTAAGTTTGCTAACAACCATTTTTCTTAGAAGCAGAAATTTCGTTAATTATTTTGTTTTTGGTATAATTTTTAAGTTTGCTAACAATTATTTTTCATAGTAGCAAAAATAGTCCTTGTAAATTACTTAATTTTTGGAATAATGTTTAAGTTTGCTAACAATTATTTTTCATAGTAGCAAAAATAGTCCTTGTAAATTACTTAATTTTTGGAATAATGTTTAAGTTTGCTAACAATTATTTTTCCTATTAGCAGAAATAGACCTTGTAAATTATTTAATTTTTGGAATAATGTTTAAGTTTGCTAACAACCATTTTTCTTAGAAGCAGAAATTTCGTTAATTATTTTATTTTTGGTATAATTTTTAAGTTTGCTAACAACCATTTTTCATAGTAGCAAAAATAGTCCTTGTAAATTACTTAATTTTTGGAATAATGTTTAAGTTTGCTAACAATTATTTTTCCTATTAGCAGAAATAGACCTCGTAAATTATTTAATTTTTGGAATAATGTTTAAGTTTGCTAACAACCATTTTTCTTAGAAGCAGAAATTTCGTTAGTTATTTTGTTTTTGGTATAATTTTTAAGTTTGCTAACAATTATTTTTCATAGTAGCAAAAATAGTCCTTGTAAATTACTTAATTTTTGGAATAATGTTTAAGTTTGCTAACAATTATTTTTCCTATTAGCAGAAATAGACCTCGTAAATTATTTAATTTTTGGAATAATGTTTAAGTTTGCTAACAACCATTTTTCTTAGCAGAAATAGTCCTCGTAAATTATTTAATTTTTGGAATAATGTTTAAGTTTGCTAACAATTATTTTTCCTATTAGCAGAAATAGACCTCGTAAATTATTTAATATTTGGAATAATGTTTAAGTTTGCTAACAACCATTTTTCTTAGAAGCAGAAATTTCGTTAGTTATTTTGTTTTTGGTATAATTTTTAAGTTTGCTAACAATTATTTTTCATAGTAGCAAAAATAGTCCTTGTAAATTACTTAATTTTTGGAATAATGTTTAAGTTTGCTAACAATTATTTTTTCTATTAGCAGAAATAGACCTCGTAAATTATTTAATTTTTGGAATAATGTTTAAGTTTGCTAACAACCATTTTTCATAGTAGCAAAAATAGTCCTTGTAAATTACTTAATTTTTGGAATAATGTTTAAGTTTGCTAACAATTATTTTTCCTATTAGCAGAAATAGACCTCGTAAATTATTTAATATTTGGAATAATGTTTAAGTTTGCTAACAACCATTTTTCTTAGAAGCAGAAATTTCGTTAGTTATTTTGTTTTTGGTATAATTTTTAAGTTTGCTAACAATTATTTTTCATAGTAGCAAAAATAGTCCTTGTAAATTACTTAATTTTTGGAATAATGTTTAAGTTTGCTAACAATTATTTTTCCTATTAGCAGAAATAGACCTCGTAAATTATTTAATTTTTGGAATAATGTTTAAGTTTGCTAACAACCATTTTTCATAGTAGCAGAAATAGTCCTTGTAAATTACTTAATTTTTGGAATAATGTTTAAGTTTGCTAACAATTATTTTTCCTATTAGCAGAAATAGACCTCGTAAATTATTTAATATTTGGAATAATGTTTAAGTTTGCTAACAACCATTTTTCTTAGAAGCAGAAATTTCGTTAGTTATTTTGTTTTTGGTATAATTTTTAAGTTTGCTAACAATTATTTTTCATAGTAGCAAAAATAGTCCTTGTAAATTACTTAATTTTTGGAATAATGTTTAAGTTTGCTAACAATTATTTTTCCTATTAGCAGAAATAGACCTCGTAAATTATTTAATTTTTGGAATAATTTTTAAGTTTGCTAACAATTATTTTTCATAGTAGCAAAAATAGTCCTTGTAAATTACTTAATTTTTGGAATAATGTTTAAGTTTGCTAACAATTATTTTTCCTATTAGCAGAAATAGACCTCGTAAATTATTTAATATTTGGAATAATGTTTAAGTTTGCTAACAACCATTTTTCTTAGAAGCAGAAATTTCGTTAGTTATTTTGTTTTTGGTATAATTTTTAAGTTTGCTAACAATTATTTTTCCTATTAGCAGAAATAGACCTCGTAAATTATTTAATTTTTGGAATAATGTTTAAGTTTGCTAACAACCATTTTTCTTAGAAGCAGAAATTTCGTTAATTATTTTATTTTTGGTATAATTTTTAAGTTTGCTAACAATTATTTTTCATAGTAGCAAAAATAGTCCTTGTAAATTACTTAATTTTTGGAATAATGTTTAAGTTTGCTAACAATTATTTTTTCTATTAGCAGAAATAGACCTCGTAAATTATTTAATTTTTGGAATAATGTTTAAATTTGCTAACAACCATTTTTCATAGTAGCAAAAATAGTCCTTGTAAATTACTTAATTTTTGGAATAATGTTTAAGTTTGCTAACAATTATTTTTCCTATTAGCAGAAATAGACCTCGTAAATTATTTAATATTTGGAATAATGTTTAAGTTTGCTAACAACCATTTTTCTTAGAAGCAGAAATTTCGTTAGTTATTTTGTTTTTGGTATAATTTTTAAGTTTGCTAACAATTATTTTTCATAGTAGCAAAAATAGTCCTTGTAAATTACTTAATTTTTGGAATAATGTTTAAGTTTGCTAACAATTATTTTTCCTATTAGCAGAAATAGACCTTGTAAATTATTTAATTTTTGGAATAATGTTTAAGTTTGCTAACTACCATTTTTCATAGTAGCAAAAATAGTCCTTGTAAATTATTTAATTTTTGGAATAATGTTTAAGTTTGCTAACAATTATTTTTCCTATTAGCAGAAATAGACCTCGTAAATTATTTAATATTTGGAATAATGTTTAAGTTTGCTAACAACCATTTTTCTTAGAAGCAGAAATTTCGTTAGTTATTTTGTTTTTGGTATAATTTTTAAGTTTGCTAACAATTATTTTTCATAGTAGCAAAAATAGTCCTTGTAAATTACTTAATTTTTGGAATAATGTTTAAGTTTGCTAACAATTATTTTTC